>CAUYLG010042742.1:0-320280 GCA_963573385.1 Cacajao melanocephalus | reverse complement strand
GCCTGGCGGGGCGGTGGGGGGGCGGCGTGGGGTGGGGGTGGGCGGGGGTCGTGTGGGGGGGTTCCGCGGGGGCGCGGGGTTGGGGGCGGGGAGCTGGAGAGATTAAGTTTTTGTGTGTGTGTCCCTGTGTGCGTGTGTCATTTTAAGGTGGCTCGGGAGCGGCCCGAAGGAGCCGGCGGCGGCCCGAGGAGCGAGGGACCGAACCGGGAGCCATGCCGCGCTGAGGGGGGGCCGCACAGCCGCCGCCACCGCCACCGCCGCCGGGTGGGGTGGGAGGGGCGGGAGCCGCCGCCGCCGCCGCCGCCTCCAGGGTGGGCGCCTTTCGCTGTGGACGCCGACCGTCCGGGACGAGGTAAGGGGGGCCCCGGGGGAGGGCTGCGGTCGCCGCCGCCCCCGCCTCACCTGCGGCCGCGGGCTGGGGGCGCCGCGCCCGCGCCTCACTGCGCCACTCGGGGAGGAGGAGGAGGAGGAGGAAGAGGGCGAAGGACACGGAGCCGGCATCCGAGGACATCTTTGGTCCGTGCCCCGGGCCCCGTGTTCTCCCTCGGCGCCCGGGGGTGGACGCTGGCCCGGGGGTCCCCGCCCGCCCCCGCCACCGATTGCGCCCGCTGGCCGCGGTTTGCGCCAGGATTTTTGTTGTGATGAGAGTTGATGAATGCGAAGTAGGCGGTCACCTTCCTTCCCATCAGGGTTGGAAAAAAAAAAAAAAGAAAGAAACCCCGAGCGCGGCGGCGTCCGGAGGGCAGGGGCGGCGGCGGCGTCTCGGCGACGGTTCCCTGGGCGCCCCCGGCTCCTGCTCCCTGAGCCCGGTGGGTGCGCGCGCGGGGGCCGCCGGCGACCCAGGCCGAGCGCGCGACGCGCCGCGGGGACAATACAGCCGGATCTCCGGGGAACAGGAGTCCGAGCGCGCCGGGGTGCGGCGGGCCTTGCGCCTACGAGGCAGGGGGGTCCGCAGAAGAGGGGATCCGTGGGGAAGTCGGGGCACGAGCGGCTCGCGGTCCCCGGGGGCTCTGCCCCTACCGGCGGGGGATCCCGCGCGGCGCCCCGGGAGCGCAAGTGAAAGACGGGAAAGGAGGCGAAGTGGAACCCTTTTGTTTTGCCGGCCCCGCATTGTTGGCTCCTCCGGGCAGCCGGGCCACATCTGCTGCCGCCGCCGCCACTGCCGCGCGGGGCTCGGCCCGCCAAAGTCGCGGCTGGGCGGGGGGCCTGGGCGGGCCGGGCGGCGGGCGCGGGCGGGGGCCGGGCGGGCCGGGCATTTCCTCTGCCCGGCCGCGCTCCCGCGGGCACCACTTCCTTCTCGCCCGCCGCCGCCGCCGGGAGCCCGGCCCGCCCGCCTCCCCCATCTTCCCCGCCCGGGCCGCACTTTTCGGGTGGGGCGAATCAAAAAGAAAAAGTTTAGCAGGAGGGGCCGGCTAGGGCGCGCCCCGGGCGGCGGGGACCCGGTGCGGCGCAGGGACAGCCGGGCCGCCGCGGTCCCTCCTCCTCCCAGCCCTCCCCGGCGCCGGACGGCCCCGCGCGGCCGAGGGGAAGCGCCTTTCTTTCTCTCCCTCGCGCTGCCCCCAGCGCCCCGGGCGAGTTGGGCAGAGGCGCGCGGGAGCCGGGGCGCGCCTGGGCCTTTCTCCGGCGGGAGGCCCAGCGGCGTGGCGGGTCGCCTACAGCCCACGCCGCGCCCTAGGGCTCGGAGGCCGCGAGCCCAAGAGCTCGGCGCGGTCACCGCGGGCCGCGCCGAGACACACACGCGCGCACACACTCCCTCCCGTGGCTCGCTTTCCGCCGGCGACGACGGTCGCGGACACGGAGTGAGCGTGTGCGCGCGAGTGTTTGTGGTTGTCCCCCCTCCCCCGCCCGGTACTTTTTCCGGAGGCGGCCCAAGCGGCAGTTGGCTGCAGAGGACCCCACGTTTAGGATTTTGTAGGGAAGAGGAGGAATTTTTCGTAGAAATCCCCGCTCTCTCTGCGTGCTCGTGGTGGAGGCTGCTGGCCATGGCCTACGTCGTCACACCGGGCTTCCTTGCCCTGACCGGGGTAAACAATCCTCCTGTGTATTTAGCCCCTTTTTTCTTTAAAGATTGGAGATCGGGTTAAGTTCTTAGAGAGTCTGATGCGAGTGGCTGGAAGGATAGACAAGAGAATTCTATTCTATAAATATGCATTGGGAATTTAAAATGCTAAACGCCTTATTTGCAATTCTGTTGGATATTCTAGAGACTGGTATATTTTTATCTGACATGGATAATTTTGAGGGGACGTTATATTTTGGGGAAGTTTACAAAGTGATTCTTTCTGCTTTTCTAACTTGGGCGAAATATATCGACTCATACCACTCTTTCAAAAAAGATCACTTTCTCTACTAGGTGTTTGGGTTCGAAGACAGTTTAAAAATTACCTCGTGTTCTGTACCTAAGACTGCTGTTTTGCCTCGAGGATTCTCTGAGTAGAAGAGGGTAGTTTACATGTACTTTGAGAATTCTGGGGTTTTGATCCCCCTTTTTTTAAATAATATAAATCTTTTGTATTTTGAAGTAATGAGACTTTAAAGGATCTTGTTTTCATAATCACTTGATTTCAAAGGGTACTTCTTACAGCAATTATAAAGTAGTAGTCAAAATGCTAATTAAACATTTTCAGTCATAGCTGCTTTAATATTGAAACAGAATTTTTTTTTTCTTTAGCAGAGACTGTATCATAGAGTTGAAGCACTAAATATTCTTTTGTCTGGCATCAGATCTCTGAACTGCTCTGACATTCTCCTGAAAAACCCCTAGTGCCCTTTTTATTGCCCCCAAAAGAAAAGTTAATGAGATGGTAGATTTCAAGCAAAAAAGCAGGCCCTCTTTCTTGCAAAATATGCTTACAGTTGCCATTGAAGTTGGATGTTAGCCGTGAATGCACTTGCCTTTAATGAAACCAGTTTAATCGTTCACACTTGATCAAGTATAACATGAGCAAACAAAGGAAATAAGCCAGCATATTTCTGTAGAGTGTAAGTGTTGATGTTGGGTCACCCCCTCCCCCCACCCTGCCCCCCGGTAAAAGGGAGAGAGGGATGAAGGCAAAGGGAATTTATGGCGCTGATTGGTTTTTTGTGCCCCCGGGGTAGGGGACCCCAGTTACATCCCTATGGAAAGCAGTTGTTAGAGGGAATTAAAAGATCTTGGGTTTGGAGCCTGTTTTGAACCTGACTAGGTGGTTTTGGTTTAATTCTTTTTCTGTTTAGAAAGATAAGGTAAAGAGTATGCTGACTGCCCCCCATCTTTTTTTTAAACCCCAGCCTGACAACCCCCTCTCTTAATTGTACCTTAATAAGACTCTGCAGGTTGAGTGCAGAACCCTGTGAGTTATTTACGGTTTCGCTTGGGAGCTTTGAAACTGACCCTTGAATGGGTGTTCTCTTGCGGGGAGGGGCAGGGTGAATTACCTTTTCTTAACCGATTTTTAAAAGCCTCATTGTCCCTAAAAGTCATTTCCTTGCTTGAGTTGCAATTTATGTGTGGGACTTAATCATCAATTCAGTGAAGAGATATTCGCAAAGTATGTCTCTCTAAAGTTAAGAAAGTAAGAAAGTTTGGCTACTTAAAAACACTACTGCCATTGTAAAAACACACCAGTGACATACTTGGTGAGATATTTTGGCCTTTTGAGACTCGGGGCACACCTGTTCCTGTCCCTGCCAAGTTGTGTGTGCTTTCCCTGCCATTGTTAATCTGGTCCTGTACACAAGATGAAACAGTAAAACTTGCTATCTGTATAATCATTAACTAGTTCGTCAGTTACCCTTTCAGAGAATAATCAATAACTTCACTCTTAACTTTTAAAACTCCAAATAGAAGTTTTACTCCTGAAGTCTGGAAAGTGTTTCAAAGAGAGAGATTAAATGAAGCAAACAAACAGCAACAACAAACAACAAAACCAGAAAATCAACCGGCAACTTTTTTTTAGCTTCCGAGTAGCTAGCTACAAGGTAAAGAAATGATGTATGTATATAGTGTGTACTGAATAAGCAGAGCACTGGATTGTTAAAATGATGTTTTTATTGCCACCATTGCTGTTAACATACAAATGGCTCACACAGTTTGAAATCCTTGAGGTTCACGGATTGAAAAAAAAACCAAAAAGGACACCTCTGAGGGAGAAGCCCTGCTGAGATCTAGCACCAGATTGCCATTTGCCAGCAGTTCACTAACACCATGAATCATTTTTGAAGGCAAAGTTATACCCTTTGCACTTACTGCTTTCCCTAAATGGAAAAAATTTAAAGAGTTTACGGCAATGGTAGAATGGTGGCCCCAGTTGTCATTTTTTACCACTGTCATTTCCATAGAGAGGGACTGTCATCGTAATGTATGTGCGTGTAGCCTGGATCCCTCTGTTAATCTGTCGGGGGGAAAGCGCCAGCCCTAGTGTCCCATGGCCCTGAATCAGGCCACAAATACATATTCATACATGGTTGGGAAGGTAAATTTATCAGTTGGGCAGGGCACAACTCAGGTGGTATTTCCACTTTGAGATGATTGTAGCTCTGTTACACAGGGTGGAACACACTTTTGTAGTAACTAAAAAATGGGAGGGCAGTTTGTCTGTCCCTGGAAAAAGAAGTATTTGTACTTCACGGAAGTGACCCCATGTGGTGAAATCTCGGGGGTGTCTTCCCCAATAATCTCCGTGAATTGCTAGCTGAGGAATGCCTGTGTGAACTTTTCCCTGCTGAAAACTTAGTGGGCACATGAAATGCTGGAATGGATACGCTCTCAGAGGGTATGCTGCCGGGGCAGATATCAGTTTTCTCTCTTACCAGCTGGTAGGCATGTCCCAATTTACACTGCTACAAGTTAAAGTTACAGCACTCCTGGAAAGAAGGGGAAATGCAAGGCCTCTCCTCCCCACCTCATCTTTTGAAGTTAATTTTCAGTCAAGTCTGTGTTTGATGGAATATGTATCAAAGACTTATGAAAGGGTTTTTTTATTAATCCTATCTCGGGGTTGGGAAAATTATATTTAATAATTGCTAAAAACTTCAGAACCATTTTAAAGGTGTTCAGTGGTTCTTTTGATCATGATTTAATGGAGAGTATCCAAAAACCATCAATGTGACTCTAATGAAATTCACAAATGAATGTTTGGGCATAATCTGGAGTTCGCTTTTAGCTATCATTATTAGTGTTTAAAGCCTAAATTATGGCTGCACTTGGGCATTCAGAACTTTGCCTGTGAAAAGAAGGGCTTTGCACATTGTGTAAAAAAAAAAGGGGGGATTCACAAATGAATACAGAATGTACAATAGGGAGAGAGCCAAGCCATTGTTTGTGTGGAATGTTGACCATGGGAGCCAAGGGGTAGTTTTGCCTTCATTCTTCTAACTGGAGAACACAGAAACCTCAGGAGCTGCAGGCAGGATGGGAACCGGGGCCACATTCATCTCTGCCAGGCATGGAGATTTGGCCTGCCCCCTTTCCAGAGTTTTTCTTAGGTGATCTTTTCTGGACTGCTAAGGAGCGTCGCGTGCTTTCTCAATTATCTGCTTTTTTGGGGAGTGATTCTAACAGCAGATAGTAGATTCTCAAGGAAAGTGTAAACAGACCTTTTCTACCCCCTCGAAATGTGATTTTAGGAAATGATATTCAACATCGGAAAGGAGGCATCTTAAGTCACAGGAAGAAGTTGTGTTTATTTTTACTCCTCTCCTGACTTGAAAGTAGTTTTTAATCTGTTGGTAGCATTAGGGAGAGTGCAGCTAAAATAAGTTTTTGCTGGATGTTCATGTTTTTCGGAGCTGCTGCCTTGTCAGAAGCAGCTCCTCCCTCACTCACAAAGGCCTCCTGCTTCCACGTGGGAGCTGAGGTCCCACAGTGGAACCAACTCTGTGGCTTAAGGGAGGAGCATTCCTGGCCCCCTGCTTTCTAACCCTCACTTCAAGTGGAATATGGAGATAATATGTATATCGTTCACCATTGTTGGTGACTGAAGCCTGTTCAGTTTTTTAGCAACTACACTCAGTGAGAACCCGTTGCAGTTTGCATTTGTATCTAGCCTAGTCCCCCCCCTCCGTGAATGTTTTAGAAGTGATCAGATTTAGCTGTTTACCTAACTAAATGTAACAGATGCTTGCGTAGAGTTTGCTTAATAATCACAAAAACTGTGATGAAATGGTTGGGATCTTATTTATGGGACAGGTGATGATTTTGATTCTGTAGAGAATTGTGACTTTTGGTTGGTGTTTAAAGGATGGGAACCCTGAATAGTTGCTGTTGTCTGCCCCTGACCCTGGTGGCCAGCCTTGCCTTTGGTTGTGTTGGCTTCTGTGAATCCGGAAAAGCCCTCGAGGTGGGGGTCAGGGAAAGGAGAGGGCTGGGTTTTTTATCCATGGGGTTCTAAAAATTCTTCTCACAAAATACAGAAATACGCACCTTCCATTGTATTGCTGATTTGTGCTTCCTTCGAAGCTCTCTGATCCGCAGAAATGTGCTTCTTGCATTAAAACACATCCTTAATTATAACTGAAAGAAACTGTCAGCTGCCTTAAAGATTGTCTGGAAATAGTGGCAATATTTCTGTGTCTCATTCCAGCCCACGTTGTGGCAGAAGCCTGGAGGGGCCACGTTAAAGGATGTGCCACAGAGACAAGCTATGTAGGTTTTTCTGCAGCACAGGCGAGCTCAGGGCTGGGAAAGTCCAGCTTATGGTGGCTGCGCTCCAGCCATGCCTGAAATCTGGCCTCCAGCAATCTGTCCAAGCGCAGGACAAACAAAAACTTCATTATGGAGTCATGGAATCTGAGGAAGTTTCTCTGGAAGGAACCGAAGACTTAGACCAGAGATCAACTCCTCTGCCTAATGGGGTTTTTCTTTTTCCACGATGGCAATTTAAACATATTATCTATAAAGTAAGGCTAGCAAGGAATCATTTTATAGGTGTAAGTGGCCAGAATCGAACCTGGAAGTGATAGTACTGTATCTGCCCCAGGTGTGTGTGTGGCCGGGCAAGGGTGGAGAGGGGAAAGAGTTTGGAGAGGGTAAACCACATTCGAGGTTTCTCTGCTGGAGGGGGTGACAGGGCAGGAGGGAGTTTGTGCACCTTTCTTTTTAAATGAACTCTAGCTGTGAGTTGATTATTTTGCTGATGGATGGTCTTTAGTGCAGTCTAGAAGTGCAAACAAAGTCAGCTTAACTGCCGCTTGTTCAGATCCTGGGAGGCCAAGGGAAGGGGTGGGGGTCGTTCTTGCAAATCCATCTGGATCCTGGACACCCCACTTGGTGTTGCGGCGGCCAGCTCCCAGGCCTGCCCACCTGGAGTACTGCCAGAGCCAGCAGCGGGCAGGGCCCGAGAGAGCTCTTAAAGCCATGTCCCAGGAACGGTTGAGGGAACTGAGAATGTTCAGCCTGGAGTAGAGACGCCCCTGGGGAGCCCAGCATCGTCCTCGGTGCAGTCATGTGGCCTTGCTTTGTTGGGAGCAGGGAGGCCTTGCTGTTGGAGCTGCCGGGCCAGATGGGCTGCGTGGGCTCCTGGCACTGGCAGAACTTGGCTGACCGTTGGCTCCCAGTGCTGGCCGAGGCTCTGCAAACACGCGAGACCCTGATGGAGACTCAGGCTTTGGGAGCACCTCCTAATGAGCTGGGGAGGATGCTGTTTTCTTCCCAGTGTGAGTGACCAGTAATCTTAGAGTTTTTTCCCTTCCTCCAGACATTCAGCTGTGGTCTGCACTCTGGACTGCTCCATCTGCCCTGTGGACTGGATAGAACTAGAGGCTCAGGGTAGATGCCCAGCTGACCTGACATTTCCTACCCGTATTCCTTAGTGTTCAGGAGCAGGCAGAGACAGACCTGATTCCTTTATCTCGGGGCTTTCAGATTACCGAATAGAAGTCGCACTGGGAGGGCAGTCAATAAAGAGTAAGCATATTTTGCTGCACAGATACCAATATGCACATGTAAGTGCCTACAAGTAAAATCTGGGAATGTTTTTGATCTTCAAAACATTTCACAGTCATTAATCTTCACGACGCTCCTGCGGCCTGGGTAAATAGAGCAATTCCTATTTTATGCCAGGAAGAAATATTGAATTGCCTCCTCATAAAGAGGCTGTTTTCCTCCTTGTTCCTGTGGCTCGCGGGGTGGGGGGCCTGGGGCGCCGGGAACCCCTGCGATCAGCTCAGACTGACTCCAGGACGACTTCCGGTGTCCTGCGCGACCTTCTGCCGCGGGGAGGGCCGGTGGGGCCTAGGGGAGGGCCGGCCCACCACACCTGGCCGCGCTCTACCTGGAGGGAGCGGGGTCTCCCGCGTTTCCCGGACCGCGGGGGTGTCCCACCCTGCTGCGAGGACCTGCTTGCGGGCCTCCTGGGGTCCGGGATTCCCGGCTCCCGAGCCCCAGGTGAAGCCCCCGAGCCCCAGGCCTGGGGTCCGCCAGTCTCCTACCGGCGGGTGGACCTGGAGGCCCCGCCCCCGCGGGCCCGAACACCTGGCGGCGCGGCCCCGCCCCAGCTGTGCCCTCTTTCCCCCGGGACACCTGGCGGCGCCTCCCCGGCCGCTCCGCGGGTCGCCGTACCTGACACCCCCGGGCGCCCCCTCGCGCCTCGCCTTTTCACTTGTAAATAGAGCTGCTTCCCGCCGCGGGGAAGTCGTTGAGAGGTGTGAGAATGAGCCCTGCCCCCCGTGCCCACTTCCTTCTCCCCCCTCCCCGCTGGCCTTTGTGCTGGGCGGGCCCGCTCGGACCCGGGGCGGTGGGGGTCCAGCCTGACGCCTCCTTTGGCCAGGAGGGTCGCCGGCGCCCCTCTGGTCCGCAGGGCCCCGGCAAGGGAGGAGCCTCGAGACCACGCGGGACACTAGGGTGGGCCCCCAGCCCGCGCCCGAGGCCCAGAGCAGGGGCAGGAACCTGGCCGTACTGGGCCAGAGCCGCCTGCACCCCTCAGCGGTCGCGGACTCCGAGCGCTCCAGACCTGGAGTCGTGGTGAGGTTCGTTGATTGACTGCGCGATGGTGTCTGAGTTTCAAACAAACGGTAAACAGCGGCATCGTTTCCACTTGACGGGCTGGGGATCTCGTCTCCTGGGCAGTGTTTTGGGGCCACGGTTCCTGGATGACTTTCGAATCCGGGTGTTTTCCCTGTAGTGCAAACGGCGTAGTGGCAGTTGCTGTGGGAAACAGCGAAGGCCACTGAGACCTTCGGCAGAATTCCCCTTCAAGGACGACTGACATTTGCGCGCCTCTGCTGCGTTCTCTGCTGTTCACACCGGCGGCTCAATCCCTGAGCCTGGCGAGGCCTGTGACTGGAGGTTGTCCGGGCACTGAGTGGTAGGACTGCGGTCTGGCCCGTTCCATCTTGCACCCGTCTTCTCCTTGGAGGAATTTCTGTGTTCGCCTCTATCTTTTACGGACTTAATTTGGTGCTCCAGAAATTGACGCAGCCATTCAAGTGCGCTCTACTTGTTCAGGTAACTAGAGAACGACCGTTTCTTGAGCACTGGTGTCCGGCACTAGCTCGCCAGGTGTGTTGTTGGGTTTCATTTTCACAAGGCGGGGTGATGTCTGAGGAGGCACTTGGGGGACTTGCCTGAGCGGGTTGGGTGTCACTCCGTGGTGGGAGGAGGAACTCCTTCCTGCCTGGGCTCAGCCTCTTTCCTTGGCCACCCTGAGATTAGAGTTCAGGCGACATGAGAGCCGGCCTGTTTTCCCCAGGATTCGTGTGAACTTCTCAGATACAGATATCTTTCTCAGGCCCAGAGCTGCTTTCCAGGGCACACAGAGCTAGAAGTCTGCCCTGTCTTCATTTGGTTTCATGAGTGATCATTTTGTTAGGAAGTCACAATTCAATGCCCTGGAGGGGTTTCTAGATCATTTCCTGCGCTAGGGTGTTTTAAATTCACTGCTCTTTCGGAGCAAATATTCAGAACACGTGGCTCCTGTTTGGAAGCCTGAGGCAGGCAAGCCCCATTGGATACATGAGTCAGACTTTGGATCACAGACTCACTCTGTCCAGGCAGAGGCCAGACATCTCCCTTGAGATGGGCTCTCCAGGGCCCAGCACAGGGCTGCCCTCAGAGTCCCTGTTTCACCAATGAAGAGTCAGGGACAGGGAGCTCAGGTGATGGAAGTCTAGCTAGTTACTTCCAACTCCACCTGGCTCTGGCTTCTCTGTGGCTGACCGAGGCTTCTTGTGGCCTTTGACTGGGACATGGGAATGTCTGCAGATGGCTTAGATCCCTTTTTTCCTCCCAAGCTCAGTTTCTCCCTTGCCCTCGTTTGTGTCTCTGATGCAACACCGCCCCCCACTCCAAGAGCACAGGGGCACCTGGGGTTCTGTGGGTGGCTTTCTTAGTGCTTAGAGTTTCTTGTGGTGAATGGGATTTAGTGGCCAGGTATCATTTTATCAGTAGGTAAGACTATCAATAGGTTAAGACCATGTTTGTGGTCTGGGATAGAGTGATCTCAGCCAGAGTCTTCTCAGAAGTCCCCTCTATCCACCTCCCTTGAGGGAGGGCTTGGGTCCATGGGATGCCCCTCTCCCCCGCTCTGGTTGCTTCTGGCTTTCAACCGGATCCACGTGCATTCCTTAAATAGCATCTGGTCCCGTGTTCCACACTGGGGAGCTGGGAGTAAGAGACAGGGAAGATGCTTAGGGTTTCCCCTCAGTGGGATAGTCTGTTTGCACCACTTCTGTGAAAACCACGGGGAAACGAGATTTTGTTGGGCGAACGTCCTTTGGGTCACTGCCCTGCATTTGTGTGGTGTGGGCCTTAGAAAGGAATTTGAATGAATACTCCTGAACAAAGGGAACAGCCTGCTTTTCAAAGAGGCTATCAGAGAACTGAAAGGGAATGGCACACAGTTGGGTGTGTCTTGAAACCCAGAGACCAGCCCCACTTGGGTGAGTAACTCACCGGCAGAGCACCCAGAGCAGGTGATGTAGGAGCTCCCAAGCTGACCTTGGCTTTCCGTAGAGGGTAAGGTCCCCACAAGGTGGAGGTTTTCCTGAAAAACAGGCTTTCCTTTTATGAGATTACCTTCCTGTTCTACAACCCTTCTCTTCTTGCGAACACGTGTGTGCTTGTGAGCACATGTATATTCTGGAAATCTTGGTCCTCGCTGGGGCTCCGGTGGGGCCGGGGCGGTGGGGGTGTGGGGTGTCCCCTCCGCCTCCATCTCAGCCTTGTGGATGACTCAAGGAAGTAATGGGAGGTGTCTCTTGACAAATCAGTCATGTGAGTCCTGGTGTCCTGGCTCAGCTCCAGCTTGGGTAAGTGATTAGATTCTGTCTATTTTAAGTACCCCCTGCAGTTTTTAAACAGGTCTTTGTTCCGCTTCACTCCACCTGGAAGAGGGTGATGGGGCCAGGGGCAGCCCCGGGCCAGCCCTCTCCTCTCCTTGGTGCCTCAGTGGGTCACTGAGAAGGGGGAAGCTGCTTTCTCCGAGGCTATTGCTTGGAGAGTGGAGGTGGCGTCTAAGCATGAGAATGACTGCGGCATGCAGGTTCCCGTGAGTGGTCATTTCCTGCGAGCTGGGCCTTGTGGGTGGTCTTCCAGAGCCCATGTTGTGTCTGTGGTGTGTCCCCTGTCCTGTTCCAGGTTTCGGGAATCCTTTGCGCTGGGCAGAAGATCTGCTGAGCTGGCATCCAGGTTCCTCCAGCAAAACACAGGGCAGGTGTTGGACCTGCCACAGCTCTCAGCCAGCGAGCCAGGATTCCCCAGGACCCTGTTACCCAGCCCTGGCATCTGCAGAGTCTGTTCATTTCCTTGCCCCTCCACAACGCATGCTTTTCTCTCAGGGTTGAGGATTCTTTTTCCTCCACTTGCACTCATCCTTCTCATTTCTCAACTAAGCCTAGGATTAAGAATGGGGCTTCATCTGACAAAAGCCAGGAGATTTCAGAGTTAAAGTTGGAATTCTGTCTGCAGTGATGTCTTCTTCAGCATTTAAGGAAGGCCTTGAGTAATGGGTGGTTTTTTTTCTGTCCTAAATTGGCCACATGGCTCCAAATAGTGGGGCAAAGGAAGATCTCCAAGTCATTTGCATTTTTTTTTGTGGTAAATTGGAGGTGTCTTAGTTGGGGATCTCATGTCCATAGATGAAGGGGGGTGGGTTGTCACTCAACCCAGCTGTGCTTTTTGGTTCCTGGTTGTGTCCCAGCCAGGCCAGAGAGCTTAGAAGCAAATCCCGTATGTTACTCGGCCCCTCAGAGTAGTCCTTTAAAATGTCTCTCAGCAAGGAAGCTTAAAGGGGAATTTTCCTAATTCTTTTTGGTGGGCGGCGGAGTCTGCTTCCCTGTGGTTAGTGGGAAGGGGCTGGAGCGGCACACCGACCACCTTTTTGGCCCCGCCCTCAGCTGGGAGTTTTGCAACCTGGTGGTTATTGGCATGTCGGGGTCCTGGCTCAAATCCAAAAGTTTTGCTCTAGGGGCCCCAGTATCGCGCTTAGTACGTAACTGCTGTGTTACATGTTCACTTTGGTTGCTGGTGACGAGAGAGGTCCCACTGGAAGGTGATGAATGTCTTTTCCTTTCAAAAACTGAGGCTGGGCCGAAGAAGAGATGGTCCTGCCCTCCCAGAGCTTAGCAGAGGCAATGAGATACAAGGACAACAGACTGTTCGAGAAGTGTGGCAAAGGCGGGATGGAAAGAAATGCCGGACTCCTCTCCCACAGGCTCTAACTCCGTAAAATGAGGGTAAGGAGAGGGTGTGTTGTAAGGATTCAGTGAGGTAATGTTTATAAAGCCCTTAGAACTGGCCTGACATATGTGTCTATTTAAAAAACAATTTGTTTTTGAGATGGGGGTTTCACTATGTCGCCCAGGTTTGGAGTGCAGTGGCTCAATCACGGCTCCCTGCACTGGAGCGATTTTCCCATCTCAGCCTCCCAAGTAGCTGGAACCACAGGTACAAGGCACCACACTCGGCTCGTTTTTGTATTTTTTGTGGAGTTGGGGTTTGCCATGTTGCCCGGGCTGATCATGAAATCCTGAGCTCAAGCAGTCCTCCCTCCTTGGCCTCCCAAAAGTGTTGGGATTACAGATGTGAGCCACCGAGCCTGTCAAGGTGCTATGTTAAAAATACTGGAGGATGTCCTGCCCTGTTGTGGGGAAGGGGGGTGGCTGGCGGGGCTGGCTGATTTTGGGAGCAGCGTTGATTCCTGGGGCCCAAAGAGGTGAACTGAAAACTGTTCATGAGGTTAATTTTAGTCTGTGGGATGTTGCTACGTATTAGGTCACTCCAAGAAATGCCTGGTAAAATATTTACTTTCTATTTAAGACCTACTTTCTCTTCCTGGAGAAGGAAGATCTGCCTTGCATGGGTGGGGGTCCAGAGTCGTCTCCCCCCACCCCACCCCGCCACCCTGCCCAGGTGGAGCTTGTTGAGAGAGTGGCTCAGGTTTGAATCCTCCACTACTGAGAGCTCAGCAACACCTTTCTGGAGTACATAAGCGGCAGCGAACGCGGACATGACCGGCCGCATTCCGAAGAGCGTGTTTGTTCAGGAAAAGGGACTGTCTCTGCCCCTCCCTCTGTGTACATGTCTTCGTAGCTCCCTTCTCCGTTGCAGGTCCCTGAGGAGTGGGTGCGTTCACTGGTCAGTGGTCAGGGCCGTCGACTTGCTTGGTGGCATCCTGTTTGTTTTCTTGTGGGTGCTCAATCAGTGGCAGCTGTGGTGACTGGACCAGGTGCAGCTGGGTGGCAGATTTGCTGTGGGTGTTTGAGCATGTTCCTGACCCCAGGCCCTGGCAATGGGGTGGTAATTAATCATCTCCTCCTGGGATCTTCATTCACAGATACTGAGCACCCACTAGGGGCCGGGCACAGTATGCACGTGTGTCAGCATCACCAAATGCCCTCTGATGGAAATGTTCAAATAGCCTTCTCTCTGCCCAGCCAGTATGACTGCTGTGCTTCCCGTGAGGCCCCAGGTGTGAGTAGTAGGTCATGTGTGTGAAATGGCAAGGTGGGGTGAGGAAGGTTCCTGTCCAGCACAGTTTGTCACCTTCAGGGTGGGCTTGATCATTTCATGGGCCAGCAGTTTCTTTGGGTTCAACTCATGCCATTAAAAATCTCACTTGGGGGCTGGGCACGGTTGGTTGCTCATGTCTGTAACCCCAGCAGTTTGGGAGGCTGAGGTAGGTGGATCACCTAAAGTTGGGAGCTTGAGACCAGCCTGGCTAACATGACGAAACCCTGTCTCTACTAAAAATACAAAAAAAATTAGCCAGGCGTGGTGGCGCATGCCTGTATTCCCAGTACTCAGGAGCCCAGGAGGCAGAGGTTGCAGTGAGCAAGGATCGCGCCATTGCACTCCAGACTGAGCGACAGAGCAAGACTCTATCTCAAAAAATAAAATAAAATTTCACTTGGGGCTGGGTGTGATGGCTATAATCCCAGGACTTTGAAAGGCCGAGGTGGGTCAATCACCTGAGTCCAGGAGTTTGAGACCAGCTTGGCCAACATGGCAAAACCCTGTCTCTTCTAGAAATACAAAAATTAGCCAGGCATGGTGATGGGCACCTGTAATTCCAGCTACTCAGAAGGCTAAGGCAGAAGAATTACTTGAACCTGGGAGGTAGAGGTTGCAGTAAGCAGAGATCACGCCTGGGCGACAAGAGTGAAACTCTTATCTCAAAAAAGAAAAAAAAAATTCACTTGGAAAAGCAAAATGGTCCTTGAAAATGCCCTTGAGAAACCACCCATGCTGGAATGCAAGGGCATCTCAGCTGGCCACGGACCAGGGGTTAGGGGGCAGGATGTCCTATTCCTCATTTGCAAATCCTGGAGTATGCACAGTGAGTAAGATGTGGGTGCGTGTGGGAAGTGCTCTCATGCTAGCTGTTTGTTACCATTATTAGTGGGGGTGCTGGTGCTGGTGCTGGTGGTGACAGTAGGATTCAGGCAGTCCCAGTAGTTATGGTGGTGTGAATGTCGTTGAGAATGACAAACCTTCTTGTCACCTCTGCCGTCTTCCTCCTAGCAGGGAGTGGCTGTTTGCCTTGTTTTATCAAGAGGGAGCAGATAAGTGCTAGCATCCCTCTCTGGCCCATGGCCCTGCTCTACCCTGCCCCAAGGGACAGCAGTTAACCTTTAATACAAAGAAACTGGAGTGGACTTGGCGATTTTCACGAGTGACTCAGTCCCCAGAGAGGACCTGGTGCCTGGGGGTGGGGGTGCTCAAGAGGATGGCCTCTGGAGCAGGGGTTTCCCAAGGCACCCCTGGCCAGGAGTCTCCTGAGGCCCCACCCGTCATCCCCATGGAGAAGCCCTAACATCTGTATTTTTAGCCAACTCCTCCAGAGGGTGCCTGATGCAGCCAGCCCGAAACCTGCCAACAGCAGCACACAGACTGGCTTTCTTCAAAAACAAACCACTCCCCCAACACACACCCACACACTTGAGTCTAGTTATTGAACATTTGGCATGAAAAATGGTTGAAAGAAGATTTTATATAACTCAAATAAACGATTAAGTTATTTGAAACTTGGAATACGGATTTCTGCTGTACTCATCCTCATTCTTCGAAGAGGGATCCTCCACCCTCCGCCATTACCAGGCGTTCCTAGGACAGCAGGGGAGATGTCCTGTGTGTCTGTTAAAATTGGAGCGGGTTCCTTGTTCAGATGCACTTGACATTTCACTCTTGACCAGGCAGCAGTGTGTATTGAGATGAGGCTGGGCAGTGTCAGAGCATCCCTGCTAGAGAAGAAATTGGTTTTGCAGATTATATTTTAGTTAAATCTGAACTGCTCAGTGAAGCACACTGTTACAGTCTATGTACACAAGTCAAAGATGGATGCCACAGAGTCGATGTTTTTCATATTGGCCCAGGTGAGCCTGAACATGGATCAGCAAAAGGTGCATTTACCTCCCTCTGCAGGCAAATACGCTTAACCTTCAGGAGCACCCCGAGGCCCCTCACTTGTGCCTCTAGCCTGTTTCATTGTGATGCAAGCAGATTTGAGAGCGATACCTTCCGCTTTAACACCGTTTTGTGACAAATCCATTTTATCTTGATCAGGGAATTTATTAATTAGTAGGCTTCAGCAAGGCTGATAACCTAGCTTGTTTCTGTTTGCAGAAGTACTTTGTCATACATTGGCTTATTTTATTTTTAGTAACAACCCTGTTGTGAGGCAGTGTGATTATTTCCCACTTGAGGAGTCGGCAAGCCGCTTGGACGGGGCTCACAGTTGATCGGGTGAGTTCCGAACTGGTTCTCCTCCACCAATACCAAGTTGTCCAGAGAATGGTTGTGTATTCAGATAACCCTCTTCTAGGGATGATCGGGTGTGTGCAAACTTGAAGGCCAGAAGGGAGGCAGGAGAATCCAGTTTCAAGAGTCTGGAGCCTTTGGCAGGAGTCCCCCGTGTTGAAAGGTGAACTTGAAAGCTTGTCCGTGGGTGTCCTTAGATGAAGAAGGATTTAAGGAACTCTGTTTGCCCCTTGATAAAAGGTTTGTAACGGGGTTCTCGGGCAGCAAGGAATTGCTCTTCTTGGTTTGAGTGACTGCTTTCCAGGGAACGTCTGGGTGCTTTTTGAATTGCTTGCAGAGCCATTTATGGTGAGAGAAATGATGACCTGACTAATTGGCCCAGGGCTAGGTGTTTTGAGGCTCTGCACTGAGGCATCTGTGTAAGGAGCTTGTCTGCTTCAATATGGAAAGTGATAGTCTTTGGGGCTCTGGTAGTTTCTTCTGGGGCTGCTTTTGGACTTGAGTTAGCAAAGAAATGACTTTATGATTTATGGTGTTGATGAAGAATAGCGTACCTATCTGTTTTCACATAGACATCTTAATAGAGATTAAATACAAAATAAAGTGGAATGCATGAATGGAGATATTCCCGTAAGCAATACTGTAGTTTTAGGTAGTGTAATTATGTTTTGTACACTTTCCAGTTAAGCAGTTATACATTACTGGGGAAGCTAACTTTTAGAGATTTAGAAAAGCTTTAGAATTTAGTAAATCAAATAAAAATAGGTATACAGTATTTTAGACATAGGGTTTAAATGTGTTACATCGTGTGATAAGGTGACCCAATTTGCATTGATTTGCTAGAAATTAAGGCAGTGCCATTAACGTGAATTTTTTTGCTTTGTTTTGTTTTGAGACAGAGTCTTGCTCTGTCGTCAGATTGGAGTGCAGTGGTGAGTTCTTGGCTCACTGTAACCTCCGCCTCCCGAGTTCAAGCGATTCTCCTGCCTCAGCCTCCTGAGTAGCTGGGATTACATCACGCCTGGCTAATTTTTGTATTGTGTTGTTGAGACAGGTTTTCACTACATTGGTCGGGCTGGTCTTGAACTCCTAACCTCAGGTGATCTGCCTGCCTCGGCCTCCCAAAGTGCTGGGATTACAGGCATGAGCCGCCACACCCTGTTGATTGAGGTGAATTTGCTTCTTCTGAACATTGCCTGTAGACTGAAGGTGCTCTTCACATAGCACCCCTACTGTGTGCGGGGTGTTGTGGGGGCTGCTGGGCTGCAGGGAAGAAGAGTAAGGAGAGTTTATCTGCAGTTCCGGAAAACATTGGTGGTGGATTTCCACAAGCTGGGGTGGGCAGAGGTGGTCACATGAGGTTTAGAGTTAGGCTGAAGGGGGTATGCTGAGGCTGAATATGGGAGAGGGAACCCAAGGTAGAAGCGTTCCAAGAAAGGAACCCGAGGGGAATTCAGCACCCAAGTCCTGGCCACTAGACTCCCGGAGGTAACGAAATGATTGTCCCTGACAAACGTGTCTGAAGTGAAACTACATTTCAGGAAGCCTCTGCAAGCGTGTGCTTAACAGAATCCTTTCTCAGGGTGTCTTCTGGGTGTTGCTGATCTCGAGGAAGCCTGGTGGGGCATGTGCTGGCTCAGCCACCCCTCTGTTGCAAAGGCCTTAGGGGCTGCAGAGGGATTTCACAGTTCACTGCACAGGGCAAGTCATTTAATTTTATCATTTGCTTTTCAAGAAGGATCAAGTTTTCAAAATTCTATATAGAAATAATTTATATACGCTAAAACACCCTTTTAGCATGTAGCTCTGCAAGTCTTGACAGTTGAGGTGCAGCCACCGGTGGTTGGGGAACCATCTCATCACCAAAGAGAGTTCTCAGTGCTCCTTTGGAGTTCATGCCTCCCCTGCCAGCCCCCAGCCCCCACTAATCAAATCACTCCTTTTTGATAGTAGAAGGGCCAGCCTAGGAAGTGTGGGGAGTTTGGTGGATGTTGGTGTGTGAGGCCAGTGATTTCCAGGACATTTGTAATGTCCAGGGATTATGCATGACCCCTAGAAGTGCTCTGGTCCCAGCAGATGGACTTGCTTGAATGACACTCCCTTCCCCCCAGGGCCATCCTACGGATGCCTGTCTGAGACTGAAGGAGCTTGGCTCCTCTGGACAGGCTGGACCAAAAAAGCCAGTCACTGCAGTCTGAGACTTGTCTGAAACCAACAGGCACCCACCTCCTCCGCAGAGTAGGCAAACCGCCCCTGCAACCCAAGAGCGGGCAGTTGTGGGCCACACTTGCGGGCCTTGGTGCATCTAAGGTCATGCTCCCTGGGCTCACGCACACAGCAGCTGCCTCTCCACACCATGTCCCCCCAGCCCTTCTTGGAAAGTGGCCGGGAACAGGTGCCTCTTCCTCTGCCATAGCCGCTGGCTGCAGGTCCAGAGGGCTGCTTTCTCCTGTGGGGGAAGTGGCTTTGGAGGGAGCCAGACAGTATGCATACCGTGTGCTCGCTGTGTGCTTACCGTGTGCTCACTGTGTACTGGCTGTGCATTTGCCATGTGCTTGCTGTGTATTTACTGTGTTTGCCATGTGCTTGCTGTGTATTTACTGTGTGTTTGCCGTGTGCTGTCTCCCTGCTTGCTGTTCCATGCTCCTGTGATTCCCGGGTGGCTGGGGCGGTTGGGTGCCCCCAGGTCCCCATTTGTTTCCCTGAAGGTAGAGGCCAGCCATGATGGCCACCTTTTTGTGGTCAAGAAGGGTGGTTTGTGGAAAGCCAAGAGGATTGAGAGCTTTTGAGGTGGGGAAGGAAGGTCAGCAGCACTGGAGGCTGATGCTGACCGTTGGGCCCGGAGGGCAGACGGCCACGCTGGGAATCCTGGGTTCCACTCCCAGCCCTGCCAGCTTCTTATATGTCAGATAGGACCCTTGTTCATCTCATAGGAGGAGGCAGTTAATGAGGAGGTGCTGGAGGCTTGTGCCCAGGTGCCTGGCAGAGGAGAGGCTTGGCAGGGAGTCCCTGTTGCACTATGGGATATGAGCTGAAGCTGACTCATTGCCTCATGGTTTTTGTTTTTCTTTTAATTTATTATTGTTATTATTATTATTTTAGACAGAATTCCACTCTGTGGCCTAGGCTGGAGTGCAATGGCATGCTCTCGGCTCACTGCAACCTCTACCTCCCAGGTTCAAGCGATTCTCCTGTCTCAGCCTCTTACAACTTTTGTATTTTTAGTAGAGATGGGGTTTCACCATGTTGGCCAAGCTGGCCTCGAACTCCTGACCTCAAGTAATCCGCCTGTCTTGGCCTCCCAAAGTGCTGGCTGTACAGGCGTGAGCCACTGCGCTCAGCCACTTCATGGTTTTTATTTTATTTTATTTTTTTTTTGAGACAGGGTCTCGCTCTGTCACCCAGGCAGGCGTGCAGTGGCGAGATCTTGGCTTACTGCAACCTCCACCTCTGAGTTCAAGCAATTTTCCTGCCTGAGCCTCCTGAGTAGCTGCGATGACGGCGCCCACCACCACACCCAGCTAATTTTTGTATTTTTTAGTAGAGATGGGGTTTCACCATGTTGGCCAGGCTGGTCTCAAACTCCTGACCTCAGGTGATCCGCCTGCCTTGGCCTCCCAAGGTGCTGGGATTACAGGCGTGAGCCTCTGTGCCTGGCCCTTAATATTTTACTTTCTTTCCATTGGGAGAGACTTGAAATGAGTCTTGGAATTTATAAAATCCAATGGGGATCACTGTATGTGCTAATTGTCTAGTCGTTGCCCAAAAGGTCCTTTTGGAGCTCACTCTTTGTCCCCTCCCCCGCCACTTCATTCAGGCTGAGGGCAGTTAGTGGCCGTCATGGTGACTGGCCGGCCCCGACTGGCGTTCCCGTGATCTCGGAGCATCTTACATGCATGCATTTGCACTATGAGAAAACCCTTTGATGTCTTTGAGCTCAGACTAAATGTGACCTTGATTCCTGGCCTGAAATTAATGTCTAAGCATTTCTTGGCTTCTTCTGGGTGGTCGGCTGTGAAGAAACTGCCATGCAGTGAGTATGATAGACAGATACCCTCCAGGACGTAGCTTACCAGATTTCAGCGGGGCTTCGCGGTGCAAGGAGACTCGGGTGCATGGGGTTAGTGCTGAAAGGTATGGATGGACACCCCAGCATACCCTTCTTAAAGGTTCAGGGACAGTTCAGCAAGCGCTGGGGAAGGGGTGTGCTAGACACTGAGTGGAAGTTGTGAATGTGTGTGGCCACCAGTCAGCTTCTGGGTGGTTCTTCCTTTGGGTGAGCATTGCCACAGCACTGGGAATACCTGCAGGCCTGGCCTTGGGGAGGTTCTGGGGCACAGCCACTGCCACAACAGCAGGTCCCCCCAACATCTTTGGTCAGCAAAGCAAGTTGCCTACATGCTGGAATTTATTACGGGAAAGGTTGAATGCTATCTTACTTAAATATAAGGGGGTCGGGCACAGTGGCTCACACCTATAATCTCAGCACTTTGGGAGGCTGAGGCAGGCAGATCATTTGAGGTCAGGAGTTCTAGACCAGCCTGGCCAACATGACAAAACCCCATCTCTACTAAAAATGCAAAAATATTAGTCAGGTGTGGTGGCATGTACCTGTCATTTCAGCTACTCAGGAGGCTGAGGCAAGAGAATTGCTTGAACCTGGGAGGCGGAGGTTGTAGTGAACCAAGGTTGCGCCACTGCACTCCAGCCTGAGCAACAGAGTGAGACTCTGTCTCAGAAATAAGTAAATAAAATAAACATAAGGGAAAGCACAAGAAACTCTGAGAGGTGATGGATACGTTTATTGCCTTGATTGTGGTGATGGTTTCGTGCCCATGTCCAGACTCATCAAGTCGTGTTTATTACCCATGTTCAGTATTTTGTACCTCAGTTATGCCTCAACAAAGCTGTTTAACAAACATAAGAGAGCAAAGTTCTTTCCTGTCTGGGAGGGTGTCAGTGCACACGTTAGGTACTGAAGAATGACCTGGGGAGCTTTTCACAGGTCCCAGCCACCTGTGCTCTATGGTGCGCAGCTGTGAGCACAGTAGGGCTTCAGTTCTAGGCAGCCACGGGACCTCATGGTGTCCTGAATACAGGGTGCTTTTTCTCAGGACCCTTCTGGGGCTCCACACCTATCTCCACACTTTGGGTGGGGAAGTTGCTTCCCTTGGGTGGATCCAGAAATCCCCGCTGACTTCTTGGAGGGAAGTGAGTTGAGAGCCTGTTCAGGTGAGTAGCTTGCTGTTACGGGCCCAGGCCCAGCTAGCCTAGGCTGGAAGCTCCCAGAGTCAAAAAACAGGGGGCTGATGATATTGAACAGTCGAGGAAAAACAACAAGGCAGATGGTCTTTTGGGTGTGTGCATTATTAAATCACTTTGAAAGGGGGCCACTTAAGAAAATCCTTTTCCCTCATTCAAGAATATTAGAAATACATTAATTTGGTGGAATAATTATAATAATAGTTACTATCTCTTTTTTTTTTTGAGACAGAGTCTAGCTCTGTTGCCCAGGCCGGAGTACAGTGGTGCAATCTCGGCTCACTGCAACCTCTGCCTCCCTGGTTGAGGCAATACATGTCTCAGCCTCCCGAGTAGCTGGGATTACAGGTGTGCACCACCACACCCAGCTAAATTTTGTATTTAGCTGCTATCTACTGAGTGTCAGGAATGTGCCAAGCAGGGATGATGGAGATGTATTTGTTTCCTCATGTGTGTTCCCAGGGCTTTGCAGATCATCTGCTCCAGATGGAATTAATGCTGCAGTTGGTATAAGAGACGGGGTTTCCCCATGTTGTCCAGGCTGGTCTTGAACTCCTGGCCTCAAGTGATCTCCTCACCTCAGATTCCCAAAGTGCTGGAATTACAGGCGTGAAGCACCGTGCCTGGCCAATAGTAGCTGCTATCTATTGAGTGTCAGGAATGTGCCAAGCAGGGAGATGGAGATGTATTTGGTGGATGCATAATAGTAATGGCTAATGCGCCGCTCACAGGCTAGAGACAAGGTAGACTCAGAGCTCAGCGACTTGCCCAGGGACACACAGCTCTTTGGCAGCTGCCATGTGGAAACCACAGTGGGACTCATGCAAAGCCACTTCCTTTGCTGTTAGCCAACCGAGTGAAGAGATGGACATGCACAGCTATGTTTGAATTTCTTAAGTTTGTCATCTCGCACCCAAGAATCAAGGTCACAGGGTGAAGTTCCGTAGTTCCAGAGACTGAAAGGCAATTCTCGTCCTGCCTGGAAACAAATTTTTGTTTTACATTTATTTGGGTAATGGTTTGCTGGTCTGATTTTTTTTTTTTTTTTTTTTCACCATTTGACTTGGAGTAATTTTCCCTTTGGTTATGGTAATTACCCTTTCCTGATATGTAAATTGATTACAGCAGCTCTTTCCAATCTTCCACGTTTGATTATCCATGAGCCTCCTTCTGCCTCGTAGTTCATCTTATTTTTAGCACAGTCCTTGAAACCTCAGTGTGAGACTGTCCATCTTCCGCTGTGTCTGAACCGCCGAAGGTCATTTTCATCAGCCCCGTCAAACGCGGGTATGTTTCAAGTCAAACACAGCCATTTGAACCAGTTTCAAACAGAGATGCCTTTCAAGTGTCAGCGTGGTGGGGACAGGACCTTCCGCACGAGGTCCGTGTTGCTTGGGATGGTCTCGAATCACCCCGTGTGACTCCGTTGGCTTAGTCGGCTCCAGGATGAGTGCACTTGACCAAAAGTTCCAGCGACACCGAGATGGTAAGGAAGCCAGGTGAGCGGAGGCTGCGCTGTGGACACCAGCCTAGCCCGGGTGGGAGGAGGCACCAGGACCTATCACCAACCTGCCCTGGACTTTGCTTCCTCATGTGTGTGCCCAGGGCTTTGCGGATCATCTGCTCCAGATGGAATTAATGCTGCAGTTGGTATAAGAGCATCTCTGGCTCTACTTTTGAAGTGAATCAATCACCATCTCTGTTTTTGTAAATTAGAGGAGCGTGGCTGGTTTTGAGGGTGCAGAGGTGCCCCTCACGCGGTCCCCTGGGGTCTCCTCTGCATCTGAGTCTTCTCAGAGGCCACCTGAGTCCGTAGCCCCAGTGGACTCCGGATGTTTTCTAAGCCTTACCTCGATAAGAATAAAAACATTTTGGTGTGTGATCTGATTTGTTTGCTAGAAGATTAGTACAAAAGCAGGAAGGAACAAGAACATGGTGGAGGTGATTGCTAGAGGCTGGCAGCAGGTTATTTACGGATTTTTGCTGACAGTCCTTGTTGAAACGAATTCCCTGCGAGATTTATGAAGCCTTTCCAATTTATTGTCTTTCCAAGTAAGGTAAGCAAATAAATAAGTTACTCTATTTTATTATAAACAGCCAATGTGAAATTAAAAACAAGAGGAAACGGGGCTCCATTTTTTTCAGCCTAGTGTGTTTGAGGAACGCGTCTTGGAGAGGCTTTTTGTTTTGTTTTTGGCTCAAGCACATTGTGCATTGAAAAGATAAAGTCTGTGCCTTGATGTTGTATGTGCAGGTCACCATTCTTGGAGGGAACTGGTTGCCGCCCTGGTGGGGCTGACAAGATGGTGAGGAGAGGAGCTGGGATATTCAGGACCAGCCCACCAGACTCAGCAGGGACTCCCAGGCCCCTTGGGAAACAAGGCTGAGGGGTTTCCGGGACTTCTGCTCTGGGTTTGGCCACAGCCGCTGCCCCCAGAAGGGACACTGTCCCCTGAGGCCCACATCCTAGCAAACTGGTGACATCTTCCTTCGTCCTCCTTCCTGTCACCTTGATTTCTTGTCTCTTCTCCACTCCTTCTCAGACATTGTTGGTGCTTTCAGTATCTTGGCGGATCACGATTTTGGTGATACAGATGTGTAAAGACCCACGTGGGAAATTTAGATTTTTAGGTAAAGAATAAGCAGGAATATGAGACCTTGTCGTAAAGAAACATCTCATTTTTGGGCAGTAATGTCAGCGCTGAAGATTTGGGTGGGTACAGTCTGGAGGCCTGTGTCACGCTAAAGTCTGCTCCTGCTCCTGACGCCAGCACGGAGCCCATTTGAAATTGATCTTGGCTCTTTCAAGGCCCAGGGCAACGCCATCAGGGAAACATCCTGTTACCATTTTGGGAGAATGTTTTACGTCTCTGCCCCTAGATGTCCCTGCTAGTAAAGCTATTTTGGGGGGATTAATAGGCAGCGTTTTGGATGGTGTCTTGTAACTGACTGTCACCTGCTGACTGTTCAGGTTCGTCAGCCCCTGTCTGTAGTAGGTGCATGCTGAGGATTGAGTGAGTTACATTCTCTGCAGGGGTTTGTTTTAGGAGCAAATGAGGCCTAAGTAGGAAGGCTTGGAAGGTGCTGGGGGCATAATTCCTGCAAGAATGGGCTCCTTGGGGTCCATTTTCTTTCTTTCCCACTTCCTCATCGGTGCCTTGTCCCACCCCAGTAGGCACCTGAAAGAGGAGGGCCTTTCTTCAATTTGGGGCTAATGAGCTGGGCAGCGGGGGGTGAGGGCCTGAACAAGCCTGACCTGCTCCTGCCTGCAGGGAACTGACCACCCAATCAGAGAGCAGTGGGCAGGCAAAATAAGCGAGGTGAGCCAGACAGGGAGACGGGTCTGGGGCCTGGAGGGCCCCACCCATGCACCCTGAGGTCAGGGCTGGGCTTTCACTTGAGGTAGGCTGTGAGCTGTGAGGGTGAGGGGCCCGCCTGGGCCTCCCTCCCTCCAGCTTACCCTCCCTTAGGAGGCCACCTCCTGCCTGGGTCCTGCCAGCCCCTTCGTTCTCATCCTTATCTGGATCTGAGTATCTAGAGAGCTTTGAAAAAAGATCCCAGCTTAGTCCTCCTCTCAGGTTCTGAGTCTGTGGTCCACAGTGGCATCTGCCTTGGGAATAAAAAGTCCCCAGGTGACTCTAATGAACAGCCAGGCAGGGAACCACTGCCCAGCCAGCAGCCCTCAGCTGAGGCCACTTGTCCCTCTCTGCCCGTGGGCCGGAAGGGATGGGCTGGAATCAGGTAAGTCCTAAAATCCCTGCCCCACAGACTGGGAGCAGGAGCAGAGGCAGGGGGCAGAAGGCTGCCCTGGGAGGCCTACTCCTTAAACGCACACCTGACCGACAGGTACGCCCCTGCTGTGGGGCCAGGCTGGAGAGCAGCACTGGGGCACCCAGGGCCACACCAAGGAGGGTCCGAGCGGTGAGTGTCACGAGCGCGGAACCTGGCATGGCCTGGCTTTCCATCAGCAGGGGAGGGTCATCTTTCAGGGCTGTTTTATTTCCTCAAAAGAATGCAGTCAAATGAGTTCTGCAGGGCGAGGTGCCTGGCGTGTGGGGATGCAGAGGAGGGCTAGCTGCTGGGAATGCCAGAAGTGAGGGGAAGCTGGGATCTTCCTGCCTTGGTCCATGTGCAGCTGGAAGGAGAAAGCAGCTGTTGCCTAGGAAACAAAGCTGGAGGGCTTGACTCAGACCCACGGACCCCTTGAGGCTTCCTGCCTGGGTGGGGGCTCAGCCCGGAAACCCCTCGAGGTGATGGGGGATGGGATGGGGAGGGTCATATATGTATTTCTATAGAAAAAGAATCCAGCTTTCCAGTGTCTCAAGGGAGTCCTGGACCTTTATGTTTTTTTCAGAGCCCTCAGATGGGAATCCTTGGCCTACAGAGGTGGGAGGATGTCTTGTGGACAGTAGGAAGAAAGGGAGGTGGAGCGGGTGCTGAAGGGAACAAATCTCAACACCTGGAGATTCCTAGGAATTGTCTTTCTTCCTAGTGGTTGGGCTTTTGTAGAAGGCAGAGTCAGGGAGAGACCAGGGACTTGGTTTCCTCCCGGGGTGCAGGAGGAAGGAAACATGACGGTGATAACTAGACCAAGAGGGGGCTCTCCTGGGAGACCAGCCTGGCGGATGTGATGAAACCCCGTCTCTACTAAAAGTACACAAATTGTCCGGGAATGGTGGTGGGTGCCTGTAGTCTCAGCTGCTTGGGAAGCTGAGGCAGGAGAATCGCTTGAACCTGAGAAGCAGAGGTTGCAGTGAGCCGAGATCAAGGCACTACATTCCAGCCTGGGTGATAGAGCTAAACTGCGTCTCAAAAGAACAAAAAAGAAGGGGCTCCCCTCTGGCTGGGGGTAGTGAGTGGGGGCGCACCAAAGCATCCATGCACAATGTAGCCTTGCTGCTGCCTATGACGGGAAGGTTTGAGGTTCTTAACATCAGCTAAGGTCCCAGGTGTTTGGCTGTTGGGATAAACGTGGGTTTTGGTATTACTGAGGGCTCAGTATAGAGGGGGAGGAGCTAAGCAGCCGGTACGTGGAGCGGGGCGGGGGCTATGCCTGACTCCCTCCAGGTTGGGAGGGAACAAGGGGGAAAGGCTGAGGGAAGCTTGGAGGAGGCCTGGCCACATTCATCGGTCCTGTTGGCTCCTTTCCTCGAGGACCCGCAGAGGTGGTCCAGGGTGCTGGATGCTTCGGCTTCCTTCATTGGTCAGTTTGTCTTCGTCCTCCCGTGCCACGTGTCTGGGGCTGCTGGGGGTTGGGGTGGCAGAAAAGGAGGGGCTTGCCAGCCTGCTTCTCCGGTCTTTGTGGGTTTTGATTGGTCCTGCCTAGCAGAATGCTCTTTGCTCAGAGGAGTGTCCAGTAGTTGCTGGGGCTGGTAGGATTACGGTCCCTACTGGGGTTCAGAACAAGATCTGTGCGGTGAATTCCCCTTGTTGAAGGGAAGGGGGCGCCAGTAAGCAGAGGGACCTGAATTCCCCACCAGGGGGGCCCTGCGGAAGCATGGACCTCCCTTTCTCTCCACTTCCTCCTGCCCTGTCTCTGCTGAGCAGGGCATGGGTGGGGGGGTGCGGTGGGGGGCTTCTGCTGGGTGCACTTGAGTTAGCATCGATTAGAATCTGCTTGTACTGCTGTGGACTCTGGCATGAGACTCTTTAAGCCTCCAGTCTCTCCACCTCAGAGTTGGGAATGACAACAGAATTACTCGATGTTGGTCATGTTGGCTGTTGGTAATGGGTGTGTTAAATCTGGTCCTTGGGGCTGCTTAGTATTTGCATTTTCAGAACAGCATGCAGGGGGTAGCCAGTGCTCCAGGACAGGGCTTCTAAATGTTTCCATTTGTTCCCTCTGATCATGTCCTTTTCAAATCTGATCTGCAGTTTTTTGTTTCTTGCCTAATATCCTACCTGCTAAGTTTGACATGCCTTTGTGTGCGTTTCTTTTTGGAACCAAATGTGGTTTATCACCTATGCAGAAAGAAGCTGCTCCAGTTAGAAGTGCCTGCCCCTCAGAAGTCACTTACTCGCCGTACAGTCTGCTCAATAGGAATGAGGCCCTTCCCTGTTCCTAAAGAGCTCACAGAGTGGAGGAGAGATGGTATACTCCTGTTTTAGGGATGTTATTAGGCCTTGAGAGTCTTCGTAAATACAACTTGATTGAATTTGTTCATGTTGGCGTATTATTTCCAAGGCAAAAACAGTCATTTCAAAAGACCAGACTAGCCTCTATAAAGTGATTTAGAGTTTGCAGTTGTGTTTAAATGCGTTCTAATTACACCCTCCAAACAACAAGCCTCTGTTTTCAGATGGAGAAAACAAAGGATTCGGATTGAAAGACTGCTCAGACAACCGCGGAAGAGGTGGCCCTGCCTGCTTCTTGTGGCTGAGTACCCCACCAGGGCGGAACATGTTCTCCTATCCCCTGGTTTTGAGTATCTGGCCTGATCGAGCTCGCTTGGGTTTACTGCTGCTTTGTGAAACTCTGCTGAGATTTTAACTTGGGCACTACTTTTGGGACATGATGGGCTTGAGACACATCCTGGGGGATGGGTAGGCAGGTAAGCAGAGCTGATGAGGAGGCTGGGCCTGCCTTGACCTGTCCTTTCCCATCTCTAGATACTTCGGCAATTGGTGCTTGATGCTGAAGGTCATATTGAGATGGAGGCCGTGGGTAAGAGTTTGAATCTGTGTGGTCTTATGTGCGTGCTCACCCACCTGCTGTATGTGGATTTCCATGCACCAAATACATGCTCTCAGAATGAGCCTGGAAGCTTGAGCAGGATTGAGGGATCTAGAGCTTTCTCCTGGCTGCTTCCCCCACAGTCAAGGAGCTTTATCTGGCAAGCAGGTGCAGGGCCAAGTTCAGGTATGTGGGCCACAGGCAGACCCTTTAAGCCCAGTCATCCATTTTTATTCTTCTCTCCTTGCGGTATCTGTCACTTGTCAAAAAGACTCATCTTCTGGAGCTGTCATTCTAGGCATCATTTTGCCATACTGTTAAAATTTTCAGAGTGTTTGCTTGATTTGTGTTTATTGAAACTAAATTCATTAGGATGAGTGAAAATAGCACTCCGCTGTTTACCAAATCGGGTTCTTGTTGTTGGTATTTCAGTACATCATCTGTTCTCACTTGAATGTCGTGGAATTTGTTGGGAAAGTGCTGTGCAGATGAAAACCCATATTTTAGTGAAGTTTTATTCAAATAAGTTTCTAAGAGTATTATATACCCAAGGTGCTTGATTTGGCCTTGGATTCAGAATCTGGATATGAAAACGTTGGCACTTGGCTTGGGCTCGAAGAGTTTGGGGATGTGCTGGGAGACAGCGGGGGGGATTAGGACTCACTACCAGGTGCTGAGTCAGAGCCTGGCTGGAAATCCCCCTCCAACTCTGCCCCTTGCCAGCTGTTTGACTGCTGGCCAGTCCCCCAGCTCTGGGGACCCCATGCCCTCACCTGTGAAATGGCCATTCCTATGTTTCTGACAAGGTTGTTTGGAAGACTTCAGTGAAGACGCTGTATTGGTTTTTCAGCACTTTAACATTTCTGGACTCAAGTTTGGTCTTAAAATTGATCACAAACCATAGTTTACTTGACTGCCTTTTTTTCTCCCTTGGCAGTTTATAAAATGATGCTGATCTAAGGTTTGATGATGTCTTAGACTTAAAGAACATGAACTCGTTTTTGCAAAAGTTTTAGAGTTTGGCATCTTCTAACAAAAGGACAGTTGCTGGATTTTAGAATTGGTCAGCAAAACTCCATTTGTTACCAGAGGATTTACTAGTTGCATTTCTAGAGTTGTGGGCCTTTCTTTTCTGATTTGATTCAGTGGTCAGATAATCCAGGGCTCTTGTGCTCAGTGACCCAGAGTGTTATAATGCTTCCAAAATAAGCCTGACCTAAGACTGAGACAGGAGGTGAGTATGGCGGAGACCACCGGGTGTCCACCAAAGGTCCCTGCTTCCCTTCCACTCATGGGGACTTCCACCCCAAGCATCTATGGGCAGTCCCATGGTCATTCCTGCACGGAATGTGGGTGGCCGTGTGTGTCAGTTTCTGGCAGCAATGATTAAGAAACAAGCATGCCTTGCCCAGTTTGTCTTCTGTTGACTGTGAACTGGATATGGAAAATCCAGCAGAGAATGCCTTGCTGCTAGGGGAGGATTCTGGGCGCCTGAATCACTCTGTGGAGCAGAGTTGCCCATTAGGAACATGAGCCTGAACTTCCTGTGGGTTAGAAATAAAATTCTAATGTGTTGAGCTGATACACCATTTTAGGCCTGTTTGTTGAAGCAGACAGTGTTAACATAAGCAGTACGGTGCGTTGGGGGTCCCTACCTGCCACTGCCCCTCTCCTTGTCTCACACTCCGCTTGGTTAGAAGGCAGCACCGTCTCCTGTTCACCAACCTAAATGAAGCTCATGCCTTTCAATTCTCTCCTTCCTGCCCACTCATTCACTGAGTCCCGTAGGTTCTGCCCCTCCCTTCTGCCCTTGTTCGGAGGCCTCACACTCACGAGTGACATCCAGCTCAACACTTTGTGTTTGGCTAGGTGCACTTAAAACCTGATCTTCAGATGTTGGAGAAGTATAGAAGCAAGTCGGGCTGTAAAATTACGGCCTTGACCTGGCATAGTATGGCAGCCATGAAAACGCTCCTGATCTTCTGTTTCTGGGAAAGTGACTGACTGGTGGCCCCAGCTGCTACGTTGCTACGTTCCAAATCCCACAGTGGAAATCCAGCGCAGTATTCTCAGACAGGCTGCGTTCCGCGCGCTGCTCGCAGCCGGGGACAGCAGGTGAAGACTCCCCCTCCCCAGCCTCCTGCCTTCCCTGCCATCTCAGCTGCATCTGCTGTCAGACTTGCGTCTCCCTCTCCCTCTGCCTGCCGCCCGCCTGACTGCTTCCCCAAGACGTCTCTTCCAGAGCTGATGGTGTCTTGGCTTGGGTTTTTGGAAGACCCGAGCCAACACACGTTGTATTTAAGATACAGTGGGTCGCAGAGGCTACCCAGGAATTTTCCTCCAGCTTGGACAGCAAGCCCTTTCCCCTCTGTGGGTTGCAGTTTGCCTCCCTCTAAAATGAGGGGGCGATGGTTGGCAGTTTCTAGAATCGTTTCAGATCAAGGTAACCTGGAAGTTAGAGTTGTGCTGCTCATGTCTGACAGTTCAGCTGGTCTCTAAATATGCTTTTATCGTACCTTCCCCGCCATCTGGGTGAAGCCTCAGTAATGAAAATGGAGTGTGTGCCGCATTGACCTTTTTGAGTGTCCACGCACTATATTTTAACTGGGGCGTTGTACGTATTTTCTACACTTAATGCTTTAAAAGCCTCTTGGGCCTCTTGAGAGGCTTGTAAGTGTGACTGGAGCTGGGAACACAACTTCAGATTGAGAAGTCCCACTTTCATAAGACACATCATTTAACAGCAGCTGTGTTCCAGTCCTGTGGCATTTAGCAGCGTGTTTCCACGTGGACCTGTGGTCATTTTGCTCTTGGGAAGCCGTGGCCAAGGGCTGCCCTGCCTCCAAAGAGGCTCAGTGAGGGAAGGCGAGAAATCCTGTGGACTACACTTGGCCGTCCTTTGCCCTGCTTCCAAGCCCTGTACAACCAGCATGTCGCACGTGTCATTGTCCTGGGGTTTTCTCCCCGGGGAGCGGGGGGCCCTTTCTGGGGGAGGGTCCTCCTGTTTCATCAGCCTGCATGAGCACAGACAACCCTGAACATGTCCTGGGCCTCCTTAAATTCACAGGCAGAGGCTGGTGCTCTCTGTGCTGTTCGCAGATTTGGACGTGGACTTGGAGTGATTCTTCTCCCTGCGCCTCCAGGGCCTTGGCCCTCCCAGGTGTTTCTGTGCTCCTCTTCCCAGAGACAGGCCTCCTGTGAATCGCGCTGAGTAAATCCCAGCTGAGGTTTTGGAGTCTCGTTTGGAAGGTTGTCTTGGTATTGTTTTGAGCCTCTTAGGAAAATCGGACAGGTAGGCCTGATCATCCACAACGAATGTGCACAGCACGCCCGCGCTCAGCAGGGCATGCTGTGCTCCCAGCCCCAGGCCATCTTCTGTCTGGCCACCTTTCTTGGCTGAACTTCGGATCTTCACCTGGAGCACAGATCTCACGACCTGAGCTCAACTTGTTTGTGGGTCTTTCTGTTTTGTTTTTGAAGTAAAACTTAGGGAGAAGGGTTAGGAGGGGAGTGAGGATTGATGCGGGGAAGAGGCATGAGGTCAAATGAAATGCATGACCTTAAGTGTGCCGTTTGGTTAGTTCTAATACATGCACACACCTGCGTACCCCAGACCCCTACCAAGAACAGAGAGTTACTCCAGAAAGTCCCCTTGGGGCCCTCCCAGGCTGTCCCCACCTTCACCTCCCTGATCATCTCAGGCCACCACTGTTTTGGTTTCTTTTCCTTCAACAGACGTAGTTTTGTGTGTTCTAGAATTTCATGTAATACTATATAATACATATATGTACATTATATATAGCATATACATGTATACATGCATGTGTATATGACACATGTATTCTTTGCATGAAGCTTTTTCACGCCACATGTTGTATTTGAGATTTTAAAGACATTTTGGGTCAGATTATCCCCTTATTCCTTTTTACTTCTGAGTAGTATTCCACTGAATGACGACCGCAGTTTCTTTACCCGCTCACCCATTGATGGACACCTGGGCCGTTTCCAGCTTCTCGCTATTCTGAGCAAAGTGGCTGCGAACCATTCTCATGCGTGTCTTTTTGTGGACATATGATTTCATTTCTCTTGGGTAAGTTCCTAGAAATGGAATTGCTGGGTCATCGAGTAGGTGTGTGTTTAGTCTTACAAAGCGGTTATAACATTTTATGCTTCCACCAGTTTTGTATGGAAGTCAGCTCTTTTTTAAAACACTTAACAGAATGTTGCCTTTCTCTCAGGGTGGTGGGGTGGGAGGATGAGTGGCCCCCCTCCCTTGACCCCCACCTCCCCACCAGCAAGATGGAGGCAGGAACCTGCCCTGTTGGCTCTGCTGGACTTGGGCTGTGGGGTTCACATGCTCTGTGAGATGCAGCTGTGCCCTCTATGTTAGGGTGGGCCTGTTGCTCTTGGCTTTTCCTGGCTATTCTGAACAATTCCTGTTCCTTCATTCCTTCCCCCGCCTCCCAGTGTCTCTTCCTTCCCCTGCTTCCTCTTGTCCCCAAAATACCATGCTCTCCGACGAAGCTCCAGGCTAATGAGCCGAGAGTGAAGGTCGTGGCCTTTGACACCTGGTGTGTTCCTGGTTCTTTCTGACATTTGTGCTCACTGCTTTGTATTCGTGACTGACAGAAGTTGATTTTTGGAGCCTACTGATGGTCACGTGGTAGCACATGCTGTCCTAGTTTGCTTCTGTGTGGGGACAGACACTTGGCTAAGTAGGTGTTCTAGACAGCTGCCCCCAGAGCAGACTCACCATGAGCTGGGCCACCCAAGAACCCGGCTTCTGGGTGTGCTAGGCTCCTTGGCCTCAGGAAGCTGCAGCCAGCTTTTACAAGTCTCTGGGGTCATTGCTTTGAGAAGCATGTTTTATAGGGTTACTAGAATGTCCTCTTCAGCGGATTCCATTTTATGTATTTATATCCTACCTCTTTCAAGGAAGTTCTTTGAGGACTCAAAATAGGATGCTGTAATAGGGGTTGAGATTGGGGGAGGGCCAAAATTGATTTTAAAATGCAAAGACAGCAACAGAAAATTTCAGGACAGTTGCTATAACAGATATCTTAAGTTGGGGAGCTCTCTCTGAGTTTAGGGAGGGATGACATGTGTCCTTGACGGAAACCCCTTCCCACAGGGAGCTGTGTACAGGGCATAGTGATGACTGTAAACCGCTCTGCCACCAACCATGTCTGCTAACAGATGCCAGGCCTGGGTTCCCACAACTGCTTCTCCTGCTTGAGATTGCCAGAAAGAGTCAGAAGTACAGCACAGAGGGACATTTGGAGGAGGCCGTTCCGTGTGGGCCCTTCTAGTGCTACCGTTTGATTTAGGGTAGAATTTACAATACCTCACCAGTCCCTGGGCCAACTGATACAGGTCCATTCTTCCAAAAAAATTGTTGATCTCAACCGGGCTTTTGATGGGTGTTTGAGAGAAGATGGTTAACATTCTACTTTCTTCCCAGGAACTGACGTGCAGAGCCCTGGGATGACCTGCCAGCCTCTCAGATGTGCAGGTGGACAGTGGTTGAGGCAGGCCTGTTGGTTCTAGTGACACAGACATGAAATCAGGGCCGGATTGGGTTTACTGGGGTTGTTGATGGGGACTGCAAGGGGAGAGGCAGTGATGACGGCGGTTGTGGGTGAGCTGAGTTGGAGGGGTTGCTGGAACATGTGGTTGGACAGAAGTATCTAGAAGGCAGGTGGTGAGGAGCCTCTGGAGTGCCTTTGATTTGAGAACACATGCGTGGGGCCGAGGCAGAGTTGCCGCTTCTCCCTCGTCTATGCCTCCGTCATGTAGCACTCGGCAGTTTCTTCTTTGAACCTCTTGAGGACAAGGTTATGTCTCATTTAATTTCCAGCCATCCTTACTTAGTAAGACCAGGCTTGTTCCTAGCTGATGCAGTGTTGAGATGGACAAAGTAGAGTGCAGGGGGATGGAGAGAATGAATGTACGCATGTGTGTGGTGCAGCAGGCGAGACAGATGGCAGCTGAGAATGGGCTGCTGGCTTTGACCATCAGAAGTACACACGAGCTCTTTTGGATGTGTGTATATGTGGAAGATGTGGATGTGTGTGGAAATACCTTTAGATGTGTATATGTGTGTCTATATGGGGGTGGTGGTGATCAGAATAAAAGCTTGATATAGCAGGGGTCAAATAAGGAATGTTGGCTCCTAGGGGAGTAGACAGTAGCTTCTCCAGGGCTGAGGCCGGGAGGTGTGAGCACGTCTGCCTTAACAGGGAAGGAACACGTCAAGTAGGTGGATTTCCTGATTGACAGGTCTGGCCCTGCCGTGTATTTTGGTTCATCTAGTGGCTTTCTGCCTTTGCTGTCTACATCCTCAGCTGTACCACACATCAGTTTGTGGGGCCTGTCCTCATGGATGGCATTTTCTGGAGCTTCCTGTCCATACCCTAGGAGTGGAGTTCACCACCCGAGAAAGAGAATTTTTGCCTGAACCCAAAGAAAGAAGTCCCTTAAGCTCTGTTTTTTAACCCCCCACACTTTTGATGTCTTTTAAGTCCCAGTGACTTTTGAGTTTAGCTTTGGTTGTTAAGTTTCATAACTGCCTGTTTTTAAGCAGAATTAGAACTTAAGTTACCGAAAATCATAGTATCTTGCTAGGTAGCATTCCTCTGGACCATGCGAAGTGAGCTTCTAAGAGGCTAAGTGACTTGCCTGAGGTCACATAGTTGTACAAGGCAGGAAAGCACCAGCAGCTGAGCTGGCCCATTGCGAGGTGTGTCCAGAGGGCCCCTCCCAGGCCACCGCTGCACTGCACTCTGGCGGGGCAGGGCAGGGGCCTGGCTCCTCCTTGCCCTCCCCCAACCCCAGTGCCACTCGTGCTTCTTAGGTGGAAGCCTTTGGCTTGGGACTGGGTTGGGCATGTCTTCGGTTTGGTTTCTTAATGCTCAGACCTGACACTTGGTCAGATGTTCTTAGCATCACCCTCTAATGTGGATTGGGGATCGAGGACTGACTTGTTTATCCTTCCTCCGATATGAGTGAAATACCAAGAGGCTGGCAGAGGATAGCCCCTGAGCTGTGGCTCCCTTACTTAGGACAGATCTCAAGAGCTTTCTGCTGCTTTTGCTGTCATCTCTGCTACCAAGGTACAACAGTTAGGAAGCATTCGTGTCCCCATCAGTCTGATCACGCTGTTGACTGGTTTTTGGACAGTGGGTATGCGACATGCGTATAACCCATGCTTATCTCACTCGAAGCCATTATCCAAGCACTATTTGTCAGGTGCTAAGCAGGCAGCACTAGGCTTCAACTGGCTTAAGTTCCAGAGAGGATGTTTGCTTTTTATGAAAATGGCACTTAGTACCTCCTTACTAACCAGTGGCAGAATAGACCAGACTGTTGTCTTCAGAGTTTCCCAAACACTGGATATTGATAAGATTTGCTTTCCTTAAGTTGAGAAGAGGGCTGGAGTATAAGGCTTATCTGTCTCTCTGAGCGTTTTAGAAGAAAGATATATCTATGCTCGGTGTTTAAATATAGCATGGTGTTTGCTACTCGGATGGCAAATAAGCAATTGAATATGTAGGTCATTGACTTATGAGAATGAGTTTGGAGTTTTCTTTGCATCTGATTAACACTGTCTTACAATTGGGCTGTTGATGCTACGCCAAAATTGGGTTACGCAGGGTTCAGCAAGCCATCCGGGAAAAAAACTGGAAGAATCCTGAGAGGATACCTCTGTCCCCTTAAGGTGTTAGGAATGTGACCTGGTGTTGAGCGCTGTGGCTGTTGCCAGAGGCAGGGGCACCAACTGCTCCGAGTTATACTGGGGAGGAGCATGCTGAGCGCCTTGCGTCTGCACAAATCTCAGGAGGGAGGGGGCAGCGGGCTGTACTTCATCGAGATAAATGCCAGCGGTGTATTTTAATACATTCTTGATTCTGAAGGCACTGTTTGGAATTGCATATTTAAAAGGAAACTGCCATCCCCTTTTGAAGGTATGTGACATTTAAAAGATCTGTAGCAGAAGATTGGTTTGACAGCTTTGAATTATAATTGAAAGAGTTTTTGTTTTAAAAAAGAAAATGATTACTTCTATTTTAAATGTCATCACAAAGACATAAATATGTTTAATCAGATTATATATTTAATTTATGTAGAAAATAATTTTTGTTTGTGTGGAAGAGTCACTGGCTTGTGTGTGTTTTAAGCAGCTTTGAAGCTAAGCAATGTTGATGATTTGAGAGTGGCTCAGATTTTTTAGTAAATGGCTATTTAAGGGTTTATAGAATTCCAAAAAATAGTATTATTAAAATCTGGTTTTTTTTATCCATACGCATGTACCTAGCGGCACATTTTGGGAGAGGGAGGTACTTTTATTATTGTTGCTGAGAGAGAGTAAAGATAAACTGTCGAATGAACTGAAAAAAGTGTAACCCTGAAGATAATAAAGGCAGAAACTGCAAAGACGCTCCCGCAATTTTCTTCTTTTGGATTCTTTGAATCAGCAGGGAGTTACCGGGAGTATGCCAGCTCTCCTTAAAAGGGAGGCAGCAGGGGAGGCCCGGGGAAAGATACAGAGTGCCACAAAGACCTTTCGGGTGATACAAAAGGCCGGTGTGGCGTTTGAGAGCAGCAGCAGGGTCCCCAGGCTCAAGAAGCAGGGGCGTAGCTCTGAGTCTCCCCTGACCCTGGAGATCTGCTAGCACACTCCAGCTCTAGAACTTTCTTTGAGCAAGCTGGGTGTTGGAAGCCAGCCAGCCCAGCGTACAACTGTGCGTGTCAGCTGGGAACAGTCTTGGCCTGTTCCAGCCTGCTCTGTAGTTTCGATTTAGCCAGACTGGGTTAGGGAATCCTGAAGTTATTACCCACCAGAGTGGCGCTTGCCCAGCACAGAGCCGCCCCGGGGGCTGGTTTTCTCTTCTGCTCTGTCCTCTCCAGGGCTGCTCTGCCAGGGAACGCGCCCTCTATCGGGTGTGGCCCGGGGAGGCCTGGGCAGCTGGCAGCACCTGGGAGAGAACAATGAGTCAGTCATGCCCGCTCCTGGGAAAGAATTGACGTAGCATGATGAGCCTCTCTGCCAGCTCCAGTGGGAGAAGGTCAGGGTTCAGGAATTGTGAGCTCTGGCTCCTCTAGAGGCAGGATGCACCCCGGGGCCCCTGGGGAGCCGGAGGACACCGATCCCAGTTCAGTGCGTAAGCAGTGTCAACGGGGCCAGCTCCTCACGGGCCCCTCCTTGTAAGCACTGATCCCCTAAAGAAAGGAATTGTCCTACTTTGTGGCCAGCATGAGCTACACCGTACAAACCCAAAACTGACAAATCTGTTTGTTATTTTAAAAAATAAACTTATTTTGAAGTCATTGCAGATTCACGTACAGAATGAATTCACACTGTAAGGGAAGGTAATACAGGAGATTCCATAAACCCTTTCCCTGGTGCCCACCAGTAGTAACACTGTGCAGCGCTCTGGTAACGGAAACACAGCAGAGAAATTGACATGGATAGAATCCATGGTTACTAGTCAGAAATCCCGAGTGGAACACACACTCATTTGGCTGTGTATTTAGTTCTGTGCAATTTCAGCAGGGGTAGTTCTCTTATTTGTACCAGCCCAAGGATCTTTCCTGTTGCCCTTTATGGCCACATCCACTTCAGGTGGCCAGGACAGTCGCCGGCTGAAGCACACAGTCGACGCACATGGGTAGACACAGCTGACCAGCTTCCAAGACCCAGTTTGATCAAAAGAAAGTTCTGGAGTTGGCATGTGCTGCCTGCTTCCCGGTCTCTAAGCTTGGCAACCACTAATCCGTTCACCATCTCTCCAGTGTCATTTAAGAATGTTACATAAATGGAACCGTACAGTATTGCAGCCTTTGGGGATTGGGATTTTTCACTTGGCTTAATTCCCTTTGAGATTCATTCAAGTCGTTGCATGTATGGCTGGAAGATTTTTGACCCAGTCTTCAGAAGAGGTCTAAGGAAGAGGAAATCCACCGTGGAAACCCGAGAGTGACAGGACCCTAGCTTGCTTGGTGTCAGGTAGAGCTGGTCATGTCCACAGCCCCCATCCGTCTCAGCAGATGTCTGTGGGGTAGTATTGGGAGTGACTTTTGTGCCCTGCTGGTTTGGCTGATTTTGGAAACGGTAGAAGAGCCCCCTTCACCTTGTGAGTTTTGTTCATCGGTGTTGCATGTTTTTGCACACTGTACATTGACTAAAACGTGAAGAAGCGAGTCTTGGGGTAAGGGCTTTTGAGTCTCGGTTTTGTCTCTTGGCGCTCATGCTCTGAGAATGATAGGTGCGGTGCAGGCCCAGTGCACAGGCAAGTGAGGGCTGCGCTGCCGTGGTTTCTCCGGGAGGAAGCCCTGCTGCACTCTGTGGCTTTGGCCTGTTTCAGTGGAAACTGTAAAATGACAAATCCCGAGAATCTAATTTCATAGTGGAAATATTGAGTCATTCTTTCAGAAAGCACACGTGCACTGCATTTTGAACATATATACATATGTGTGTTTATGTGCTCATCAGTGAGAACAGCATGTATGAATTACTACCCTCGTGAATGTCCATTCTTTCCAAACTACAGAAATGCAACTGAGTCATTACAGTATGTGTGCAAGTTAGTTCAGGATTCCCAGCGTTAGTTTCTTGATGCACAGAAATCGATAGATAATATTTATATGCCCTTTAGTGGCTCTGCAGTTATTTTGTCCTGAATCAAGACTGTAAGCCATCCCTGCTGCTGACTGTCGGCAAGTGCCCTTTGCTCTTTGGGGAGCCAGCACTGGAAGGTCTCTTGGTTCACAGGCCTGGGTTAGGGTGGGCCACAGGCTGGTCTGGAGTTTGGCTTTTCTCTCCTGTCCTGGATTCCCCGGTAAGAGACTGCAGCACCTGCATCAGGGACCATCACAGTTGGGTGGTCTGAACTCAATTTGGTTGAAGGTGAAGGGGCTGCTATTTGGGAGGTTTCACTGCTGCAATGTGTTTCTTGAGCCTGGGTGACAGCTGGTGGGGTGGAGAGTGCAAAGGAGTTTGTTGCTGATGGGCTGGGGGATCCAGGCCTTAATTTCCCCATTTCTAGGTGCTATTGTACTCATCTGGCACTGTGATGGATTAATTCTTAAAAATAGAGTCAGTTGCTTCTAGAGGGAATATATTTTGGACCCAGGAATTCAGTTCCATCTTTGGGTGCTTCACTCATGGGTGTATTTGCAGGTTGCTGCGTGTGCTATTTTCTGTGACATGCACAGCCTTGTAAATACATTTTTTAAAGTACAACGTCTGAAAAGTTAGCAGTTTCTACACTGTAGGTGTAGCAGCTGCTCCATTTGACAGCAGGATGTTCTTCATTTTCAATTTAAATCTCCCCCAACCTTGAGATTTGGGTTCATAATTTAGTTAAAATTAAATAGAACCAAGTTTCCTTCAGGCCTCTTTTCTTTCCAGGACTGTGGATTCTCGAATTCACCACGCCGTGTGAGTAGAGCATTTGTTAAATGATACAGCTAATATTTGCGTGCCTCCCGGGTGCCCTGCTGAGCTCTGTGCATGGGTTTTGCCTGTGCTTTCACTGTGGCCTCATGAGGGAGGTACAGGTGACCACACCTGGGTTCCTTGGGGAGGAAGAGAAAGCTGAGACAGAGGACACTTTCCTGGGATCACTCACAGCCTCACCCAAGTTGGTCTCTGAGCTTTCCAGGATAAAACTTGGATTCTATTCTCTGTTCTCATGGATCTGCTCTTCTAAACCAGTTACAGAACAGGCAGCCAATTTATAGAATGCCTTTTGTAATATAGAAAGGGTTGGGGTGAGGTCATTGTCAGGGGAGGGCAATGTGAGAGAGTCAGGGTTGGGGGGCCGATATCTGGCCATGTTAGTTTTACTAACTTCACGTTCCCAGTTGGTATTGCACATGTAGTCCATTGATCAACAGTGTCGATACCGGCCGGGCCCAGTGGCTCGTGCCTGTGATTCCAACACTGGGAGGCTAAGGCAGGAGGATCACTTCCAGCTAGGAGTTTGAGACCAACTTGGGCAATATAGCAAGACCCCATCTCTTAAAAAAAAAATTAGTTGGGCTTGGTGGCCTGTGCCTATATGGGAGGCTTAGCCCAGAAGAATACTTGAGCCCAAGAGGCAGAGGCTGCAGTGAGCTATGATCTCACCACTGCACTGGGTGACAGAGTGAGAAAGCAATATTGTTGGCCAGGTGCAGTAGCTCACATCTGTAATCCCAGGACATTGGGAGGCCAAGGCAGGCAGATCACCTGAGGTCTGGAGTTTGAGACCAGCCTGGCCAACAGTGAAACCTTGTCTCTACTTAAAATATAAAAATTAGCCAGTTATGGTGGTGCGTGCCTGTAATCCCAGCTACTCAAGAGGCTGAGGCAAGAGAATTGCTTGAACCTGGGAGGTGGAGGTTGCGGTGAGCTGAGATTGCAACACTGCACTCCAGCTCAGGCAACAGAGCGAGACACTGTCTCAAAAAAAGAAAAAAAAGAAGTGGTGTTGATATGTAAAGCTGGTCACCCTTGTAAGTAATTTTTCAGGGATTGTGGTCTTGGAGCCATTTGGTTCTCACGTCATTTCTTTTTAAATGCCACTTCCTGCTCATCCTGCTGGAGTCTAATCTGTGGCCAAGTACTTGGCTGGAGCCTACTGTCAAGTCTCCTTTGCCTAAGCCCTGACAAGGCTTTGGCTGTGTCTCTTCCCTCCTGACGTTGCTGGGGGTCCCAGATCCTGACCAGGGAAGGGATTCCCACTGTCTGTCTCCAGCTGCCACCCCGCCACCAGTTCTCTCCCAGGTGGATTGGCTATTGGAATTGAGACATCTTCATTGAAGTCCCCAAGAGAACATCCTTTTCTATATTGAACTTGCATGAGGATAGAGGGACACTTTGCTTTCTTCAAAACCCACCTTTGTAGTATAGCAGCATGCAGGGACTCATATCCTCTATGGGGCCGCTTTACAATGTTAGTATGGCCTGAAAGCCTGCAAGGCAAAGCCTGCCCACTTTCTGCACTGCCAGCTTTGGACACCTCCCGACATAGGAGCTCCCGGCTCACATTTTTCTAGATGATAGGGGAAAGCATGCTCTCTGCAGAAAATAGAAAAATACAGGAAAGTATAAAAAATTAAAGTAAATGATTATGACGTTACACATTTTAAAAATCCCTTTTCATCTTAGCATGGAGAATAACACTGGATCTCTTCTATCTCTTATGCATATATGTATATACTAAAAATGAGATGCACTGTAGAATGTTTTAAAATTAAGTATGAGATTTGAATACGTTTTGTGTTATATTTTCAATTGGACCTATAAGTATTTTCCCTATATTTTTTGACTATCTTGACGTACTTTTAGTAAATATATAATCTGTTGAGATGGGTAGTGTCTCACACATCTCTGTATAGCTGTAACTGTCAGGAGAGAGTTTATCCTACTCTGGTTTTCAGCAGGGTCTGGCTTTTCTAAGGATTCCCTGGCGGTAGAGTGGAGTGGGGCCTGGAATCTCAACTTTTCGGGAGAAGATGCGCACTCCTTCCACTGCATTGGGGGGGGTTACAGCCTCTCTGATTCCTCAGATTCCCCTGCTTTTGGTCAGGGGCTCTTGTGTTAAAACCTGCCCGCTTAGACGTTCCATCTCACTGGGGTATGGGTGTGCACTCTGAATGTCTGAAGACCCCTCTGCTGACCTTCTGGCCCTATGCCCCTTGTTAGTTCAGGTGTCCATGGGGTGCCTGGTGGAAAGGAGCTTAGAAAACCCCTCTTGGCCCCCGTCACCCTATCAGGGAGAAAACCAGAGCAGAGCTAGACACCAGGATGGCCCCGCTGGTTAGCAGTGGCCACTAGCTGGAGTGAGCCATCTCCTATTTCCGCTCCTTCTGGCAGGTTCCTGACCATCTTACAGGGGTGTGTGCACCTCCACCTTGTCCACTCACAGTGCGGAACCATGAAAGACCAGAGACAGACACCTCCCAGGGCTTCTCTGAGCTGGGATGTGGGTTTTATACTTGTCTTTCGGAGCTGTGTGTGCCTTTGCTGAGACCTCAGAGCCAGGCTTCCCTCTGAGCTAGGCTGATTTTAAGGGGGCCCCTCTCCCACTGCCCGGGTCTCTTCCAAGTTCAGGTGGTTTCCTGGCTTGTCTGTAAGTAGGACTGTCCTGCCGCCACTCAGGTACAGGTGTGTGGGGGTGAAGCCAGGCCCCATGAGCTTTAGGTCCAGGTTGCTCATACCAGCTGCCTCTGCTTCCAAGGCCCGCGGGGCAGCTTTGGGTGTGGGAACGCAGCTTGAATTCACAAAATGACGTCGTTGTGTGGGCTGCTTGCTCCTGGATCCACTTTTTTTTCCCCCTTTCAAAACTTGGCTCGCTGCAGCCCCGATCAGCAGCACCCGTTTATCGATTTGTTTCTTGTGTCGTTTCTCCAGTTGTTGCCTGGCTCCCATCTGGCATTCTCCCATCTCACGCCCTTGTTTATTTCTCTGTCCTGGAGCCACTTTGGATGGGCACTTCTAGAAGCCGAGCTAATGCCACAAGGGCGAGTTCCTCCTTGCCACCCAGCTCATCTCAAGCCTGTTGGCTCTGCAGTCTAGAAAAGCCAAAAGCCGAAAGAGCAGGGAATGGTCACGTTAATTGACTACATCTGAGACAACACTGGGAAAATATCCTATTTTATTTTTCTTTAAAAACTGGCAGGATTCCAAGACTTCCCTTCCAGTTTTCCACTGGTTGGCCTTCTGTTGGAAGACAAGAGTTCTAAAATCTTAGCTGTTGGGCCTTTTCACGTTCTTAAAACTTAAAACCAGCTGGATACATTTAATGTTATAAAATTTCCATAAACTCTCTGTGACAAAGGCTATATGTAAAGTTTCTGCCTAGAGGGCATTTTTCTTCTTGGAGTTGAGACTCTTGGGCATGGGGGGTCGTAATGAAGTGTTGATTTGACCTGGAGTGCCTCCGAGCCAACGTGGCAGTATAGGGACATAGAATTGGCTTCGGGATTGTTGTTTTCCTCCCTGAATAAAGGATAATTGTTTCCAAGCTAATTAATATGGTTTATGTATTACTAGGCAATAGTTAGTGGGGTTGAATCTCAGGAAGGAACAATCCAGCAATGCTAAAGGGTCAGCCTGTCGGTTGCACCCTGTTGATTCCTGTTCAGTGTATGTCGGATACTCAGCTCTTCTAGGGAACACTGTCATTTTATTGTGTATTTTTTTCTCCATGTGCCAATCAAACCAGGACCCCATACTGCTTCATGCCCAATGAGCTTGGCCTTTCTCAGGGTAGGTTTGTCCTTAAAGGCTGGCCAGCTGCATAGTTAATACGGAGAGGTTGGGGCTGCCATCTCAGGCAACCTTGGATTGCACTGTCGTAATAGCAGCCTGAGGTCCTTGTTAGAGGGCATGGGTCACACGTGCAGCCCACTGTGTGGGGCTTGGTGGCAGACTTGAGACATGAGGAGAGGTGCACCTCCCACCGCTGTTTGCTCAGGGATGCCCGTCTTTACCCACAGCAGCCCCTCCAAGAATGCACATGACTTCTTCCTGCAGAGCCAGCTGGTGGCCACCCCGTGCCATCCCCCTCTGTTACGATTTGTTCACTGCACACCCTCACTGCAGCCTGAAGAGAGTGGGGGCAGAGGAGAGGTGGGGAGGCCAGGGAGTGGAATGTTGCCTTGTGGGAGAGCACAGGTATGGCACATGTTCACACACAAGTGGCCAGAGACCCCACTGAGGGTGGCTGGGGTGGATGTGGGCGTGTGAACCAGAAGCCACTGTGGTACGCAGGAAAGGAGGAGGGCAGCTGAGCGCCTGTCCCTTGTCTTCTCATGGCCCCGAGTCAATGCCACCACACTGCCTCATGCTGCGATATGGGGCAGAGCATTTGGCTTCTTGATGAGCTTTTGCCTGAGGCTTTTCCTTAACCACTGCCCTTGAACTTGAACCTGGGAGGATCTGCTGTGGGATGTGTGGGGAAAGCCCCTGCCACCACTTTTCTATGCCATCCGCTGAGGGACTGGGAACAGCAACACGTCTCCATTGTGGTCCCACCGTCGAGAGTCCTTCCCTTTTTGCATACTGACTGACACCCTGAGGCAGTGCCGTGGTGCTCTAGGGCATGCCACGTTAGGAGAGGGGGCTTGCCCTGGGGTATCTGAGCTGTGTCTGGACGCCTCCCAGGGTTGGGGGTGATCCCCAGGGGTGTGGCTTGAGCTCAGCTTCTGCGGGTCCCACTTTCAGCAGCCTCATGGCAAGTCACCCCTTCTGAAGGGGGCCAGAGTGTGGAAGGGAGGGGCCAGAGTGTGGGAGGAGAGTGGGACGTTTCCTGGAGTACCCATGTGACAAGCCTATTTTGAGAAGGCCATCAGCATGGGTGCTGAGGGAGTGTCTGTGAGGCAAAGAGAGGTCACTCATCCTAACAAGCTGTGCTGCCAGAAACCCCGGGCCAGTCATGGGGCACCATGACCTGCACACTGCCTGTCCCTCTGTGAGGTGTGGGTACAGGCCTTGGCCCCAGAGTCTGCTTGGGACCTGCTGGCACAGTCCCTCCATGGTTTGGGCAACAGTGGGGCAGGGGCTGAGTGCTGGATTTGGACCTGGAGTCCCCGGGGCAGGGACAAGGTCCCCGTTTTGCTCCTGTGTCTCTGGGGCTTGGCACTGAGTAGGTGCTCAGGAAATCCCTGTTGACAGGATCCAGGAATTTGAAGTCACAGTTGGTGTTGCATCAAGTCCAGAGAGGAAAGGGTCTCTGAGGAAGCCTGGGTGTTTGTGGTGGGCAGGGGAGTGGAGCGTAGGCTACTTTGACTGCTACTGTGCCCTTTGCTTGGGGCAGAAGTGCAGAATTCTGGATGATTCTTTATGCAGTTCCTCTTTTCCGAGCACAGCCACACCACAGGATGGCAGTGAGGCCACCTTTCGAGGGAGGGAATGCTTGGGGTGCCGGTCTCATCAATGACCTGGTTAGGAGTATTGGATTCTTAGCTGAGTGTCAACTGTTTATCTCATTATCTCACAAGTTAGGGAGAGATTAGTTTCTTAGAAGATGCAGATAACAGCCACAGCCTGGAGACATATCTGGAGTCTGATGGTGACACGCAGTTATTGAGTGCTTGCTGTATGCAGGCCTTGGGACGAACCTTTCACGGGTTCTCTCTTTCAAAGGGCCTGACCACTTTTGAAGGTAGATGCTGTTACCTCCAAAGCAGAGGCAGGATACTGTGTCCCAGCCACCGATCCTGGGATTGATTCCGGCTAACTCCTTGTTCTTTCCCAAGTCCCTTCCCAGAGCCTGTGACCTGTGGGAAACTTGCGATCGCCTAAAGGGTGGTTTTGTGGACACATTTCATTTTTTTCTTGTTTTAGCAGTAAACGTTAACAGTGCTTCCTGGAGTGAGGAACACAGCACGCAGTGGTGCTCTGTGCAGCCAGACCCGTGGAAGCCATGAGTCAGTTTCAGATAAGGCCTTCCAGGGTGCACGGGCCACTTGAGGATGGTTCTTTCCCCCCTACTGTATGCCCACACTGAGCTCAACTTCTGCTCCCTGGCTGGCATGACCCAGCTGCAGGGCCAGCCTCAAGAGGAAGCAGCAGGAGGTGTGTCCCCACCTTGAGGGAGGGGTGAAGAAGCCCCTGCCATCCACGGCAGGGCAGTAGATAGCCTTAGAAGCCCAGACAGCCCAAATGTGAGTTCTAGCAGGAAACCTCACGTCCCAGCAAGAGCTGGCACATGTGAGCTTCAGATGGCGGAAATATCATTAGAAGTCACCCCTGCAGAGGAAGCGTGGGGAAGCGGGTACTTGGTTAGATGAATGCTGCTCACAGCAGGTGGCATGGGGGGGCCAGGCCAGGCTGAGCTGCTCACCTGGCCTCTGTTACGTCTGCATTTGGGTGGGTGGACGCCCCTTCCATGCCATGCAGAGTACAGAAGCTGTTCTGAAGGAACGCCTTGAGTTCACGTGAAGGCATGCCCAACCCTCCTGGAAGGAGCCATGCCAGAGTTTCTTGGGCCCCCATCAAGACCTTTTTAGGGCTCATCAAAGGCTTCTGAGGGTTCTAGTCTCATTTAGTTTCTAAGAAAAGGGATTTATTCGCTACAGACCTAAAACGTAATTTTTGTATGCCTGACTTAGTAGAACAAAAAACCCGGGCCAGGCATGGTGGCTCGTGCCTGTAATCTCAGCACTTTGGGAGGCTGAGGCGGGCAAATCACGAGGTCAACAGATTGAGACCATCCTGGCCTACATGGTGAAACCCTGTTTCTACAAAAAATAGAAAAATTAGCTGGGCACGGTGGCATGCACCTGTAATCCCAGCTACTTGGGAGGCTGAGGCAGGAGAATCACTTGAACCCAGGAGGCAGAGGTTGCAGTGAGCCAAGATTGCACCACTGTACTCCAGCCTGGCAAAAGAGCGACACTCCATCTCAAAACAAAACAAAACACCCAATGAGGAGTCCCGTTTAGGTACTGCAGCCTTAGCTGTGAGGTTCCTATATATGGAAAATGCGGGAACCAGCTGACCACAGTCTGGCTAGTACCCGTACCCCCGAATACATCTCTGGGTGCTGTGGTTCTCTTCTGGGATGTGTGAGAGTATACACACCTCTGTCATCAGCTATGGGCAGAACACACTTGCCAAGGGATGTTTAGTAAGTTCACCCACGTTGATGGTACGGGACAAAAATAGGACCGCCGTCTCTGGCAAGAAGCAGCCAAGTGAACTTGGAGGGGGTGGGCATGCTGACCGGCATTGACATGCCGAGGCTACTTCAGCTCCTGCGGCTGCTGGTTCAGAAGCTGTGGTGATTTGAATCGGCTAAGTCATTCCCGCAGCTTGTTGTATACTCCTGGAAGTTCTTAGAGAAATCGTGCCAAGAAAATATCCCCTGGTGAATCCTCGGGGCACCAGTCCACGCCGCACCGTCAGCAAGTATCTGCTGCAACAAGTATTTTTGAATTTTTAGCTTTTCCGTAGCTCCAGTCTCTTTTAAGTACTTCTTTTGACCTTCAAGTAGCAATGGGCACTTGCTTTAAAGATTCTGAGAGTCTTCCGAGCCTTTTAACGTTCTTTTTCCGCTAAATAAGCTGTCATCGTTCACTGGGACAGACAGAACAGTTGCTTGAACTCCTGGCTTGAAATTCCATGAAATGTCACTTCCTCTGTGAAGCCTTCTGCAAGGCAAAGTTGTCTGTTTCCGTCTTAATTTTACTATCAAGTATCTCAAACTAAGAACCTGTACCCAACACCAAGATGAGGTAGATGCTAACATGTTGCTTTGTTTGTCTTCAGACCTTGTTCAAAAACAAGTATTATGTTACCGTCATTACTAAGTCGTACCTCCCCAATTCCTTTTCCTTCCCTTCTTCCTTTCTAAAAGGGACTACTTCCTGAAAATAGATACCATTCCTTTATATTTTTGGAAATTCTGTGCAAACCATTGGAAATGGAAGGAGAAAGCCTGTAACATACTAAGACAAGCAATACTAACCAGAAGTTTAAATTCTGTTCTGTAGTTAATTGCATATTTGATTCCCTACTGTGTTTCCAAGATGAATAAAATGCGATTAAATAAAAGGCATTTAACAGACTTGGAGATGGGCAGGGTATGTAGTAGCCTGGAGGCAAGAGTAGAGAAGGGGTTAGAAGAAGACAAACTGTGAGATAGGTTTTGAAGGGTGGATAGGAGTTTGCCAGGCAAGCTCTGCCACCTCAGAAGAATGGTTCCTTGGCTGTTAGATGCTTGTGTCACATTATAGGCTTGGGATTACGGAAAAGCTGTGCTTGTCCCTCCCTTCTTAACACTTCTGAGGCCGAATCGCTACGTCTCCAGTCTACTTAAGTCAGAAGGTATGGGTTACAATGTGGTGTGGGGGTACAATTGGGAGTGAATTACTACTTGACCTTGGGTGTATGATAACCTTGACTATAGAGTCCATGCTTTTGCTGAGTAGTTAGTTCTTCAGAATCCTTCCTGCCAGTTATTTCTAGGTGTGAAGCAGGACTCGTTGAATTGAATGGAAAGAACACAGGAGCATAATTTTTGTTTTTTTTTTTGTGTTTTTTTTTTCTGAGACAGAGTTTCAGTTGCTGCCCAGGCTGGAGTGCAATGGCTCGATCTTGGCTCGCTGCAACCTCCACCTCCTGGGTTCAAGTAATTCTCCTGCCTCAGCCTCCCGAGTAGCTGGGATTACAACAGGTGCGTGCCACCATGCCCAGCTAATTTTTGTATTTTTAGTAGAGACAGGGTTTTGCCATGTTGTCCAGGCTGGTCTCGAACTCCTGACCTCGTGAGCCACCGCCCAGTCCATGGTCTTCTTTTGAATGGAAACCATGGGTGTAGCAGTTCTTCTTTATGATTTGCTACATAATCATGCAGGAGAATGTCTGTCACAGGATTGGATCCTAGGAGATTAACCCCATTGCCAATTCAAAGCCCCATTAAAAGAGGGGAAGTTGTTTTAGGAATCCACAGCTTCCTAAGATTTGAATGGTTTTAAAAAGTAGAATGCGTACTGGGCATGGTGGCTCACACCTGTAATCCCAGCACTTTGGAGGCCGAGGTGGGTGGGTGGGTCAGTTGAGGTCAGTAGTTCAAGACCTGACCAGTATAGTGAAACTAAGTCTCTACTAAAAATACAAAAATTAGCCAGGTGTGGTGGTGGGCACCTGTAATCCAGCTACTCAGGAGGCTGAGACAGAAGAATCTCTTGAACTCGGGAGGTGGAAGTTGCAGTGAGCCGAGACTGTGTGTGTCATTGCACTCCAACCTGGATGACAGAGTGAGACTCTATCAAAAAAAAAAAAAAAAAAAAAAAAAAGTCAAATGCACCTGGGAATCTGATTTGTTCCTTTTTGGTGTCTGTAGAGCGTGCCTCTTCCCTTCCTCGTGGGGCTCAAGCAAGACCATCTTCATACATGGGCTCTACCTCATGGTAGAGCACACCTGGATGTGCCTGCTGCCCAGGTGTCTGCCTTTTCCAGTAGCCACAGAAGGGGGAGCTTCGCCCCCTGCTCTCCTCACAGCTGTGTGTGCATAGGAAGTGGTTCGGATGATGTGGGTACCGCCGTGTAGTCTTTCTCTGTTTCATGTAGACTAAAATAAATGGGAGTGCTGTTTAATGCATCACCTCGGTTCATACGGCATTTGCCAAGAAAGTGCAATTTTATTGAACATTAGGATTGAAATCTTAACTGAGTAATCAATTTCAGTAGTAAGTTAAAATGCCTTCTATTAATGGACAACTGCAACCGTTAATCAGAGTTACAGTAGATTAACAGTTGTCAGCATTTATGCTAATAGCACTTATAAACCATGGGCTCATGAATTGCACTTTATAATTCCATATTTCTCAAAACAGTTGGCAATACTTTTTGCTTGAAGGTATTGATTCTTTTGTCCCTTTGCTTGCTACTTGGAGATGTAGAGAAAGCTAAATGACATTTTCACGGTGATGACACAATATCACCTTCTGCTTTTGCACACTTGGCTTTGTGTCAGAATAGATGGAAAGGGTTCATTTGTTCTGGCGTTCTGTTTAATTTGATCTGGGGTGTGACTAAAGCAAGACAAATAGTATTTTTAATGAAACCATTTAATAACCTCTGGTAGCTTAGAATCGAAGGCATTGGAAAAATGCAATTAAAGGATGCCTAGATGTAAACAAAAAAAAATCACTACTTCAACTACACTGACTCCATTCATTTTGCTTTCAGGGTCTCATCACCTTAAATGGTTTTGAACCAATGAAGCTATATTCCCTTAAAAAGACGGACAGCCCATCGTGTGGACTATAGAGTTTGTGGACAGATCTATATTGGTGAGTTATTGTGAAATATCTCCAGGTAAAAGTTCAGTTTTCTAGAATCCCCTTTGCAATGGGTTTTCAATTAGTTGATGAGTATGGATCGCATGCAGCCTCTGGTTGTTTCTTTGGGATGTCTAATCGTGGGATCATATTGATTGTCTTTCAATTAATTGCATCTGGTATTTTCATTTATCAAAAGCAAAATACATGTAATTAACTCTGAAGCAATATAGTTCAGTGTAAAGTGATTTTTGCTGCTGCTGCTGCTGCTATAGAGATAAGTCAACAGAAATTATACTACAAGGAAACTCAAGTCAGAATGGAAATTGTGTTAGGACTTCTCGATGTATTAATTAAAAAGAATAAAAATGAATTAGAGAAATCATCTCATGACACCCCAAGTCAGTCATAAAATGGTAGATGGACATCTTTAGGAAGAAGGCGGCTTGTGGATGCTGCCACCTCTCAATCAGCTGAGGCTTTTAGCGTTACCAGCCTCCAGGATGTCTTGAACATAGGATTTTTCTGGGGGAGTAGATTGGGAATGTGGGTGCAGGCTGAGAAGAGCATTCCATCCCCACTGCACTCATTTGGTGTGTGGTTGAGAACATATTGATTGATGGAGTTCAGTCCTGCACCCGTAGCAAGGTTTGGGGATTCTGAGTTTAGTTTCACCATGCCTTTAGCCGTTTTTCACAAAACCTGGATCTTACTTAAAGTCTCAAACTGGCAACTTCTCTGATGGAATTGATATTTAATCTTGCTTTTTTTAAAAAAAAAAGTTTTCTCTGTGAGGTAACAATGTCATTCAAAAGCAAGGGAAACAAGGCGTGAGCAAATTAATTGTGTTCCATCTGTCTGACTTGCCACACTACTGTCAGAGCCTTGAGCGGACCAGCTTTGGTTACCAGAAAGGTTAGGTTTGTGACCGCACCCTCAGGCCTGGCTTCCTGAGTTGCTGGAGGCAGTTAGAGACTTGGAGCCCGGGGGTACACCTGGGCAACCACCTGAGGGGGCAAAGCTGAATCTCTGCCTGAACTCGCGCAGCAGAGTGGATTGAAGGGTCAGGAAAGGGTCTCTGTGTGTCCCTTTAATTTTCCCATAAAGAGAGCTAGCTGGGGAGACTGAGGTAGCTGACCCAGACCTAGACCTGCAGATACTGCTTCCCAGCTTGGTGACTGAGCAAGTACCCTCTTCTGGCATTTGGAAGCCTTATCTGTGAATTGAATAGGTAGATCGGGCTGGCACTCAGGACCCTCCCCACCCTTTAAGATGTCGAAATTCAGAACCCTTTCCTGGGAATACTCTGACATGGCATGCTGGGCCAAAGGACACAGCAGAGCGTGAAGCTCAAGTTCAGTTATGTATGAGAGGGGCTACTCAGTAATCTTTGGACAATGAAGGCTCTTAGCGTTGAGGAGGATGAGGAGCTAGAGGTGTCATTGAATCGTCCTTGGTGGAAACCTGAGGGAGATCATGACAGCCACTCGCAACCTTATGAGTTCAGCCTTTCACGACAGGCATTGCTTTCTTTTCTGGCTCTCACTCATTCTGTTAGAGAGACCTGTGCGCCAGAATCTGCCTGGGATTCTCAGGCAGAGACAAAGTCAGCAGGGGCCTGGGGTTGGCAGAGTTGGTTGCAGTGTCTAAAGATGTTTTCAGTGGGTTGGGTCATAGTGATGTTTGTAGCTGGAGACCATGGAACTGGTTGTGTTGGACATCCATGCTCTTTCACCCAGACAGGTACCAGGTCCTGCCTGCCTGGAAGCATCTGCACTGGATGGACAAAACTCTAGGGTGACCATCGTTATGTTTCATAGATACTCATTTCAGTGTTGGAAATTCTCTAAACAGAAGACTGTGGGAACTTGGCATATAAGGATGAAATGGACTTTTTAAATACCAAAAATGGTTGAATGAGGGCATTTTCATTGGACTCAGTCTAATAACCAGAGCCACTCTGGGATCAGTTTAGCAGTGATCTCCATCCCAGACAGATGAGTTAACATTCTCCAAATGCATTCAGACCCAGAATGAAATTGTGACATGCTTCCTCTTAACAAATGTTTCCTGAATGCTGAGCAGACTCAGACACTTACCCTTATGTGGGGTTCCCACCATTCCTGTATTTTTGGCATCCTTTTGGGTAACAGTTTTTTATATAGCACTTTGGAAGAGCTTCAGAGACTTGGTATAGTACTGAAGCTGGCCGTCACTGGAGCATGGTCACCATGCTGTGACAATGGCTCACGGAGTCCACGGTCCACACACATACTGAGTGTGGCCCCATTGGCCCACCTGCTCCCCAGAACCAGGATAAAACTTCTCTCCTGACCACACTTGCAGATACTCTCACAGTGGAATTCTCACATGGCCCCAGAAGGTGTGTGTTTGCTCTCGGACCCTTTCTGCTTTGTGGCATGTCACCATGCCCAAGGGAGTGTTACCCAGCTCTACCTGCCGTCTGCAAGCAGAAATACAAGGAGGTCATGTGGGATTGTAGCCCAAGTAAGGGCCACTTATCAGTTTCAGCTGGAGCCTACCTGTTCAGATCTCTGGTCTAGACAGAGCTTTTTAAATGTGGGCAGAGAAGGAGGTAGATGAAGGGCACGTAACACCATCAGAAGTAGTGGTGAACCGTGAGGCACTGGAGCCATTTATACATCATTTTTGCCCTCTTGATATTTTCTTTAGCATGTCCTCATTTAAAAAGCCTTCTGTTCCTGTTGTGCTATACTTAATATTTTGGCTTATGGCGTTGTTTTTTAGTAACTTCATACCAAACACTTCTAAACAAGGCTCATTTTCTCAATAATGAATAGCGGCATGCTAAATTTAGATCTGATGCATGTTCTGCTTTTACTATCTGTTCTGTCTATTGCTGCTTGTTAGAATGAAAGCCCAACATGCCACATGGCTTGCTGGCTTCTCCTGGAAAAAGACTAACCTCTCCATCACTTTAGTTGGGTCATGGTTTTTTAGTACCATTTGTTATTAAGCATTAATATTTGCTGCAGTACCCAATTATCTTTTAATTTTAACAAAAGTGTCACAGAAAAAACATGTTTCCAGTTAAATGCTCATAAATGAGTGGAAGTGCAAATCAAATCCCTTAACTTTTATTATATTATGTAAAATGATGATAGAATAGTTGCAGCTGTGGTTTTACAGAGATAAGACTGTTTCCAGCCGCCATGCACGATGAATTACGCATTTTGACAGATCTCCAGGATGATGTAGAAGCTTGGCCTGCCTACCAGGGTCTCTGGGAAAGACAGTCTGAGGTGACACATTGCTGGAAACTCAGTGTGATTGGTGGTGGAAGAGGGGTTTGCCTTGATCTGCTGTGAGAATCAGGCTGAATGACCATCTGGGGTGTGGCTATAGGTTGTAGCAGGCCACCTAGGTGAGGTCATCTCCCTGATCATTAGGCCTCTAGCCTGCTTTTTTTGAGACGGAGTCTCGCTCTGTCACCAGGCTAGAGTGCAATGGTGCATCTTGGCTCACTGCAACCTCTGCCTCCTGGGTTCAAGCAGCTCTCCTACCTCGGCCTCCCGAGTAGCTGGGACTACAGGTGTGCGCCACCATGCCGAGCTAATTTTTGTATTTTTAGTAGAGACAGGGTTTCACCGTGTTGGCCAGGATGGTCTTGATCTCTTGACCTCATGATCTTTCCACCTCTGCCTCCCAAAGTGCTGGAATTACAGGCATGAGCCACCACACCCGGCCAGGACAGATAACGTTTTTTTCCATGAAAAACAGAAGGGAAGGTATTGAACTGCTCTGGAAACACGTACCTGAACCTTGGGTCTGATTGTCAGTGGTTGTAAGGTGGTGGAGGTGTTGGGCCATGGCCACTCTGCCACTCTGGTCCCCGTGTGTGGCCCCCAGGGTCTGTCAGGCCTTCGGCTTTCTGAGCTCCTGGCCTGCGTGCATCCGTGGGGTTTTTGCTAGGGCTGTGTGACCCTGCCTCAGTGTTTGGGCGGGAAGCAAGACTGCCAACATCAGAAACCACAAACCAGAAGAAGATCCACAGGGCCTTTCATCTCTGGGCTTCCTGATGAGAAACAGCCAGGAAGCTGAGATAGGGTGGGGGGATGGAAAGACGCCATCGAAGCTTTACCTGGCCCTCAGAGTGGGGAGGAGGGTTCCCCACTGAAGCTCTTGGTTCTTGTTTGGATTTTATTCCTGTGCCTTCTGGGTTTGAGTTGTGCTTCGGAAGCCCAGCCTCCCTCCACTCCCCGAAAATAAATGAGAAGCATTGATTCAGCCTTTGTTCTTTTCTCCTGAGGCTTTCAACAGCCTAGTGTGGCTTCTCAAGGAGGGATGGAGAGATTACTCCGTCCATTCCCCTGCTTTCTGTTTTCGCATCTACATGGGTCCAGCGTCACAGAGGGGTCATGCCCCCCACCATCCTGGTAGGTTTGGCTTTCTGCCATTACTGTTGTTTTCCGCCTCCTGTGCCACCCTGGCTGCTGGTTCTCATCAGAGTGGATTTGCAAAGTAGGGAGGAAGAGACGAGACAGAAGGCCTGGAATTTCCCCGTCAGCCCTGTGTCAGGACTGTGTGGCCAGCCTGGGTGGGTCCCTGCTGAGTTCCTCCCTTGCTGGAGGGGTGCCTCCCAGCAGGGCCTCTGCAGGGCAGTGGGCACACTGGCCTCTCCTGGCAGGGCCAGGAAACTCTCGCCACTGAGTGACATTATGCTGGGAAACGGAGAAGTGGTGTCCACTTCTCTTTCCATGATCCTTATACCCTTGCCAAGACCCCCATTTTGTTAGTGAAGAACTTGACGCTCAGATCCACCTGCCAGCACGTGTGTCCTTAGGTGTACCCGGTATTCAGCCACTGACGAAGCAACCCCAAACTGAGGCCACCCTGTGTCCCTGGCTGGTGGGAGCCTTTCCAGAAACACTGCGGTAGTGAGCCTGGCTTCCCAAATACTGCAGGGTGCCTCTGTATATGATGACTTCCCGAGTCTTTGATGTTCTTCTAAGTTTTCTCCAGTTTATCATGATACCCTCTCACCCCAGGGGTGTGGGAGGAAGAGCCCTTGGTCCATGTGAAGTGGGGTCACACATGGGCTGCTTCTTGCCCCTGAGGGTGTGGCAGTGTGCGGAGAACGGCCCTTTGCTACCCCTCGACAGCCACAGCCCTGGTGGAGACCCCCCTATGACCTGGACAGGCCTGGCCACTGGACTGAGGGACGACAGTCCTGTTGTGTGGGACAGCCAGAGACATGGGTCAGCGGCTGATGTCTCTGAGGCTTGGAGCGCCTGTTCGTTAAAGCAAGAAGAGTGAAAAGGAGTGGATAGACTGTTGCCGGGCAAGAGCCTTGCTTGTTGAAGGTAGTGGTATATTCTGTTTACTGTCAAGTTTCAGGCTGGGGCGGAGATGCCGATGTGTAAATGAGTAGGCAGGGAAGTGAGCTTTCTCATATTAAAATGTTGGCTTGCTAATCAAGTGTTCCTGGGTGTGATTAGTGGCAGAGGAAAAGGTTATTTCTTTCTGTAAATATTTTTGCTTAGCATTTATGTGTTACCATTGCTGATTTTATTACTACTCTTAGAATGCATTAGACCAATAACTTTTCTTTTTTAAACATGGTCTTGGTTTTATGCAGTTTCAGTTGGTCTTTATGGAGGGACACAGACCATCTTATCGAAGCTTGAGGGATCTGCCCAGGTTCAAGGGTAAAGGGGCCCTAGTTTCAATGTACAGCAGCTCCCCTAGCTGCAAATGCCCATGAAATAGCTCAGAAGCGTGAGAGCCTAGTTACTTTCAGGAATTTTTAGGATTTAATATCTGGATCTCACTTTTGACCTTTGTTGAAGGAGCAGAAAATTGGACGTACTTTCTAGAGTAATGATTTAGGCCAAGGAGGGCAGATTGCTTGAGCCCAGGAGTTCTAGACCAGCTTGGGCAACATAGCAACACCCCATCTCGATAAAAATTTTTTTTAAAAAAATCAACCAGGTGGTGATGGTGTGTGTCTGTGGTCTCAGCTACCCTGGAAGCTGAGGTGGGAAGATCGTGTGAGCCTGGGAGGTCAAGGCTGCAGTGAGCCATGATCGCACCCCTGTACTCAGCCCGGGTGGCAGAGTGAGACCCCATCTCTACAAATTTCTTTTTTTATATCGACCAGGTGGTGGTGTCTGCCTGTGCCTGGGTGGGCAGATTGTGTGAGCACGGGAGTTCATGTCTGCTGTGCCCTGTGATCACACCACTCCAGTTAGCCTGGGTGATGGAGGCAGATCCTGTCTCAAATAAATTAATAAATAAACAGAAGAAATCATAGAGGAAATGGCTGAGAATTCCCATGACCCTGGTGTCCTCGGCCCAGTGTACTCACAGGGGAGGGGGCGGTGGGGAAGGGGGAGAAAGGAAGACGTGCTGCCTGTGGCTTCCTTCATGGGCATCCATTAAACGCCAGCTGAACACATTTGCTTTATTTATTGATTAATTCATTTATTTTTGGCAAACTTGGGAACTTCCACCTGGTCCCATGCTGTTAAAAATAGTCTTCTTGGTCAATCGAATGCTTTTGCAATTCATTCTTTCCACGTAGCAATTAAGATCATTCCCCTAGACTTGCACCAGTTAAGGATAAATAGGAGGTTTTCAAAGAAAATGCTCATAATTCATCGGCGTTTGTGTGTAGGCCACACGAGTAATACATGCGAGTATCCTGTGTGAGTGGACTCTTGTGTAAGGAGGGAAAATGGAACGTTTTTCTGCACTTATCCTGAGAAGCAGCCCGAACAGTGACATTTATACATATTTCATAATGTGGTTTCTTCAGGCACGCGGAGCAAACAAATCAATTTCTCAGCAGTCTACTATTTAAAAGAAACAGCAACAACCTGTGGGGAAGTTGCCGAAGCTGTTAGAATTAATTATATATGGCAAAAAGATAGAACATTAGGGGGAAATGTTAATGTGGGAGGATGAAGAAACAGCCTTGGATGAGCAGCAGTTCGGAGCATCTGATGACAGTGTTTCATTTCCGTTTCTTTATAAGTGTATACTGATGAGCAACAATGGCTCCTGCACAGGGCCCTCGCCTTCCATCCTTTCTCCAGGCCTCTGGAATCGAATGTCCCCGTGAGTATTCGGCCAGCTGCACATGGCCTGAGCCTTGATTTATGGGAATGGTATCGTGCTGTCTTTTCATGGAGATTTGTGGAAAGCGAGAATTGGTGGTGAAGGTATCGAGTTCCTGAGCCTTGTAATGCAACACCTTTTCTGTGGTCACTTTCCCTCTTCCGGTTCAGCTATACATTGTGTGACTCAAAGGAAGCCTTTGTTTTCCTGGGCAGGGTGTAACCTGCAACTCCTTGAAAAATTCAGCTTGGGTGATCAGTTTCCTCAGGGATGTAGGGGGAGAGGCTGTCCAGCCAGGGGTCGGGGTGGGGGGTGCTTAAAGGAGGGTACCAGAGCTGTGGGACAGGCTTGCCGCCTTTCCTGGGGAAACTCGCGTCTTTCCCAGACACTGCAGGTTTGCAGGATGCCCCTTGGTTCAGCTGGTCACGGCAAGTGCGTCCTCGCTATCACTCGCTCCCACGCTGGTGGGATGCCCTGGGGGCAGGGGTGGGGCCTGTGTCCTGGAAGGCCTTGGCTGTAGCCGCTCTAGGCCTCTCTGTCTCTTCTGCGTGTCTCAGCGTGGATACCTCCTTCCTCGGGTTGGCCTTCCTGTGAGCATTTGGGCTGCCTCTGCCTGAGTGGCCTGTTGTCTGGTGGGAACCTTCAGTCGCTGTTAGCATAGCAGCCGAGGGTGTTCCTCTCTTCTGACTTCCTGAGCCTTCTGACTCCTGTACCAGGTGAAGTTAAAAGTGTTATAAAAGGACTTGGACTAAGGGGCAGGACTCTGAATGTGGAACCTTCCAGAGTGATTTCTGCAGCTCCCTGGGGCAGTGCTCATTGTCCCCTTAATTCTGTGCATGGCCTGCACATTGTAGGTGCCCCAGAAGTAATTTTTTGAATAAATGAATCCAGGCTGCACTGGAGCCAGGGGGTGCGGAGTGGGCCGGGCACGTGTAGGAGCGCATCCCAGCAGCTGTCTGGAAGGCTCGGCTGGTTCTGTGTTAGCTGGGAGTGTTTTCTGCAGACAGAAGGCAACCCAGCATGTTAAACTACCTGTTCAGGGGAGGTGTGCATGTTCTGAGATTATAAAGCTGTGTTCTCGAGCTTTCCACCACAGGGAAGTGAAGGCGTGCCCCTGCCTCTCCTTCATGCGAGTAGGACAGTAAGTCTTAGCCCATGCAGGTAGGGTTTGGGGACCAAGCTGTACTCTCCCGCCACCTGTGGGTGCCACACTTGCAGCAGCCTTGTAGGTGAGGGATTATGTGGTTCAGCCGACCTGACTACATCCAAGCTGGCATGTGAGGATGGCAAGAAGGCCCACTGGCTCTGCAAGTCCTGTAAGCCTGGGTCCCTCAAGACAAAGCTCAGGTGGCTTCTGTATCTAATTCCTTCAAGGACCCAGCATGGTGGCTGCTGCTTTGCCTGCTTTCAGAGGCTGGGACGCTGGTGTTTCCTGCGTGTACTCCTGGCTTTTCATAATTCAGTTGAAACTCACTGCCGCTCTCTACTTACAGCAGAAGATGACCTCTAAACCATGACGAGGAGCTGCAGCTTCCTCTGGGAAGGAGGACTAGCATTGATTTGTGCTCTGATCCCCCCCACCCCGGGCTTAAGTGGCAGCACCGCGGAGGCCTGCTGAAGGCCGGAAAGCCTTCTGCCTGCGTGTTTAAACAGAGCAGATTGTTGCAGAGTTAGACTTGGCCGGGAAGCAGCTCAGCTCCTCAGCATGGAATTGCGTCATGACAGTCACTCCCTCCAGCAGCCCCGATGGCTCGGGCACTTCCTCCTGGTGTTTGCAGGGAGAAGGTAATGACTGGCAGGAGGGCAGGGTCCTCATGGTATGCCCAGAAAATGCTTGCAACTTAACCTTGTCCTGATGGTGTTGACCTTGGGCAAACTATGCCCCTCTGAGCCTAGTGCCTCAGTTTCCCCCTCTTTCCAATGCAACAGATAGTAGTGCTTAATCTCACAGTTGAGATTCAGTGAAACAGCATTGAACAGGGCTCAACAGATACTTGGTACGTGGTAAGAGCTGAGTCAAGAATGACTGCTGAGTGTGGGATGATATAATGGGGACAGAGGAGAGGGGCTGAGGTTGTTTGGTGGGTACAACGTGTGTTGCTTCAGCGATGGAGGCACTGAGGGCCCTGACTTCACCACAATGCAATGTATCGATGTAAAAAAATTGTACTAGCACCCCATGAATATATGCACACACACAAAAATGATTGCTGCGGTAGCAGCAGTAAATGCAGGCAGCCAAAGGCTTAGCATGTGAGGAAGCCCTGCCCACCTGCCTGGGCTGGAGGAGGAGGTAGTATGGGTTGCATCTCTCCAAGGCAGCACCTGGTGGTCTGTGTTACAATGACCATTTTTGTTTTGTTTTGTTTTGATTTTGAGACAGAGTCTCCCTCTGTCGCCCAGACTGGAGTGCAATGGCACAATTTCGGCTCACTGCAACCTCTGCTGCCCGGGTTCAAGTGATTCTCCTTCTCAGCCTCCCGAGTAGCTGGGATTACAGGCAGCTGCCACAGCATCTGGCTAATTTTTGTAGTTTTTTAGCAGAGACGGGATTTCACCATCTTGGCTAGGCTGGTCTTGAGCTCCTGACCTCGTGATTCACGGTGCCCGACCCCACAATGAATATTTAGATGCAAGACAACAGAACTCAACACTTCTTGCTCATGACAGGTCTACTGTGTTCCTGAAGGTTCTGTGTTCCTCCTGGCACGTGGGATGTGGGTTGTTCACTCCTTGCCCATCAGCCTGGTAATAATGTTTTTCTATTAAGCAGTGAAAGATTTGGGGTTTCCCTGAAGGCTTTCCCAAATGTTTTGCGTTGAGTTTTGGTTGTGAGAGTGTGCACATCCCAGGCGCAGCCAAGGCAAGGTCCTGGCACCACGCTACTGCCACCTGCTCCTGTGCCCAGGTGTGTTTGGCCACCTGGTTAGTAACGTACATCTTGCCTTGGGAACGTGTCTCTACTCCTTTAAATGGCTTGAAGTCTCTGCAATTTGCCTGAACATTAAGTGTGACCAAAGAGCCGGAGGCCAGCCATGGAGAGGACGAAGACATGAGGCTTTCTCTCGAGAGCCACACTGGGAGAGGCCGAGAACACGGCCACTTCACATGAAAGGCTGTTAGATTCAGGTCACTGGGTTTGGACTCCTGCGTTTTATGGCAAAGTCTAAAAATGCAGATTTGTAACAACCAATGTTAATGAATTCAGACTGTTTGAATTTCACGCTGAATAATGGCTGGAATGATCAGAGCCCACAGCTTATAAGATCCCTGGATTGTGTAATCTTTTCTCAAGATTAAATTGATAGAATGATGTAATATCACATTGCTGTTATTAAAAGTTCTGGCCATAAAAGAGAAAGACCTATTAGTATAGAAGGATTTAGTAAAAATAGTAGTAATAAGACAATTTGGAATATGTGATATATTCAGTAAATTTCAAAATTCTTCATCTCATTTAAAATGCAGTGTTGTGCCCATAGATACTGAATGCAGTACCTTTGCACCCGAGGGCTTCCTCTTTCCTACACTAGCAATATTCGATTTAAATGCAGATTTTGATTTGCAGTCTAGGAAGAGAATTCTGGAAGAATGGGAAGAAGGACAACTCTGCATCTGTTAATTTTAGTTTTATGTTATTCGTGGTTTTCCTCTTGTCCTTATCTCCTCCAGCCCTTCCTTCCTGAAAAAAAGTCGTTTCTAAACATACAAGTAAAGACCTGCTTAGATTTCAGCATGTAAGAATATCGTTACACCTTCTTTTGTTTTTGTTTAAAAGTTAAATTTTAAAATTATTTCAAACATTTTTGTTCCTTTGATCCGTGTAAGTGTGTGCACGTGTGTTTATTTCCCCTGGGATCTAGCCTTGTCTTGCTTTTCCACACTTGTTCCCAGTACCTCACCTGGGAAACAAGTGGACCAGTGGAATTACCAAGTGCAGATGTGAGGACTTCCCTTCCCCGAGCACGAGTGACTTGTGTGATGTGGAACTTTGGTTACCAAAGAAATGGATTTCTGGCTTTTGACATTCTCCTCTGAGAATTAGGTGACCAATCATTTAAACACCATTTTCTTCCCCTGCTGTCTGCATTTAATACAGCATCCCCTGCGGTACACTCTTGTCAATTCAAACCGAGCGTTACATTTTGGTCTTTATGATCTGTCAAGGGAAAATGGAAGTAAATTCTTTATAATATGCTAATTGATCTATTTGGTAATTTTTAGATGGAGACAACATCTGTGCATGCCACTAACACAGTTAATCGCTCCCGTTCTTCAATATGAGAAGGTTTCCGGAGTCTATCTGTGATCTTGAGACTTTCTGTGTCTTCCCCAGGGCTTGGCAGTGTCAAATTTAAGGCTATATTTTCTGGTGCCTTAGGACTGAGTCTTATCCTGCACAAAGTCCTGTTTAGAGGATGCTTCTGGCCACAGTGTGCTGGGATTGGTGTTGGTGCTGGGAAGAGCCTAGGCTGGCAGACCCGGTCTTTCCCACCACCCACATCCCTACTTTGTCCTAGCCTCGACCAGACTGGCTGAGTGATGAGTCCAGAGAAAAAGACCGTGGACCTGAACAGTCCTTGGGACCCTTCTGCCACTCTTGGAGGTGCCACCTCCCCTGGCAGCTTGGCACGTTTGGGTTCTCCTTTAGCCAGGGGTTTTTTGGCAACTCAAGAGCTTATTTTTCATACAAACTTGTTGATATTTCTCTAAGGCAGGAAACATTGCTTTATTGAGAGTGAGGAATTGCACCCTTTGAAAGCTGCCTCCTGAAAAAGGCATGGAGGGAGATGGGTCCAGTTAGAGTTCAGGATGGGGGTATCTTTCAGTGAACCTGGACGGAGGGCTGAGCGTTAGAGCTTGGGGCTCATGTCCCAGGCCTTCTCTGGCCAGGAAAGCATAGTTGAAAAGAGCCTTTTTAATTTGGAGGGCCCACATTGGTCCAACCAGTTGCCCCGGAAAGAAGCCCCATGTGGCATGAGTGCCAGACGCTACACAGCTTCAGTTGGTCCTATGTGTGTGGCACCATCTTGTAAGGTTGAGCTATTTACCTTTATTTATTCCTAGAAATTGACTGGATGGGGGAGGTAATTGATTTCTCTTGGCAGTTGGCAAGAACAGAGGTCAGATTTGAGCCTAGGTCTGGGTTTCAGTTGTACACCCAGCATGTTCTGCTCCACAACCTTTTCCTAAAATAGTTGAGATGTTGGGTATAAACCCGTGTGTACTGAACTTACCTGATCACATGCTGGTGTGATGGCTTTTCTCCAATCTCTCTCTAGACACCATGCTTGCAAACCAACAATGCGTGGAATGCAGGCTTCCTGACTTGGTAAATGCTCAGTCTGCTGAGCTTGCTGAGTTTACTGTGAGGTTTGCAGTTCCATTTCCTACACACCCAGTTTTGAGGTAGAGGGGGCGTGGGGAGGAGGTAGCCCCAGAGCAGAATGAGCCCCTTGGTCTTTGCTGTAGCCAGTGCTCCAGGCTAAAGAAGCACAGGGCGGGCAGCTCCAAAGCCTGAGTGTCTGTCTGTCTCTGTCTCTGTCTCTCTTTCTCTCTCTCTCTCTCTCTCTCTCTCTCTGCCCCCATTTCTCTCTGTCTTCACCCGCAGCAGCCCCAGGCTGCCTCATTGACACTGTGAGGGTGCGGGGCACAGGTATGACTGGGGGTCTGGCCATCTACAGACATAAAACCCCATCCTCAGAAGCATGGCCCACTCATCCCCAGGTCCTGGCCTTCCTAAGGGCAGTTAAATACACGTCGACCAAGTGATGCCTTAGGGATCACCCGTATACCCGGCCCAGCTTGTTGTTACTAATTCTCAGCCACTAGGGCGAGTGTATGTGGGAGTCACTCTCATGAGCAGCCTAAGGAGGGAATGGAATTTTGGGAGTAGTCTGCCCAAGGTCCATTCAGTTCATTCCCAGAGCGACCACACACCTGTGGACGGATGGCTGGGACAGTCTCAGTGCTTGGTAAAAAAGAAAACGGGGATAGCAGGCGCCCTCTGAACATTGATTGCTGACTGCTGCTGCTGTTACTGGTGGTGTCGGCATTTTTTTGTTTGTTTGGTTTTTGAGATGGAGTCTCGCTCTGTTGCCCAGACTGGAGTATGGTGGCACAGTCTCACTGCAATCTCCGCCTCCTGGGTTCAAGCAATTCTCCTGCCTCAGCCTCCCTAGCAGCTGGGACTCCAGGTGCCTGCCACCACGCCCAGCTATTTTTAGTAGAGCTGGGTTTTCACCATATTGGCCAGGCTGATTTCGAACTCCTGGACCTCAAGTGACCTGCTTTGGCCTCCTAAACTGCTGTGCTTGGTCCTTTTTGCCTTCTGCTTGCACCTCAACCCTTTGGCAAAAAGAAAGAACTACAGAGGGCCTGTCGTTGAGACTTAGAGTCTCCAGTGCCCCTCACTTGTTGTTCTGAACTCAGGCACATGTAGATGCACACAGATGTACATGCTCAGATGTGTGTGCACACATACGTGTAACGTGTACACACACTGATACACGAACACGTACAAACAAATCGTGAATGGTATGGACCCTCCCACCCCCTGCCCAGGCATGTACCCAAGGCGCGCCGGTAGCAGCGGGACAGGGTAAGGGCTTCCTTGGACCCTGTACTCATTGTTGCGGGGAGGTTTCCCTGGCTACCTTGGGTTGACTTGAGGAGTGCGGCCCGTGACTGCTCCTCCACGGTAGAGAACTGAGGGCTTAGACAAATAGCCACCCATCGTAGCTGCTCACTGCGGTGTAGTAGATAATTAGACCGCGCTGCTGCTCTCTCCTTTCCTCCCAGGTTGATGAGTTGGAGCAGTTTAATTTGAGACTAGTAAATTTTGTAATTGAATTTAAAAGTGGAATGAGTGGACCTGGTTTCCGCATTACCTTTACACCCCAGCAGGGGAGATGCTTGAGTCAGGTGTGGATCAGATGACTTTATTGTGCCGACATTAATATTGGGAGCACACACATAATCTGGAGTCAGCAGGTTCATCCACTACTATCTCATTAAATTTTCAGGCAAAAGCTGCAAAAATTAATTGGAGGCATGTAATAGTTTAGAATGTGAGTCGGCTTATGGTAATATAAATTATGTGAAGAGAAGACAGTTTTATATACTGAGAGAGGGAAAACTGGTTTACTTTAATGAGAAGAGATAGAAATGTAGAGCTATTTTTTCATTACAGATACACTCTAAAATGTTTGGACTTAGTTGATGAATAGAGTTAATTCGCCGCTACAGTTCCAATAATTCATGTTGCACAGTTTAATGACTTCTAGATAAAAACAGGATTGAAATGTTAATTTCTCTGAAGAAATTGGGGCACTCTTGTATATCAGACCTCCCCCTCCTGTTAAACCACTGGTTAATTTCACCAAACAAGTCTCTTGGAACCATTTCGTGCCACGTAAACTTCTGTATTTCTGACCTGGGTTGGCTTCCTTTTTTTCAAACCTTAATGTGTATGATCATCTTGAGTGAGAGACTGTGTTAGACAGAGCTGTGTGTAGGTAACCTGACTCAGCAGAGTCTCATAGCTTTTGGTTTTGTGAACGACCACATGCTAGAATCTGCATTCTAGAGCCCAGTAACGTTTTTGGCCCAGAGGGGGTTTATTTGGTTGTTGTTAGCCATCTGGGTCCTCGAGCGGCTGTGCTGTCCCACTTCCGAGCTGGGAAATAGGAAGTATTGATTAGTCAGGGTTAGATTCATGGGGCGGTGGTCTCAAATCATGCAGGGATTTTATCATTGTATTATTTTCTTTTGCATCTTTGTTTTGTTTTTCACTTTTCATAACTTGGAGACTTTTCCCATAGGGTAGGTTCAACAGAGTTCAGTGTCTTCTCTTTCTCTTTAACCTACTCTCAGAAAAAAAGACAAGAAGGAAGTGTTCACTGCAGTGGTGGCGTGCTGACTGATCGTGGGGCTATGTAACTGAGTACTCAGATTTTATTTCCAGAGTTCCTATCATAACAAGAATGCAAACGTGTATTATTTAAACCATGTACGTATTGTGTTTTGCTTTTTAGCCTTTGACAACGGGGACAAAAAGTAACCCCCTAAGTGTTTAGGAGTGGAGGGAAGGGAAATGAACCCCTGCTCCCTGCGCGCCCTTCCTGGTTGCCTTTGGGTGTGCGGTTCAAAGGGCTTTGTATAAAGAGCTGCCTTAGGGCCAAGGAGGTGAAGACTTGGTGGGACTTCCTGGCAGAGGCAAGGACTCCCGTGCCCCTCACCTTATGACCACTGGGCCTTGGCAAGGCTTAGTGAATGCTGAGTTGGGGTCATCTTTAACCTAAACCTGGAGTCACCACAGAGCTTTTGTGAACAGTGAGAAACTTACTGCTTCCTACAGAAACTGTGCTGTCTTGCAGAACTGTGCTCCAGCCTGGATCCCCAGGCCCTGTCCCTGCATATACCTAGTTTTGAGGTTAGGACGTCACAAGGCATCTGCCAACATCGAAAACTCAACAGGAGCCCTCCAGATGTGGCACACGGTGGTGGGAAGAAGGAGCACCGTAGTCCTCTTCCTTCTGAGGCCCGTAGTTCCAGAAAGACTAGTGTCCTCAGAGCATGTGTGGTGACTGGGTTCTTGTTTTTTCCTGATGGTGGGGCCTAGTGATCCCTAACACCAACAAGGATGGGAGGAGCTGCTCATTTTGTCCCTTTTTGGGTGAGATGAGGCTCCTCCTTTCCTCCTTGCCAGGTGGTCTTTCTGTTTTGCCCACATCCCCTGGAAGCTTGGCAGGGCTATGTGACTCCAGAAGCAGCCTGGTGGTAGCTGGAGCTGCCTTCTGAGTTTGGGTGGGTGGATGCTCAGTATTTGCATTCAGCGTCTTAGGCGTTGACCTTGGCTTTCTGGGACCATACGCCACCTCAGTTTGCCTTTGTTGGTCGAGACCTTCTCACATTTAGGGATTCATTTTTTCCAAGATCTGTTTGTTTGCTAGGTGTGTGTCAAACTTCCTCCCAGAGCATTGACATGGATGGGAACTGTGAGTGTGTTGACAGACCTACCCTAAAAGACAGGGCTGCCGTCGTCCCAGGGGAGCTGATGTTCTCAGCTCCACCTCAGCCACCCTGGGCTGTGGGTCAGCTTCTTCTGGATGAGCCTCTGCAGGACAGCGCCCCCAGCCCGGGAGCACTTGCTCCCTCCACACCTCTCCGGAGGCTGGCGCTCACCCTCATGCTTGTCGTCTTTTCTGCTTTTTTGATGCGCTTACTTGTCCCTTTCAGGATTTCATTACGTCCCATGTTGGTTTAAAAAAAAATTAACTTGCCTGTAATGCGCCCCAGCCATTTTTTAGCATTCCTAGTTTGGAACTTCAGAGACTTCAACTTAGGATTCCTTTAAGGCAGGAGTTTCTACTTTGACACAGTGAACGTCCTGTTGGCATTTTGGATCTCGGGGTTCCTTGTTGTGGGGAGCTGTTCCGCACATCGTAGGAGGTTCAACAGCATCCCCAGCCTCTACCCACCCGATGCCAGCAGTGTCATCTCCCTCCCACTCCAGTATGACAACCAGAGATGTCGCCAGATGTTGTCCCGTGTCCCCAGGGTGAAAAGCACCCCCTGCTTGAGAGCCATTGGTGAAGGGGTAGACATTTATTCCATGCCCGTGGTCACATTGTACTTGAGCCATACAGTGCTTAGCGTAGAAACACCCCATAGCCCTCGTGAGAGGCCAGCACCATCCCTGAGCTGCGCACCTCCGCATCGTCGTTGCATCTGTGGGCTGTGATCCGGTGTTTGCACCCATCCCTCTTCTCCGTTTGCAGATAGAGGGCCCCGCGCTGAGCTGTCGGCGCATGCCTGGCGCTTGGCTCCATGACGCTCACATGGGTGTTCATGACAGTGCATTTGACAGACAGATTTATTTGTCACCTTGTCAGGGTGACATGTTGGGATGGCTCCACCACTCGGGTGCCATTGACACTTGGCTGTCTGAAACTGGGACTAAGCATCCCCGAGACTGATCTGAACGAGGCTTATCAGCACCAGGCATAACTTACCGCCTGCTTCCCCCTGTTTCTTTAACTTTTAATTGAAACCATTTAGTTACCACCCCTGCTGCTGGGAATCTGGGGACAATTAGGAAAGTCCCATCTGTCCTTTGAACCACATTATATTGCTTTTCTGCTCGAGATCTCGAGGAGACGGTGCATTCTAGCAGCAGTGTCTTTGTCTCACCTCCCACTGGATGGTTTTTATCCCACTTGAGCGAGTTATAGCAACTCTTTAATTCAATTATTTCTCTAATGCAGGCTTTAAGATGATTTAGTGGAATCAAGCACCCGGGTTTTCCAATGCAGAGCAGTGACTCCCAACGAGGCTGTGGGTGGGTTTTTGTGTTTTTACTTCCAGCTGCAGTCATGCGTGTTCTGTGCTGCCCCCCGAGCCTCCTGGCACAAGCCCCTACTTACCGTTCCGAGGAGTAGATTGGAAATGGCAGATGCCATGGGCTTTGCCAGTCTTTTCCGAAGGCAAGGAATTATCTGTCCAGTGATATTAGGTCACTGCATTCCCACCCAGCTGTGTGGGAAGAAGGGAGGGGGTGGGGCGGCCTGGGTGACGGGCAGGAAGGCCATTTATAAATTCAAGTGTGGTAAACAGTCGACTCTCCTGCTTTGGTTTTTGACTTTGAGTTAAACAAAGTGTCGTGGGTGGGAGGTGTATCGTACGATCATTTTAACCATTGTGCCTTTTAATGTGGAAAATCTGCCCAAAATAGGAGCTGTTGCAGTGGTGTTCGCATATACAAAGGAGTGGCTCAGACTCTCAGAGCAGCACCCGGGATCAGAAAGGGCCTTCGGCAGCTGGAATTCTTGAGAATTTGGTGATTGAGCCTGTCTTTGGTTTTCCTGTGGGCCCCGGGGTTCCTGCGGATGTCCCCACCCTCAGATTGCTGGAGTAGAAAACTTATTTTTCCAAAACACTGAGGTGTTTTTGAGCCCAGTATCAGGTTAAAGGTGCTCACTGAGAAAGCGTGCAGGGTGGATGTGACCAGGGAGGCCGCTTCCGACACTGGAGCAGGCATTGGCCAGCGCAGATGAAAGGGGCTGAGATACGGAGGCAGGAAGGAGAACGGTCAGTTTGGGGTTGGGAGTCGCTGGGCGCTGACTGTGCGCGGAGTGCCATTCAAGCACCGTGTAATGCTGGTGCTGGCGTTGGGTCCTGAGGTGGGCCGTGGCCCCCTCGAAACTCGGGATGCGCGTGCTGCCCCCGCTGCTCTGGGAGGCAGGCTGTTTTCCCAGCACTGCGTGTGCCGTGCTTTATGTAATCATCTCACTGGGTGTCACTGTCATGTGGAAACTGGATGTCTTGCAGAAATCCTTGCTCCTAAACGTAAGCCACTGGCCACATTCGGTACGTTCAGAAAGAAACAGCAGTCTATCCTAACATAGGCTTATCCAGAGACAGGACACCTGCTTCCTGGTGACATCACCACCTCCCGATGGCACCACTCTGTTTGACTTGCTGCTATGGAACTAACCCTGTAGGATGAGACTGCCATGCATGCGTGCGTGTGTCTGTCCAGGTCTGTCCCCACGTACTTGCTACTTGCTGGTGGCGGGTGGGAAGATTAGATAAGATACTGTCATAGATTGTGACTATGAAGTAATCCGTTAGAATCTTGAGACAAGGAATGCTGGGAGGTGGCTCATGCCCAGCCCCATCTCTGCTGTGGGTGTGGTGGCAAGCGCCTGCCGTCCAGCCACTTGGGAGGCAGGAGAATCTCTTGACCCCAGGAGGCAGAGGTTGCATTGAGCAGAGATCATGCCACTGTACTCCAGCCTGGGCAACAGAGAGAGAATTCGTCTTAAAAAAAAACAAAACACTTCAGACAAGGAAACTAGTGCCACCTTTCTATGAAAGTAAGTCTACACATGCCCTTTGACCTAGTAATCTCCCTTCCCCACCCAATGCCAAAAAAGCTTTAATGCACCAAGATTTTAGTTATGGTGTTACTTGATAGCAAAAGAAGACAGATGACTCAAGCATCCAACAGTGGGAAAACAGCTAATTCTTTTTCAAATGATGCCTTCACAGTTTGAAATAATATAAGTAGAATGCTTGTCTTAAAATGAAAAGTTTCGATATTGAGTGTTGAACATTTATGAATAGAACCATGAAAATAATCGTGGGGGAAGCTGATGAGCAGCAGTTCGTAGTGATGAGCTTTAGTTGGTAGAATTTTGGGTGATTTTTTTTTTTCCTGCCATACCCTCTCCTCCTCCTCAAATTTTCTGTAATGAGCTTATGTTTAGGGTTTTTTTTTTCTTTTCTTTCTTTTTTTTTTTTTGAGACAGGGTCTCACTCTGTCACCCAGGCTGGAGTGCAGTGGCGCGATCACAGCTCACAGAAGCCTTGACCTCCAGGTTCAAGTAGTCCTTCTGCCTCAGCTCTCCACGTAGCTGAGACCACAGGCATGCATCACCATGCCCAGCTAATTGTTTGTTTGTTTGTAGAGATGGGGCCTCCCTATGTTGCCCAGACTGATCCTAAACTCCTGGGCTCATGTGATCCTCCTGCCTTAGCCTCCCAAAGTGCTGGGATTATAGGTGTGAGCCACTGCCCCTGGCCTATGTTACTTTTTAAATAGGGAATAAAATAGCTGGTCACCCTGATGCTTCCAAAGGGATCATGCATTTATTGAAGAGGGAAACAGTGCAATGCAAGATTTACGAAGACAGAGCTAATAACCTTCCCTCCCCAGGCCTCAGATACTGTCTTTCTCCTTGCCTTTACCAGAACATATAAGTGCATCTGAGCGTACGCAGGGTATCTGTGCTGCCTTACCAAAGCAGTCCTGTTACCCTTGCATTCCCATTTGATATGGCAGATTGTGCGTAGTTATCTCTACAGATCAGTAGACCTCTCCTACACTGTCCTTTCCCTCTTACTGCCTTTGGGCCTGTGGCACACCCAGGATTTTACAGAAGTGGAGTCTGTGTACTTTCTGTGGTTTCGGTTTGTGTTAAGTCCCGTCCTTTGTTTTTCAGTTTTGTCTTTTGGCAGACCCGTGTATGCTAGCATCCAGCTGCCTGGACTCAGTTCCCACCTCTGCCATTTGGTAGCAGTGTGACATTGGGAAAATGGCTGATCTTTTCTGTGCGTCAGTTTCCTCCTTCAATATGAGTAATAGTAATACCATTTCATGAGCTTGTACAGGATACATGACTTAGTACCTGCAAATTACATGGACCCGTGGTTGGAGACGTAATCACTTTGCCAACTTGCTGTCAGCATGGTTGGTGTTTACTTTCCTTATCTCCCAGTTTCATTTTGTTTTTTTTGTTTGTTTGTTTAATTTGTATTTGAGACGGGGTCTTGCTCTGTTGCCCAGGATGAGTACCATCACAGCTCACTCCAGCCTTGACTTTCTGGGCTCAAGCAATCCTCCCACCTCAGCCTCCAGAATAGCTGGGATTGCAGGCAGGCCCCACCATGCCCAGCTAATCTTTAAACTTTTGATAGAGGTCAGGTCTCACTGTGTTGCCCTGGCTGGTTTCAAACTCCTGGCCTCAAGTGATCCTCCCACCTTGGTTTCCCAAAGTGCTGGGATTACAGGTGTGACCACCTCACTGGCCCGCTTCAACCTTTTTTAAGAACCATTATTATTCCATATTTTTTCTATGGAATACCTTATAAACGTGTCTTAAGTCTATAATCCAGTTTATGATACATATTCTTTGCATTTCACTGTTGTTTTACGTGTCAGCCAAATCCCACCCTTCCCCCTCCCTTTTATTTATTTATTTATTTTTGAGACAAGGACTTTCTGTCACCCAGGCTGGAGTGCAGTGGCACAATCTCAGCTCACTGCAGCCTCATCCTTCTAAGTGTTGGGATTATAGGTGTGAGCCACCACACCTGGCCCGTAAACCTCTATTAAGTGCTTTTCAGCAATTGTTTTTAGAGAAAAATCCCTTTTTGCTTCTGCCTGCTCCCTTTACCCCGCCTGCCCACGAAAGGGGAAGTTACCTGTCAGAGGAAGCATAGCCCTGGCTGTGAGCCGCACTGATGACTGTTGCATTGGAGCTGGCTCCTGGGGCCCCTCCACCCCTAGGTTCCTACCAGTGGAGCAAACACAGAGGGTGCCGCCTAGCTGGAAGTGTTCCCAAGGACATCATCAGTGTGAGGACTTCAGGGGAGGGGCGTGCAGAACTGAGCCAACAGAGGCTAAGATGAGAACCCTCCTCTGATGTGGTCCTACCCGTATGCCATTCCCTCAGTCAGCCAGATGGCAAGTACTAGGAGTGTATTCTACAGAGCAGACATTTATTAAGTGCCTGCTGTATGTCAAGGATTGAGCTAGGACTCTGCAGGAAATGCATGTGTAGTTCAGTCCTGGACGCTGCCCGGCCTCAGCCTCCTGGAAGCGCCCTTTGCCCCCCTGCTGCTCTGGCCTGCACAGCTTCCATTCTCTGGCTGGTCCTTCTGGGTGTGTTCAGCCACTTTGAGCTATGCCTGCCTGATCTGCATGCTTTGCAAATGTGTGGACTCAGAAATAGAAAGAGCCCAAACAGTGGCCAGAAACCGTCCTTAGGAGGCTCTGGGTTGACAAAAGGGACATCCTTTTATAGTCCCAGCTTAGCCTCCGTCAGACACCTGTGCCCACCGCTACTTCTGAAGGTCATCTGTCACCGAGTTGGTCAGCTCTTTCACAAAATAATTTCACTGATTCTGTCAGGCATTTCATTACGTTGATTTAAAATTTTTGTGTCAACCTCTGGTACTCTAGAATCTCCAGATGTTGAAAAAGAAAATCCCGTTGGTAGCGTTTGTTTCCTTGACTCTTATGAAAAGAGCAGCTTTTATTGTCGTCTAAAATTTATTGTTGAGAGCACGTCTTCTAAAGTAAAAAAATGTTTACAGCATGTCATACGGCTCTGAAATACTATGTGTAGGTCTCAGCTTGTTTTGAGGCATAAGTGACAAATATACTCGTGTGAGAGATATTATTCTTCCCCTGTTAAAGAAGTCAGAACGTGGCTTTCATGTCTCTGATACAGATTTTCTATCTTCGCAACCGAATTTGTGAATCTCAGCTAGCGTGAAAGACATACTTGGTACGTGAGGAAAGTGAGATGGTTCTGTTTGGTATTTGTCTCATCCTGATCATTGGCTTGGAAGAACCCATAATGAAACTCTCTTAGGAGGGCGGGGAGCTCAGAGTTCTTAAAGGTGGGTGGGTTTACACAGTGGTGAGAAGCGGGAAGGATGAAGGGTGTTATCTGCCCTCTCTTTGAGCAGGGCTGTGGATTTCTAGCCAACGGAAACACTGTAATTTCCAGGAGAGAGACATTTTCAGGTGATCTGGGCTCATTCCCTGCAGTTCAGAAGGTAATAATCAACCCTGAGGTTATTGGGGAGATTTAAGCTCGTCCATTGCTTTGATCGATTAATGGCATTCTCTGAGCCTGGTTGTGTTTGTTTGGCCACAACTGAGTGGTGACCAGCAGCAGCAGAGGAAACCCTCAATTGCATGGCAGGTATCAGAAGTGGCTGCCTCGATACCTCCTGTCATTGTTTGAGTGGTAAAGAGACATTCTTTGTATGTTTATTACTCTTGATTTGGGGTCATTGTTATCTGTACTGTCTACCTGCACAGGTCATCACAGGTCATCCCACTCCCATCCCCCCCCCACTTTTGTTTTTATTTATTTATTTTTTTTGAGACGGAGTTTCGCTCTTGTTGCCCAAGCTGGAGTGCAGTGGCACGATCTCGGCTCACCGCGACCTCCACCTACCAGGTTCAAGCAGTTCTCCTGCCTCAGCCACCTGAGTAGCTGAATTACAGGCATGCGCCATGACGCCTGCTAATTTTGTGTTTTTAGTAGAGATGGGGTTTCCCCATGTTGGCAGGCTGCTCTCAAACTCCTGACCTCATGTGATCCACCCGCCTCGGCCTCTCAGAGTGCTGGGATGATAGGTGTGAGGCCCGGCCCCTTTACATTGTTTAGACACCCCCCCCCCCCAACAGCAGTCTGCGCCCCTTGCCAACTTCCATCCACTATCTTGGTTCTGTGGTTACTCCTGCCGACTGACTGCAGTGCTGCTCCATGAGCTGCTTGAATGACATTGTGCAGCATCTCTGATGCACAATAAGTACCAGTTTCAGTTGTCTTGACAGGATCTCCTGTGACCTTTTGTCCCTTTAGTTTAGCTCTTGGTGGGTCCACAGGCCCAGGCATCCTGGACAGGCGAATAGCAGCTATATTCTCTCTTGATGGGCTGGTGTATTGGGTCAGGTTCTAGGGCCAGGTGTGAGCAGTGCCTTGATTGTCTGAAGAGCTCACTAAAGGGGGGGGGTGGGGGTGAAGGGTGCAGGAAGGTACCTGAGGCTGCGGAGCCCAGAGAAAAAGCACCTGTCCTCAGAGCATTGTCCCAGGAAATGGGGAGGCAACCAGCTCCAGAGGACAGAACTGGGCTGGGAGACAAGGAAGCTTAACTCTTGTAAATCGGGAGAATTTGTAAAGCCACACAAGCTGTCCATCAGCAAGAGAGATCACGTATGTGCCGTAAGCTGCAGGCAGGCTACCCGGCCTCAAGGGGTGTGGTGGCATGCAGTGGGAGGCAGCGTTAAGGATCCCAGAGACCCCTTGTGCTTAAACAAAGCTGAGTTGTTCAACGCGCTCCTGGATGTGGGGTCTTATTGTTGGTCAAACCGAGGACTAAGTTGGGGGGATGAGAGGCATGTGAGGGGGTGCTAGGTCAATACAACAACAAAAGGAGAAGGCTCAGGCTCTTCGGAAGACAAGCCTTTATCCCCCAGGGGGTCTGGGGTGGACATTTGTCCTCAGGGATGTCTTCTTTATAATAACCTGCGGAGGAGGGCCCCATGCCTCCTGGCCACGGACCTTCACCGATGCTTCTGTCCTTAAGAAGTAATTGCCCTTGGCTGGGCATGGTGGCTCACACCTGTAATCTGAGCATTCTGGGGAGGCCGAGGTGGGCAGATCACCTGAGACCAGCCTGGGCAACATGGTGAAACCCCATCTCTACTAAAAATACAAAAATTAGCCGGGCATGGTAGCGCGTGCCTGTAATCCCAGCTACTTGGGAGGCTGAGGCACGAGAATCGCTTGAACCCAGGAGGCGAAGGTTGCAGGGAGCCGAGATCACACCACTGCATTCCATCCTGGGCGACAGAGCGAGACTTTGTCTCAAAAAAAGAGAAATAATTGCCCAAACTACCTTTCCAAGGTTGAAATAAGTTAGGGCTGAGGAATCGGGGCTGACCCGTCATCTCTCCAGACTCAGTCATCCATCCACTCAGAGATTGTGTGTGTGTGTGTGTGTGTGTGTGTGTGTGTGTTTGCTTGCGCATGCTGGGGACTGTTCTTCAGCATCTGCAGGTGCAGTGGACGCGCTTCCACTGAGCTTGTGTTCTAGAGGCAGGGCCCCCTCCCTGAGGGCCTGTGGCATTGCTGGCTTTCTAAGTGTCAAGAGGAGAGTATGTTGACTACTATAACACAATTCCATAAGCAGGTGGCTCATGGCAATAGAAATTTAATTCTCACAGTTCTTAGGAAGTCCAAGACCAAGATGCCAGCAGATTGGATGTCTGATGAGGGCCCATGTTCTGGTTCAGAGACAGTGCTTTCTCGCTGTGTGAAAGGGTCACACGAGATCTTCCTTTTTTTAAAAGACGGAGTCTTGCTCTATCTCCCAGGCTGAAGTGCAGTGGTACGATCTCAGCTCGCTGCAACCTCTGCTTCCCTGGTTCAAGCAATTCTCCTGCCTCATCCTTCCAAGTAGCTGGGACTACAGGCACCCACCACCACGCCTGGCTAATTTTTTGTGTTTTTAGTAGAGACAGGGTTTCACCGTGTTAGCCAGGATGATCTTGATCTCCTGATCTTGAGATCCGCCCTCCTCGGCCTCCCAAAGTGCTGGGATTACAGGCACGAGCCACCGTGTCCAACTTTTTTTTTTTTTGAGATGGGGTTTTGCTCTGTTGCCCAACCTGGAGTGTCATGACTCACTGCAACCTCCACCTCATGGGTGCAAGCAATTCTCTTGTTTCAGCCACCCAAGTAGCTGGGGTTACAGGTGATTACCACCATACTACGCAATTTTTGTATTTTTAGTAGAGATGAGGTTTCACCATGTTGGCCAGGCTGATCTTGAGCTCCTAACCTCAGGTGATCCACCCACCTCGGCCTCCCAAAGTGCTAGTATTACAGGTGTGAGCCACTGCGCCCAGCCCAAAGGAGCTCTTTCATCAGGCACTAACCCAGTTCGTCAGGGCTCCAGCCTTATCATCTAGTCACCCCACAAAGGCCTCACCTGCTAATACCATCACCTTGGGGATGAAGATTTCATCATAGGAATTTGAGGGGATACAGACATTGAGACCAGAGCAGGTATCTTGAACTGAGGTGACCCTTTGATGGAATGGAGGGAGTGGGCCTCAGAGAAGAATCTGAGATTGGTGTGGCAGGAGGAGGCCAGCCATGGGAGTTCTGGGGAAAGGCCTCAAGGCTGAGGGGCTGTAGCTGGGCAGGAGCCAGTGTGGTTGTGGCCCTACGAGGGCAGCCCCTGATCTTGACCACGAAGGCGCTGGATGTTGCCGGAGAGCTTCCAGAACACTGGGCTAGGATCACATTTTAGTTTTCAGTGAGGATCCCCTGGGTGTCTCTGGAAAATGGCTTGGAAAGGATGAGAGTAGAAACAAGGGGATCCTTCAAGTGAACTCATAAGTAGCAGAGCTGTGCGTTAGGATTACTCACGTCCTAGCTGCGGAAGGCCCTGTGAATGCACGGTGGCCACTTCAAAGCCGACAGGAGTAGATTTCATGTGAAGTGATTGGCTGAAGCTTTGGGCTGGAAGTTCCAGCGCTCACAGAAAACTTAGCATTGGGGGTTCTTCGCCCTCCTTTCTGCAGGAAAGCTCCCAGCTCTGCCCGGAGCTGGGATGGAAATTGTTGTCTCTGGTTAATAGGATCTTTAAGACAGCTAAATCCTGCACTAAACACTTCCTGCAACTGCTGTTGCGCACGGGGGTAGCTCCCTGCCATCTGCCCGCGGAGTTTCTTTCACTGTCATTAAAGAGAGTCAGACGTGTGTACAAGGAGACGGGATCCTGCTGTAATGACTTTGTCTTCACCATCTTTTCTCAGCTGCTTAAATTGCTGTCAGGGCAGCGTAGGAATCTTAGAGGAGGGAGTTTTCTCTCATATAATTACACTGTTAGTAAAAATGTTGGCGGCTTTTCTCCACTTTTCCCCTTAGCCATCAAAATAAAACTCTTTATCTTGGACCTCGGCAGCTGTTTGCAATCCGCCTCATTTCTCCCCCTGATGTATTAGTGTTGAAGCTTGGGTGATGGGTGGTGACATGAGGGTTGAAGGTGATTTCTGTCGTGGTCCCATGGTCATGAGCCCGAGACCTGGCATGCTGGAGCCGCTCCAGGCCAGGTGGTCTTTGGGTTTTGCCCAGTGAGCTGTTGCTAAGGAGAGGGCTTTGTTTGCCTAGAGCTGGGGGAAATGGTCAACGGCAAGCCCTGGTTCGAAGACAGCAGAACTCATGGCTGTGTGTCAAGCCTGGGCAGTAAAAGGCCAAACCTTTGGGGGCAGACCTGGGGCAGCCATGGAGATGTGTTTTGTGGATCTCAGGGCACCTTGGTGGGAAGGAGCACCAGTGGGTCAAGAAAGCAGGGGTGGTGGGACACTGCTGCTGTGTGGGTGGGGTCAGGAACTGCTCCATAAGTACCAGACCCACCCTCCGCCAGGGGACACAGGCCAGGCAAGGAGAGGAGTGTGCTTCTGAGTGCATCACTGGCCTGGGATATCCATGTTTTACCTAGGGCCACCCCCAGAACCCTGAGACTGAGGTGGTGTGGACCTCAGGGCTGGGGAGAGGTGACTTCCAGGGGCCCACCTCCTCACGCCCTCCCTTCCCAGAGAGGATGGGGAGGGAGGGTTAGGTGGGAGCCGCTGGACTGGTAGGACTCCACCTGGAGGCCAGCCCCTCTTGGGGTGGGCACAGTGCCCTGTGCAGCGCCTCCCTCTGAGTCACATTCCTTCTCATTTAGTCACCTTTCCTTCTCCAGGGCTGCTGTGGGCTTGAAATAGAAGGATGACTGGACCTTTCTCCCTGCAGCTTCTTTCCTGCAATGCTCCCTGTGCCCCTGAGGCCGCCTCCGTGGTGTGGGCCAGTGCCTGTTCCTAGGCTGCTAAGAACAGATGCACTTCTAAACAGTAGCCGGCCGGGCTCTCAGTGGCTCACACCTGTAATCCCACGACTTTGGGAGGCCAAGAGGATTGCTTGAGCTCAGAAGTTCAGGACTGGCATGAGCAACATAGTGAGATAACATCTCTACCAAAAATCCAAAAACTTAGCTGGGGCTAGGCACCATGGCTCACACCTGTAATCCTAGCACCTTGGGAGGCCAAGGCAGGAGGATCATTTGAGGTTAGGAGTTCTAGACTAGACTGGCCAACATAGTGAAACCCTGTCTCTACTAAAAAATACAAAAATCAACTGGGCATGGTGGCACATTCCTGTAATTCCAGCTACTCGGGAAGCTGAGGCAGGAAAAACGCTTGAACCAGGAGACAGAAGTTGCAGGGAGCCAAGATCACGCCACTGCACTCCAGCTGGATGACAGTGAGACTCCGTCTCAACAGGAAAAAACAGCAAAACTTTAGGTGGGCTTGATGGTGCGTGCCTGTAGTCACAGCTACTTGAGAAGCTGAGGTGGCAGGATGGCTTGAGCCCAGGAGGTGTAGACTCCACTCCAGCCTGGGAGGCAGAGCGAGACCCTGCCTTTAAAAAAACACACACACACACACACACAAACAACACTGAGTGCATCCTGGGTGCTTGTTCGCAGTGGGATGGGAACGGAAGGATTTGCATTGTGGTCTTTGATGCTGGCAGCATTTTCTTTAGGCTAGATGGTCACGGTGATGTATCTTTTCCTCTTTTGCAGACAGGCGACTGAGTCTCAGAGGGTGGTGTTCTTGTGCAGGTCGGGGGTTTGCACATGGCTCTCAGTGTCATGTCCTTAGACAGCCTGTCCTGGGGACTCAGAGGCTCAGCGGAGCAGCCTGTGGAATGGGCCTCTGTTCTCACCGAGTAGTTGGCCCCCTCTGGCACGACAGGGAGACTCTTTTTTATCCAGAAGCCAAATCAAGAGAGGCTTTTCGGAGTGACTTGGCTGTGCGTTTTTCCAGCTTTGGAAAGTATGTTGAGAAGGCGTGCTGGCCCTGGTGGTCTTAGGTTGTTGATGTCCGGTGTAAACTTGCAACGTGAAGGCAGAATTTGAGTCCATCTTTATTAACTCTGACCCATGTTCGGCAGCAGCTGCTGGTGGCAGAGCCAAGGGGATAACCGTCCCCTCCCGGCACTCCCTTGCAGTCTGGTGGGGACCACCCACCCGGAGAGGTGGATCCTGTGCTGGCCCAGAGGGAGAGGGCCCTTCAGTCTTGCTTGGTGTGCTCTGGGAAGCCTATCTTGGAACAATGGCTTCTGAGCATTCTGAAGTAGAAGGCAATGCCAAAGGCCTGTGGACATATGTCCTTTGAAAACTGGCAGAAAGGCCAGGCGCGGTGGCTCGCCCCTGTAATCCCAACACTTTAGGAAGCTGAGGCGGGCAGATCACTTGAGGTCTGGTGTTCGAGACCAGTCTGGCCAACATGGTGAAACCTTGTTTCTACTAAAAATACAAAAGTTAGCTGGGTGTGGTGGCAGGCACCTGTGGTCCCAGCTACTCCGGAGGCTGAGGCAGGAGACTCACTTGATCCTGGGAGGTGGAGGTTGCAATGAGCCAAGGTCGCATCGCTGCACTCCAGCTTGGGCGACAGAACAAGACTCTGTTTCAAAAAAAAGGGGAAACTGGTAGAGGAAGAGCGATCATGAATACAGAGCGTGCAAACGTGACTTGTGCCACCACCGTACTCTGCTTGTGGGAGAATTAGCTGAAAATGATACCTGAGGCAAGAGGCCTATTAAATCTTCCTGAGAATTGATTTTAGTGGGAAGTACAAGTTCACTACATGTAGCAGGAGCTTTTGGGGGAAGTGACTGAGTTTTCTGTCTTCTCCAGAGAGAGGTCAGATGGGCTGCATCTCCAAGGCGAATCTGCCCCTTTCTGCCCATTGGCTGTAAAGGGCATGGAGGAGGACTTAGGAGGCAGCGTGGCCCGGGGCAGTGGCCAGATGGGCTGTGTCTCTAGGGCAAGGCTGTCCATTGGCTGTAAGGAGCGTGGATGGGGTTTTAGAAGGCAGTGTGGCCCAGAGCCAGCCTGCAGAGACAGGCTGCCCACTGCCCCGGGAGGAAGGGCAGCCCCCAGCTCTGGCATGGCCAGCCCTGACTGTGGGCCATCAGCAGGGGCATGCCAAGCTTTGTGACCTTCAGGTCTGTTCCCTTGCCCATGGACTGGTTCTGGCTGGTTTCTGGACTGGACTGTGGCTGTGTGGGATTACCTGGCACACAGCAGCAGGTACAGAGCCTGCTCCTGGGCACCGTTGACCATGCTGGCGTGGGGTTTGGGTACTCAAGTCTGGGTAGAGGGTGGGTTCTCGGGGGCCACTTCCTCTGGAGCAGCCACCAGCAGAGAGAGAAGGAAGCCAGTGAGGCTGGGACGTTGCCCTTCCTGACCTGCTTGTTTCCACCTGAAGCCCCTGACATGCCATGAGGCTTACTTTATTTTTGACAGTTTACCTTTAAGAGTAATGAAATCACACTGCAGTAATTTGAGTTCTCTGGGGAAATCTTGATTCTAAAACTTAAAAACAATCATTGTGGCTATTCATGTCTATTTCTTTTTTTTTCCCCTTTAACTTTTTCTTTTGACATAATTATAGGCTTACAGAAGAGTGGTAAGAATGGAACAGAGAGTTTCTAATTACCCTTCACCTGGCCTCTCCAAATGACACTTGACCACATTTGCTTGTTTTTCTCTCATACACAGAAACACACACAGTATATAATTTTCAGATCCCTCTGAGATATTTGAAAATATGTAATGTTAAAAAGTATTTAGGGATGGAGGAGTTAATTTTTCCTAAACACCAGTGCACATTCTTTTACATAGACAAGTATTAAAGTCAGGAAATTAACATTGATAATCGTACCTAATCTTCAGATCTTACTGATTGGGCCAGTAGTCCCAATAATATCCTTTATAGCAAAAGAAACTCCAGATTCTGCGATGTGTCTGGTTTCCATGTCTCTTTAGTCATCTTTAATCTGGAACCGTTTCTTGTCTTCCTTTGTTCCATGACATTGATGTTTTTGAAGAGAGCAGATGCATCATTTTGTAGAATGCCCCTCTGTTCGGATTTTCTTGTGTTTCTCCTGATTCGAGTTGGGCACTTTGAGCAGGAACACTCAGGAACCAGTGTGTTCTCAGCACAGCATGCCAGGAGGGCACATTATGTCAATTTATCTCGTTACTCGTAGGGTTAACTTTGATCACATGGTTAAGATGGTGTCCGTCTTTCTCCACTAGAAAGCTGTTATCTCAGTCTTCTGTTTAGTTTCTTTTAAGTCATCCTGTACATGATCTTGTGTATCTTGACATACCAGGTCTGGGTATGGGATGGTGGGAGGCAGCGTTGAGTGTTCTTAGTCTGTGGAGGCGACACGTGTGCTTTTGCATCCTCTGAATGTTATGAGTGCACTCCTGAGACCCTGAGTTGAGTTAGAGACTCCTGTCAGGTCAGAAGAGCGCTTGCCATGGACCTGTGGGGCACAGCTTGAGGCCTGAGTCTGGCCCTTCCAGATGGGCCATGGCTAAGGTTCCCTCATTCAATAAATAATTGATGATTTCAGCTGCTGTATGCATGGATTTCTTACTTGACTATTTTTCCCCCTTTTTAAATTTCTTATGTGCATCTGGAGACCTTTTGACACTGGGGCCTGGAGCTCCTTTTGGAAAGATCCAAAGGAGATTATATTTCTGAGATGACAGTCAAGATGGCGCAGATGGCAGCCCTCCCCATGCTAGGATGTTGTCAGGTCAACAGTGCTCAATCCCTGTGGATCAAGAACGGCCAGAGGACAGTGACCAGGGGCAGAGGAGGGTGTGCTCTCATGACCCAGCCCCTCATTTAGGCCACCTGGCCTGGGCCGTGTACACTGGTGGCTACCACTGCCTGGTGGACATGCAGGTGATAGACATCTTGGTTTAGGGTGTGGGTGTGTACTTTTTTACTCCTAATCCAAGGAAACTGGGTGTATTTCTCTTTGTGAGTTTTGACTGCTGTTCCCTTAAGTAGAGTTATATGGACGCATGATTTATCTTCTCCAAAAAATATGGGCCCCTCAGTGAAGTTAAGCAGAGTGTAAAATGCCTTCATGGTAGTTAAATTTATACTCTGTTAAAATGATTTGTGCACTTCGCAGTACGCTGTGATATTAAGTGTATAAATATACAGCGGAGTTAACTTGGAGGAACGTTTTATTTGACAAGATCACTGTAAATGCTCAGGTACAGTATCGGAACCATTTAGCATGGTTACCAGGAATGGAGGGCCAGGCGACTTCATTTAAAATCTGCAGAAAACATTCAGAATCCAAAGGAAAGATTGCAAGTAAGTACTTCTCCATGGAGTGCTTAGTCGTGGAAGTGGTTTTCATCGCCGAAGAGAGAGGATTGCAGTTTCTAAATCAGTCTCCCTGTGTCATGTGAGAAAATGCCTTGTAAATAAACTCTCCATTGGAATAGTCACTTGTCCTGAGTTTGGAACTGATTCTATTCAAATTAGCAACCATTATAGATATTTTGGTCTTCTTTTGTCAATGACAATACATTTTTCTGTGGAAATAGATCATTTAGTCCATATTGGAACATTAGAGGAGAATTGATAATTAGCGGCGTGTTAGTGCACGTCCACCCTCCTGTTTTTATAGCCAAGGGTAGGTTGAATTTTCTGTGTATATAATGGGCTGTTTCAAAGTGGTCTTTCCTCACTGTTTCTTCATATCTTACTGAAACCAACTCAGTGTTGATCTCAATCCGTGTAAGGAGGACCTGCAGAGTGTGGCATTCTCAGGACTTGAATTGCTAGATTTTAAGTTTATAAGGAGATCCAGCTGGGCAGATGAATTGACCAGTGGAGAATATTCTATAGCGTTTTCCTCCCTGGAGAGGAACACCGCCACCACTGGGAAATGTGGCCTGGCATGTGAATCAGTAGCTGTGGACAGCGCTGTGTCCTGTGTCCCGCATGTGAGGCCCCTAGCAGGGACCTCACGCATAGAGCTGGGTGATATCCTGGTGGGCAGGCTCTCGAAAGCTCCTGGTGGCCCATAAAGGGCTGGAGCTTGGGTTGGTTTTTCCTTTTTTTTTTTTTGAGACAACGTCTTACTCTGTCACCCAGGCGGGAGTGCAGTGGCACGATCTCAGCTCATGGCAACTTCTGCCTCCTGGGTTTAAGCAATTCTTGTGCCTCAGCCTCCTGAGTAGCTGGGATTACAGGCGCTCGCCACCATGCCTGGCACTTTTTTTTTTTCTTTTTTTTTTTTTTGTATTTTTAGTAGAGACAGGGTTTCACCATGTTGGCCAGGCTGGTCTTGAACTCCTGACCTCAAATGATTTTTGCACACCTCAGCCTTCCAAAGTGCTGGGATTACAGGCATGAACCACCGTGTCTGGCCTGGTTTTTCCAAATTTTTTGATTGGTCTAGTGTTTGCAATTTGTGGTAGGAAAACACTGCAGGAAAAAGAATATCATTATTAGTGAGGGTCAGATTAAGCCCTGGGCAAGAGTCATGGGTCCCTAGAGGAATCTGAGGAAGTCCTCATGGGTGTGACCATCTCTGTGGGATCTGATGCTTGCTCCGCCTCCAGAGCTGTCCCCAACAAATGCAGCTTGGCCAATTCAAAACAGCACTTTTCGCAGATAATTTGAAGTCAACCCTGGTAGAATTGGTCAGGAAATGGCCAGTGTACTTTGGGTTTAAAAAAAAAAAAGCTATAGAAGGAGAACAATCTTAGGGTGGCCACAGAACAGGCCGTTCAAGGTGATGAAATAGCTTTGTCATCAATGCAGTGGGGTGAGTTCAGCTGCAAATAATTTGTATAATAATTGATAAGACCTTCCTTCTGGAAGGTTATAGACAAATATAATCTTCTTTGACCTATCTTCACACAGGAAATACATCCTAGAAGCTCTCTCATTTGTTGATCTGAATGCCCAAGCCCGTCCTCCCATAAGAAAGATTCTTATGAGAATTGTAATGATGGGATCAGAGCAGCCCCACCTCCCCCCCCCAATCAACACCACCCAGGGCTGAATCTGAAGTCAGACTTGGCTGCTTAAGCCACAACCTAAGATAACTTGGAATACCAGGTGCTGAAATCACAGAACAGACTCCAGATGGGGGCCCCGTTTGGGCTAAATGAGGGGTGAGCTAAATGAGAGGCTGAACACAGGAGGCAGATGGTCGGGGTCCCCGTGAGCCTCAGCTGGAGTGGGCATCGCCACGGTGCCCCAGCTTTTTCATGGGTGATTTCTTCAGCTGACATGGGTTTTCAGGGTTCTGCTAGGCAGGCTCCCAGTTGTCTGACTCAGAGAGCCCTTTTTATTGGTAATCCCAAGCCCAGAACTTTCCAGAATGTGCTGTTGGTTGCAACTTTATTCTTTGATCCCTTCGAAAAATTAATCACTCCAACTGCTTTTGGCTGCTAGGCATGGTGAGGGGGTGAGTAAGGCTGTTCCGCGGGCCCTGGGAGTTTGGAGCCACGTGGGGAGTTCTTCCTTCCCTGTCCCCAGTCCTGTTTCTCTAAGAACATAGATACAGAAGGCACTCCATCCCCAACAGGTGCCGCCGCCTCCCTGCTGATGTCAGAAACCAGCTTTCCCCAGTGCACACATGCTAGAAAGAAACACTGAATGTGCTTTAGACCCTGCATCTCATTACATGTGTCTTGAAAATGTGGCTTTTCTTTATGTATATAAACCTACATTCAGAGCTCTGCACAATCAGTGGTTTGTTTTCTGCTTACAATAGTGACATTTTGGTGGTAGTGGTGCCTGACACACATTTTGTTTTTATTTAACTTGTAAAACCTTTAGGATGAGTGACTCTGTACACATAAAAGCTTTCATGGAGGCCAGGCCTCGTGGCTCATGCCTGTCCAGCACTTGGGGAGGCCGAGGTGGGTGGATCACCCAAGGTCAGGAGTTCAAGACCAGCCTGACCAACATGGTGAAACCCGGTCTCTAGTAAAAATACAAAAATTAGCTGGGTGTGGTGGCGGGCGCCTGTAATCCCAGCTTCTCGGTCGGCTGAGGCAGGAGAATTGCTCAAGCCCAGGAGGCTGAGGTTGCAGTGAGCCGAGATCGTGCCATTACACTCCAGCCTGGGCAACAGAGCGTGACTCCATCTCAAAAGAAAAATCTTCCATGGAGTACAAGAGCTATTAATTTTTTCTCTCTTCCAAATGGAGGCGTGGCACATCTGAACACACGCAGCAGTTGGCCTGACCTATGCGTTCACTACAGGAAGTAAACGTTTGAATGACATCACTGCAGGGTTATTTCTTGTTACTGTAATTAATGGACCAGCAGGAGGTAGTAAGACAGATGATTCTTGGCAGAAATGACCATTTAAAGGGGGAAGGATTAAAAGAGGGTCTGGGAAGGAAGAAACCTTTTTACACGTTTAAACTCTCCAGGGATGAGATATGGGAATCCGTAGACAATGCCTGAGGAACGAGCCGCCTCTTGCCAACATGGATATAAAATTGTTAACCCCCGCTGCAACTCAGTTTCTGGATTTCTCTCTGCCTTCTCAGAAGAACGCTGGCCTGACTGCCACTGCGTTTTGTCTGGTTCTTTTGTGCCAACGTGTCTTCCCCGTCAGTCAGGTCAGTGGCGGGAGAACTTGGGAAGTGAAGTCTGTGCTGTGGAGAGGAGCTGGGTCCCAGGTGCTCCTTTGTGTGAGTGGAAGGAGCTGGAAGGAGTGTGGGGCCGTGATGGAATAAGGGAGATACCCGAGTTCCTGGGGAAAGAGCCGAGTGATGACGTGTTCCTGGACGGAACTGAGGTTTGTGGACTCAGGGGAGATCTTGACCTTTCTTTAGGTCGAGCTTCCCATGGAATGTGGGGGCCTGAGCTGACTGGGTGATGGCCTTGCTGCCAGGGCGGCTGAGCTGGGGCTGGAACCCTGCTGCTGCCTGCACCAGCCTTCCAGGGCCAGTGCCACGCCCCAGCCCACCTGAGTGGAGTTGGCAGGGTTGGGGCCTTAAGCCATGTTTGCCCAGGATCTTCTGTGGCCCAGATGGTGGGTGCTGCCTGTGGTGTTGGGGTGATATCTGCGTAATAGGGTCTGGAGCCTGGGAAAAGAAAGCATGGAGGAGGCTCCTCATGGGAGGGAGTGAGTAGTTCACTGCTGTATACTGCTCCATCGTGTGATCACAGCACAGGTTAGCCACCCATTCTGTTCGTGGTCGTGTGGATTTGTAGCTTTGAGCTGTTGGGGATGCTGCTGCCATGATCCGTGTCATTTGGTGCACACGTGCTGCATGCGTTTCTGTCGTGTACATACCTAGAAGAATTGCTGGCCCGTTGGGATACACATGCTCAGCTTGGGTAGAAACCGCCTGATGGTTTTCTAGAAGAGTTGTACCAATTTCCACTCCTGCCAGCTGCGTTTGGGAGTTCTGTTCTACAGCTTTGGCAGTTCTTAGTGTCATTCTCTGCATTTGGCAATTCTGGTGCATTTGTCATAGAATCTCAGCACATTTTAATCTGTATTTTGGCGCATATTAGGTACCTTTTTATGTCCTAATTGGCTGTTTGGGTATTCTCTTAAGTTCCTGTCAAGTCTTTTGCCTGTTTTATAAATTGCTTTGTCTGGATTTTTTTCTTCTTGCCGTATGTTGGTCCATTTTGTGCTGCTGTAGCAGGTACCACAGAATGGGTAATTTATAATGAACAGAAATTGGCTTGTCTTTTGGAGATTGGGAAGTCTTGAGATCACAAGATTGGCATCTGGCGAGGGTCTTCTTGCTGTGTCATCCAATGACTGAGGGGTAAAGGGAGAGTAAAGAGAGAAAAGGGAATAAAATTCACCTTTTTATAAGGAACCCACTCCCGTGATGACAGCATTGATTCATTAATGGGGTAATGAGCCTCGTGGCCTCATCACCTCACTATGCTCCACCTCCCAGAGTGATGGGGGATTAAGTTTCCAGCATACTCTTTTTGGGGGAATCTGCGAACTTACAGTATGCTGGAACTGTAGAAACTCGTGATACATTCTAGATACAAGACCCCTGGTGCATATTTTTCCTGAAATATCTCCTCACTTTGTATTGTCACTCTTGCAATCTGTTTGATGAGCAGAAGCTTTTATGATGGCTAGTCTTAGACTTTATGGTTAACCCATTTGTGTCTGAGGTCACTATTTTCTACCCAGGATCCTTACGACATTCTTTTCTGTTTTCTTTTAAAAGTTTGATTGATATACTTTCACATTTGGAACTGACTCTGCATGGTGTCAGTGAGGAGTCTAGGTTCCCACCTGTTGTTTTCTCAGCTCTCCCTGTGGAAGACAAGGTAGGACTCATGGTTCTACAGGTGGTTCCACTGTCTCTGTGCCATTGAGCTGCCATCCTGGCTCATTGCACCTCTCTGCCAGGTTAAATCTGTAGCTGAGGAGGAACAGCCCTGAGTGATCTGGGGTCCAAATTATTGAGAAGGGCCAAGGAAATGGGAAGTACTATGCAGAGGGCGTCAAGGCTGAGAAAGAAGTTGCTGGAGAACAGCAGCGAATATGTGCCGTGCACTCAGCAGTGTACAGCCAGTCCCACTGACGTCGATGTGAAGAGGACAGTGTTCACTGAAGACGGTGCCTCCCAGCTAGGTCTTCATGGCACACCAGACAGGTCATTGCCTACAGCTAATTGTCTGCAGGGGATCCTTGTTGCCCTGAGCTGTTTTGTTACATTCTTCATTATGTTCACTATATTCTCAATGAGACCTTAATGTAGCTGCAGTTTTCAGGAAACTTTGCCTTGAGGGGCTGATTATCATACTCAGAGAGGGGAAATGCTACTGGTATCTACAGAGTAGAGGCCAAGCTTTATGAACGTCCCACAACGCACAGAAAAGCCCCCGTGCCGCCACAACGCACAGAAAAGTCCCCGTGCCGCAAATAATTGTTAAGCCTAAAATGTCAGCAGTGCTGAGGCGGAGATAGAGCTAAATATGTACCAAGAGCGTCTCCAGCATTCTGTGGTGTTGGGTGGGTTTGAAGATGAGGGTTCAGGGTTTCCACGTCTGGAGTAAGAACAGACTCTCCTGGGAAAGATGACATCAGACAGCCACCAGCCAGCATCGGACTCCGGCCTCAAGGAGCCTTCCCTTATACGTGGCCATGTGCAGACCCTTTCCGGAGGGCAGCAAGCAGAGACGCTGGCCATTTTATGTGTTCAGTCTTGGTGAACCTTCACTATGTTCTAAGAGAAATTTACTTGTATCTTTCTGTTTGGTAAAATGTAGCTGCTATAGCCATAACAGTTTGTATAAATCTCTATATGAATCAAGGCAGTTGACTTGCCACCTAAAAATTGTTTACCATATACAAATTGGTTTCCAGTTCTATTAATATGTTGATCTTATGTAAAAAGAAAAAAAAATCCCATTTGAAAGAGATACAGAAGCTGGCTGGGCGTGGTGGCCGCACCTGTATTCCTAGCCCTTTAGGAGGCCGAGGTGGGCAGATCATAAGGTTAGGAGTTGGAGACCAGCCTGGACAACATGGTGAAACCCCATCTCTGCTAAAAATACAAAACTTAGCTGGGCTTGGTGGTGCACACTTGTAATCACTTAAACTTGGTAGCTTGAACTACGGAGGCAGAGGCTGCAGTGAGCCAATATCGCCACTGCACTCCAACCTGGGCGACAGAGTTCCGTCTCAAAAAAAAAAAAGAAGAGCGATGCAGAAGCCTTTGAAAAAATCTCATCATGTTTTTGAGCTTCTAAGTGAACATTACCAACATGGAGATAAAGAAAATGTAAGAGAGTAGCCCATTTCAAACAGTGATTTCTCAGGCAGGGTTCGTATGTGAAGACTCGGCTGAGCCTGCGTGGCTGTTAGCTTTCTCTGACACTGTGTTCTTGGGCTCTGGAGGTGGGATCTCAGCTGTTTGCCATTCTGTCATCTCTATTTATTGCATCCAACAGTTAGTAATGACTTAAATAATGATTGCCAAAACTGTAATCAACAGTTTTGTTAATGATTTGGGGCCTTGTAAAATAATTAGTCCTGAAGCGCTTATCAAGGGAAACATACTAAATATCTGAGAGCAGCTTTTACTTGCTTCGAGCCTGCAGGGCCTACTGCAAGACTTTGTGTCTGCTCCAGGGACCTGCAGGCAGTTCCTTGGGGAATCAGCCACTCTAGTTGATAGCCAGTGGTAGGATAGGTAGTGGTTCTTCCCCAGCTACCATGCAGGCCCCAAGCAATTGCCATCTGTTTCTTTGTTTTGGCCTTCTTGTCAGTTTCCTTTATTTTTTTTTTTTTTTTTTTTTTTTTTTTTGTTGAGATGGAGTCTCACTCTGCACTCTGTTGTCCAGGCTGGAGTGCAGTGGTGTGATCCCAGCTCACTGCAGCCTCTGCCTCCCGGGTTCAAGCGATTCTCTTGCCTCAGTCTCCCGAGTAGCTAGGTTTACAGGCACCCGCTGCCACATCTGGCTAATTTTTTTGTTATTAGTAGAGATAAGGTTTCACCACGTTGGCCAGCCTGGTGTCAAACTCCTGACCTCAGATGATCTGCCCGCCACGGCCTCTCAAAATGGTGGGATTACAGACATAAGCCACTGCACCCAGCCTCATCAATTTCCTTTTCTTGCAGGACAGATAGGAACTGTGCATAGAGTCTGTTCTGGACAGAAAAGCTCATGTCGAGGCCTCAGTGTTTGTCCATGGCCTGGATGTCTAGGGCCTGGGCTGGCCACCCTTGGCCCAAAGGAGGTGCCTGTCTTGGCCTTTGGTCTTCCACCAAGTGGAAGATGCCTGCGACATCTGGGTGCAGCTGACTGTTTTGGACCATTCCCCTCAACGACAGTTGCCAGATTCCATTTCCTGCTTGCACCCTCTGTTCTGAGTCTGCGGTGATTGCAAAGGTGTGGTGTCTGCTTTGGGAACGTTCAGCATTGGTGGAGTGCATTCCTGGGTATCTGGGAGTTTGGTTTTGTTATTGAAGGAAGAACTGGACCATTAACTGTGGTTTGAGAGCGTTGCTGTCTTTCTTCTAAGGGCTTTATTCTTCATTGGCTCTAGTCAGCCTTGCTTTCTAAAAACTTCAAAACCTGGCAGACTGGTCCATTCTCCAGCTCCTTGACCGGCTGTCATCTGCATGCTCTGTTTTAGTTTTGAGTCTTGTAAGTTTTTATTGCCATCTTTCAGGTCTTATTCCACTTTTGGGGTGGGGACCACCCCCCTTGCCCCCGCCTTGTTCCAGCAGTTGGAACTCCAGTCTTCAGCATGTTGGATTAATTTCCTGTCCCACTTGGGCTCAGGCTTACTGCACCAGTGACTAATTTGTTAGCCGGCTTTGCTGCTTCCTCAGGCAGGAGCACACACCAAGTGTTCTGCGTTTTATTAATCTTTCCTGGTTTTCCCATCATCCCTGAGTCCCTGGCTGGCCCCTAGTCCAGTGCCAAGGGCTGTCCCGTGGCCTTCAGCCAGGCTCTCATGTTCTTGGGCCTTCCCGCAATTGCTCCTTCCCTTCCCAGAGCAGGGTGCCTGCCCCTTGCTACCTCTGTTTCCCTCTCAGCAGGTGGGGTTGCACGAGTGAGGAGGGCACAGATACTAGGCCATGGCAACCCTGGCACACGGCACAGGGACATCTGGATGTGCCTGGAATATGCTTCGATACCACAGAGAGCAGCACGGCTGCCCAGAAGCGGGGAGGGAGGGAAGCGATCACTCCATACATGGCATTCTGTCTTTGCAGGAATGCAGTGTGAGGGAAGTAGGGGTGATTTTTTTTTTTTCCCTTTTGGTTAAAAAATTTTTTTAACTTTATTTTAGAAGAATTTTAGGGCCAGTCGCAGTGGCTCATGCCTGTAATCTCAGCATTTTGGGAGGCCGAGTTGGAGACCAGCCGGGCCAGCGTGGTGGCACATGCCTGTAATCCCAGCTACTCTGGAGGCTGAGGCAGGAGAGTTGCTTGAACATGGGAGGCAGAGGCTGCAGTGAGCTGAGATCACACCACTGCACTCCAGCCTGGGTGACAGAGCTAGACTCCCTCTCAGAAAAAGAAAGAAAAAGAAAAAGAAAAATTTTAGATTTACAGAAAAATTGTGAAGATAATACAGATTTCATATACCCCACATCCAGTTTTTTCTATTACTATTAGTAATTATTATTATGATTATCATTTTTTAGAAGTTGAGTCTCACTGTCGCCCAGGCTGGAATGCAGTGACTCCATCACGGCTTACTGAAGTCTCTAGCTTCTGGGTTCAAGCTGTCCTCCCACCTCAGGCTCCCAAAGCACTGGGATTACAGGCATGAGCCACCCCACCTAGCCTTTCCCTATAATTAACACCTCACATTAGCATGATACATGTGTTACAATTAACAGATGTGTGTGTGTGTGTGTGTGTGTGTGTCATTAATTGTATTATATTACAGGTGGCACATGCCTGTAATCCCAGCTACTCGGGAGGCTGAGGCAGGAGAGTCACTTGAACATGGGAGGCATATGCAGCCTCTGCCTCCCATGTTCAAGCGACTCTCCTGCTTGTGTGTGTGTGTGTGTGTGTGTGTGTGTGTGTGTGTGTGTGTAATATAAAACTGCTGATCTCAAGTGGTCCGCCCACCTAGGCCACCCAAGGTAATGGATGCATTGTTATTATCCGAAGTCTGTAGTTACTTAGGGTAACTTTTTATCTTTCTATATTCAGTTCTTTCCAGGGTTTTTGTGTGTGTGGTATGGAAAAGGAAGTAATTTCACATCTTTGGTTTCTGTCAGCTTCCTGATGGTCGGGGAGTTGGGGAACAGGGAAAACAACAAGATACTCTATATGGGAACCTCCTTTAAAGGGGAGACTGTCAGCAGAAATCTCCATGTCCTGATTAGATGGCACAGCAAACACAAATGACCGTGTCCTGGCTTGGGGATCTAATATTGGAAGACAAGGATGTCTTAATGGAAACTTTGAACCAGTTAAGTGTGTGTGTGTGTGTGTGTGTGTGTGTGTGAGAGAGAGAGAGAGAGATGGAGTCTCACTCTGTCCCCCAGGCTGGAGCCCAGTGGCGCGATCTCAGGCTCACTACACAACCTCTGCCTCCTGGGTTCATGCAATCCTCTAGTCTCAGACTCCCGAGTAGCTGGAATTACAGGTCTTAGTCAATTTGCTTTTGAGTCACTTAGTCACCACGCCCTTAGTCAATTTGCTTTTGAGCCACTGCACCCAGCCTCGTCAATTTCCTTTTCTTGCAGGACAGAAAGCAGCTGTGCATGGAGTCTGTTCTGGACAGAAAAGCTCATGTCGAGGCCTCAGTGTTTGTCCATGGCCTGGATGTCTAGGGCCTGGGCTGGCCACCCTCGGCCCAGAGGAGGTGCCTGTCTTGATCTTTGGTCTTCCACCAAGTGCCCTGCCTGCAACATCTGCGTGCAGCTGACTGTTTTGGACCATTCCCCTCAACGACAGTTGCCAGATTCCATTTCCTGCTTGCACCCTTTGTTCTGAGTCTGCGGCGATTGCAAAGGTGTGGTGTCTGCTTTGGGAACGTTCAGCAGTGGTGGAGTGCATTCCTGGCTATCTGGGAATTTGGTTTTGTTATTGAAGGAAGAACTGGACCATTAACTGTGCTAATTTTTGTATTTTCAGTAGAGACAGGGTTTCACTGTGTTGGTCTTAAATTCCTGTTTGGATGATCCACGCACCTCAGCCTCCCAAAGTGCTGGGATTACAGGCGTGAGCCACCGCGCCAGGCCATAGGCAGTATTTTGTGTGTGTGAAACTCATCATTGTCGGTGTTTACAAGTTGGACTGACCCCAGTTCTGACTTTGGAATTTAAAGCTTTATAAAATTGTAACGCAGTTTGCTTGTAGTGTTGTCAGTAGAAGGTCCTGGTTCGTAGGGGCTGGCTGGCAGGCAGCTGTTGGGGGAGGTGGTCACTCAGCCAGGGCAGGCAGGGAGCAGGAAAGGAAACCCTTGGTCCTGAGAAAGGCAGCTGGAAGTGGCCAGTCCCGAGGCTGTTTGGCTGGTGGGGGTGGGTGCATGGCTCCCTTCTGTTTCTGTGGCTGATCTCTCTGCCCCAGCCTGCGAAGGGAGGATCAGCGATGGAGTGAGTTGTCTGAGGTCGAGTGTCAGGATCCAGAGGAGGACCCAGTGCTCCAGTTGGCTGAGGGGAGAGTGGGGCCATGGAGACAGCAGGGGCAGCACCGTTGGAGAAGCACAGGCCTTGTCCCTGCAGCAGGGCAAAGCAACCCTGACCTCCAAGTTGCAAGGGAACTCGGGATGCAGGGAGTACCTCCCACAGCCCTGCTGGTCTCAGGACTCCACCTCCAGGGCCTGGTCCGGTGCTCAGAAACCTCTCTGCGTAGGGTGCCGATGTGTCCTTTGTAGCTCCCTCACCCAAGGGACCACATGGGGAGACGCAGCACAGCACTAAGCCCTTTGCACCCTGGCCACCTTGTTCCGGGACACCGGCATCTCTGGTGTGGTATAGAGACAAAGCGGCCTCCTCCATCCAGGACATTTGCTTCTTCCTGGCCTTCCTGCTCCCCCCTCAAAACCTGTGGCCTGTCTTTTTGTGGAAACATTCTCAGTTTCATTGCTCAGTAAACCTCAGGTTATGCAAAATCCGAATGAAATGTTTTCTACTTTCTAGATTTTTATAACTTACTATTTTGAGAGAAAGGGGATGGGGTTATGTGTACAAATAAACATTTTCTTTTGGTTTATATAACTCGCTGTCTACATAGTTTGAATTCTTTAATGTAGATGAAGTTTCACACTCCTGAATTTGGGGATGGTCATTTTATGGTGTTTACCCCGTGCCTGGCAGAGAGGCTCAGTGAGCATCTGTGGTCAGAACGGACGTGTCCTTCGCAGATCAGGAAGGTCATGGGGCAGAACTTTCATTCAGCTGTAAAGCCTCCCAGAATCCTCTGGAGTCTGTGGCCCAGGGCCACGTGGAGAAATGGGCTGTCATCTTCCTTGCTTTGCTTTCTGCTGCTTGTTGGCTACCCCAGCTGAGGTGAGGCCCATCTGACTGTCTGGAGGTAGCAGGTATTCATCCCATGTTGCTTGGCAACAGGCAGAAGGGTGGGAAGGAGAGGGGGAATTGGGGGGTGCCTCCCAGGGCATACGTCAGACCCTCCCTGGGTCTGCAGCCTGGTGGGGTCTGCAGCCTTGGGCAGACTCTGCATTTGGCTGCTGCAGCAGTAGGAGCACAAGATGACCCTGCTCAGGGAGCCCTGCCCATGGGACTTCATGCTTGGCTCAGCGTACAGGTCAGGGCCTTCCTTGAACTAAAGACTGCATACACAGACTGGCAGCTAACAGTTCTAGGACTGACTTACTGCTTTGAGAGAAAGAGTGAGGGTTATGCGTGCCGTTCACATTTTCCTTTGGTTTCTCATATATTTTGCTTTATATTATATCCTTTGCCTAGGTTTTGAGATGGTAAGGTAAGAAGTTTGATGAATGGCATATGTAAAAGCAGTTTTTTCCCTTTTAAATAGATATTTTCAAGAACAATTTGATTTGCAGCAAAGTCTAGAAGGTTGTAAAGAGAATTTCTGTATCTCCCACACCTAGTTTCCCTATTATCATTTAATATTACATTAGTATGAGACCTGTGTTACAATTAATGAACCAATTATCAGTACATTAGTATGGACCGAAGTCTGTGTTGTATGCTGATGACCTAATGTCCCTCTTCCATCCCAGAATCCCATCCAGGATCTCACCTTCATGTCAATCAATGTCTTTCTCCTTAGGCCCCACGTGGCTGTGTTAGTTTCGAGGTCTTCCCTTATTTTTGATGACACTGACAGTTTTGAGCATGATCATGTATTTTGTGGATTGTCCCTCTACTGCAGTTTGTCTCATGTTTTTCTCATTCTTGGACTGGGTTATGGGTTTCACAGAACACTTTTTTTTGTGTAATTTCTAAGGAAACAAGTGGAAGCCTTTGCTGGCCAGTAATGAATCGCCCCACATAGCAGGCAAACTTTGGGGGTGTCTGGTTGTTGATCAGTAGGAGGTGCTATTCCCTTACACCTGGGCCTGGTGGTCAGCTGGGGACTTTCAGGAATTCAGCGGCCTTGCCTGCGAGACTGTCCAGAGGAGATGGGAGGAGGCAAGCTGCACACACTTGTCTCCCCTGGAGACTTCTGGATTCTCTTCAGTTCACTCTGAGGCAATTACTGAGGGACACAAGGGCCAGTTGCTATTTTGTTATATTTTAAAATTCTGGTGAGGTCGTACCCTTTATGGATAAGAGACCCCCAGGTGTGAAGGGCGTAGGCGATGTACCGAGAAGCCACACAGCTCACTAGTAAAGTGGCAGGGCTGGAGCTCACATTGAATGTTGGTGCACTTTGGGCCCTGGCTTCTGTGCAGGGGTCACCCTCCTCCACTGGTCACTTAGACGTTGTTCTGGGTTTTAGGACATCAGCCTGAGCATTGGGGGAGTTCACCATCAAGAAGATGACGGCTTTTTTGTTTTTGTTTTTGTTATTTTTGGCTGGAGTGCAATGGCACAATCAGGCTTCACTGTAACCTCTGCCTTCTGGGCTCAAGCGATCCTCCCACCTCAGCCACCTGGGTAGCTGCGGTTACAGGCACATGCCACCAAGCTGGGCTAATTTTTGTATTTTTCTTAGAGACAGGGTTTTGCCATGTTGCCTAGGCTGGTCTCAAACTCCTAGGCCCAAGCTATCCCCCGCCTCAGCCTCCCAAAGTGTTGGGATTATAGGTGAGAGCCACTGCGCCTGGCCAATGATAGCATTTTTCTGGTAGACTGAAAAGCCAGCTGAATCAAATAGCTAGAAGAGGAAAATGACTCTCAGCTTCTTCACCTGGAGGACGAATGCATGTACATCTGGTGGGATTTCTTTTCTACCGGGGCTTGCCACAAGAGCCGGCAGTGCGCTGCTACGATGGGCCCCTCGTCTTAACTCTACCCCCCCACCCCAGTTTCTCCCTCCTGTCCCCTTAGCTCTCAGCTCAGAGACCCACAAAAATAAAACCTGGGGAGCTGACTACACGGGATGTGTGGACTTGGCATTTCCTTGATACTGGTATTCGTTAGCTGGAGCCTGCCTCGTCCCCTTGCCAGCTCCCCTTCCCCAGAGCTCCTGTGTGCTTTGCTCTTCCTTCCCTTTCTTTATTTTGCTGAAGTGGACAGTCAGGTATGAGCTGCATTAAATTGCTGACTCATCCTTGGGTTGTTTTCAACTTTTTATAAAGTTTTCAACTTTATAAAGTGCGCATTCAGAAAAGTGCACAGATTCATGTGCGCAGCACAGGAAATTATCACAAAGAGGATGAGGCTCTTGTTGGGGGGATTTCAGTTCAGGCAGAGTCCCGCAGTTGCAAGACTTCCATTTGGATGATGTCTGGACCTCCTTGGAAAGACCAGGACCCTGAAGAGCCCTGTGAAAGAACAGTCTGTCCAGCTGCCCCCCGGACCCACAGTTATTGTGCAGAGCGGTTTGGGCAGCCCCTGGAATGGGGACAGTACAATGTATTTTCTAGTGGCAAACATTTCGTCATCGAGTGAGAGTTTCTTTCCTGGGTATTTCATGTTCTGTGTGAAACAGTTGTGGTTACCTGTAGGTGTGTTTCAGATAATCATTAGAGAATATTCTCTGCTCGTTAAGTAGTAAAACCAGTGAGGTGGGGAAACTTGTGAAACTGAAATCCCAAATATGCAAAACTTGGCAACAAAGTGGGGAAGAACAAAACCAGCTCTCAGCTGAGTAACCAAACCAGAAAGTCTTCATTCTTTGTCTTTCCTTCCTGTGACTTTAACCACAAAGCTTGGGCTGACTCCCCACATCTCACTGCATAGTCAGGGAGCAGGGTCAAGGCTGACCAGGGACATTGGTGTGGCGGGAATGGGTGAAATCAACTGGGTGGATGGTCACCTCTCTGCGTTTTGTGAAACTAAATGTCTGTGATTTTCATTTCAAGTTGTCCTTAAGAACATGATTCTAAAGCGGATTCAGAGCATGCACTCTGACTATAAATAGAACATAAGGCAAACTTGGACAATGGACTGTGGCACTTGTGGTTTTTTTTCATGTACCTGAAATTCTTAGAGTTGGGGCTCTTTTTCCCTTGAGAATTAGAGCTGCTATTCTTTGGAGACTGATAGGTGACCTCAGCATTGTCCTCACTTAGAACGCTGCTTCCCCAGGGATCCTCCGCTCCCCCACCCCCCACCAGCCAAAGTCATTTTTCTCTGAAGGTCTGAGGTTGGAAGAAATACTTCCCTGTTCCCGTAATTGTGTAACTTACCTGTTTGTTCCTGGCCTAATTCAGATTAGAAAACGATCAATCCGTTGTTGTCTAACAGACAGGGAAGGACTAATGAAGAAAACAGAAATAGCCCATAAACTGATAAAGATGCCCTGCTCTCAGGCTAACAATGGTTAAAACAGAGGCGCCTAAGGTGTTCCCTGAGGTATCCCCCATCTAATTGTCTTTCACGCCACATAAGCGATATATAAATTCATTGCCCTGAAAGAAAATACAAAAGCTACTGGCCGTGATTTTATTTTTTTAATTCATTTTAAATAACTGGATTCCTATGTGGAGGTGGAGTTGGATAGTTAAATTATGACGGCCTCTAAAGTTGGGGTGCGGAGCGTTGACGGGATCGGCTGATAGCACCCCGAGAAGGTGGTGCTGCAGCTTGGGGGTAGGGGGGAAGTGACTGGTGCAGTGGCCGCAGGGGTCCCTACACGGGGAGTCTAAGCTTCTTGCCCAGACACCCTGTGGCTTTGAGAATCGCTGTGACAGAGCCACAGGAGAGCTGTGTCTGCTTAATGCCTTTGTTTACTTTGGAAGTTTGTCCTACGTGAATGAATTCGCAAAACTTACATTCCCCGTAAAGCTGTCACTGAGTGAAAACACGGCAATAACTCAGGTGATGTAGTTAAACCACTATTGAGTTTGCGCCATCCGTGAGTTGATAAATCGTGTAGCTTCATTTGGTAGGAATCAGCAATTTTATGTGGCAATTAATTTTTACTACTGTAGGGGAACCAGAGGATGAGCGATTTTACTTCGCTTTTGCGTGTTGGGAGAAACTTGACGGTTTTGCCACAGCAAGAAAAGATCCCATGTGAGGCTGTTTGCATGAGTCGGCGTGTCTGGGTGTTATCCTGGGGTGTCCTTGCCATCTTTTGTTGGTTCTTCACGTAGCCAAAGGAGTAACACTGACTCCCCATCAGGGTGCCACGGGCCTCATGATGCATGTGTAAAACACATGTGTGTGGCTTGCGGGGAAATATATTCTCCATATTTCTTAACTATGATGTTTTCCCCCACCAAGCCAATTCGCTCATGCTGTTTCCACATCAGAGATGAAGATGTGTTCAGAGTAATACGTAATTAGCTTTAGAGATTGCTTCATAGAAGGATAATATGATAATTTCCCCATTGTTCGTTTTTGGTTCAACCAATCATGGCCATTTAGTACAGCACACGGTGGTGGCTGAGGTCCAGCGCGAGGCTGGCTGCGGCTGTGCACAGCTGCCCAGGGCCCTCCCTCGCTGACTGGGGAGCTGTCCTTTCTTCAGCTAAGTGCCCTTCTTTTAGAGGCCGGGCCTGCTCACTGGAACCCCAGAAAGATAATCTGAGCACAGTTGTCTGTTAAGCCAGCCTCTCCTGGGGCCATTAGGAAAACATGGGTTGCACAGCAGATGCTGTTTCTTGGGTGCCCTCAGTGGGGTTTTTTGGGTTTTTTTTTGTTTTTTGAGACAGAGTCTCGCTTTGCTGCCCAGGCTGGAGTGCAGTGGTGCGATCTTAGCTCACTGCAACCTCCACCTCCCGGGTTCAAGTGATTCTCCTGCCTCAGCCTCCTTAAGTAGCTGGGATTACAAGCGTGCGCCACCACCCCCAGCTAATTTTTTGTATTTTTAGTGGAGATGGGGTTTGGTCATATTGGCCAGGCTGGTCTTGAACTGACCTCAAGTGATCCAGCTGCCTTGACTCCCCAAAATGCTGGGATTACAAGTGTGAGCACTGCGCCCGGCCCCTCTGTATTTTTTATTACTGATGGCTGGTTTCTGCATGCTGCGAGTTGGTGTCTGCTGTCCCACAACCTCCCCGCAGCCCTCAGAGTGGGTGGCATTGTCCCCACATTACAAATGTGGAGCTTTAAACAGCACAGACATACAAAGGCAGATATCCCCGTCATCACCCTCGTTTCACGTGCATTCTCTCACAGACATGCCCTACCGGGCCAGTCTACAGCAAACCCTAGTTTCTATTACTTTAGCAAATAGTTAAGTGTACTTTCCTAAAATATAAGAACTCCTTTATTTAAATATAAAGCAACATTAAAATTGTCACACATTTTTCTTTAAAAAAAAATCTAACAGTGAGTTTTGAAAACACCCCTGAGGGCCCCCCCCATTAAGGGGCCCCTCTTTCTAGTTGTCCAGAACTGAGGGATGTAGCTGCCCCCTGCTCACCCCGTTTTCCTCTGTGGGCACGATTGTGAGTCCACTGGGTCCTGCTTCCCCAGCCCCGGTGGGAGTTGTCGCTCAGGGCCCTCTCAGTTTAGCAATCGAAACAGGAAGTGAAATGCACAGGAGTTTAGGTCCATCACAAGCTCACGGTGTGGACCGCCCCTGGGCTGCCCGGCTTCGGTCCCACCTCCTGCCGAGCTGTGTCTTCAGCCAGTTGTTTTCTACCTGGGCCTCAGTTAGTGATTTTTGATGAGGATAGCACACCTGGTTCCTAAGACTGTTGGGAGGAGTGAGTGAATTCACGCACAGCCCCGGGAAGAGCGCCCAGGTCACTGCGAGCCTGCGAGCCTGCTCATTGTTGCAGCTGCTCCTCTCGGTGAGGGTGCAGCAGGTGCAGTGACCATGAGGTGATGGCACCTCACCGTGGTGCATTTGAGAACCCAGGTGTGCAGGCCAGCTCACAGGTCCAGGATGCTGCCCGGAGGCTCCGTCTGGCCTGGGGTACCAGCCCTCAGTTCCCTCTGGCTTGGTGTGGGGGCCTCAGGCTTTGCAGCTGCAGACCCGGTTATCTTCTCCAATACCCACATCACCTGGTGGCTGAGCCCCGGGTCACCCCTGGGAGCGGGATGTGTGGGATTTGGTGTAAAACTGGCTGTACCTTGGAGCAAGGAAGCAGAGAGGTGAGGGAGCTCCTGCTCCTGGCCCCAGAGGGCCTGTACCCCTTCCTGCCCACAGGCCCGCCCTGGCCTTCCCTTGGGGCTGCTGGGGGTGCAGAGCAGGGCAGCTGCCACAGGAGCCACCCTCAAGGGAAGCATAGGTGTCGGTCTGGATGCCCAGCGGGAGCTTTCCCCTGCACCAGAGTGTCTGGTGCCAACGGCGCCACCAGAGGGGGCCGTTCCACTGGAAGTCCTATCAGGAAGTATTTTTACAGCGCTTGGCTGTCCTTGCAGACGAAAATAAGATGTTTGCTTTAGCAATTTGCTTAGCCCTGAAAACATTCCTAGACAATGCCAGGGCCTTAGTTGAAAATAGTATGCTCAGCTTGCTGGGATGGTCCCAGGAAGGATGTTTTGAGTGAAAATAAAATGGTACATACCAGGGCTGTTTGCCACCGCAGGAATCCCGGGAAAGTTCAGCATCGAGGGTTGCAGGGAGTGAGGCTCCAGCAGGAGCTGGCTACGGGCTGCCCTAGGGTGCACCCCTGGGGCCGACCAGAAGATTCCAGAACAGGGAGAACTGTCTGCAGGTGTCACACTGCAAGTTGCTCTTCCCTCCTTTTGTACCTGAGCACACCAGCCCCCATGGGTCAAGAGGGGTTTCCAGCTGCAGGTCACAGTCCTGGTCTAGGGGTCGAGTCTAGGTTTGGGCACGGGCCTCTCCGGGAAAGCTTGCCCGTTTGGTTCTTATTCCTCGTCTGTGAGATACTTCTTTATCCATCTGAAATCTCTCCTCTTGGCTTCCCCTGTCTTCTTGGTCACGGTTCTGCCCACGCAGAATACACCCAATCCCTCTTCCACATGACTGCCCTGCACATAATCCCAGGCAGAGATGGAAACTCTGGAACATTCCCTGCTTGGGGATAAGCATTGCCACGCTCTTCTACAACACATTTGCAAGTTTCTCACTTGTACAGAACCAGTGTTGCAGGTAAGCCGCAACAAACACACACGCGTGCACACATACACATACATATGGGTGGGGGACATGGAGTATCACTACCAATCGTTCAGAAAAAAACGCATTTCTGTTTAAAAGCCATTTTTTAAGAAAAAGTACTTGAACTCAAATAATGACAAGTGACTTATTTTTTATATTTGTCTGTGAGACAAGGTAGCAAACAGTGTGCTGTGATCATTTGTCTTGTGAAAGTGCGAAGCCGGAGTAGCCGCGCAGCTCCAGAGCCTTTGTTTTCCTCTGCGGATTCCCTTGGCAGTGTTTCTGTGGAGGATAAAAATAGCGCACCGTGCCTTAAAATAAATGGCTGTGGGGAATGCTTGTGTACATCAGCTGCGTGGCCACATATGTTCACATTCTCCATATTGTTCACTCTTCAAAAGAGGGACTGGGATAGACGGTTCGAATCTGCCCACCATATGATAACTTGAGTGACATGAAGGAGCCTTTGACCCCAGGAAGGATGACTCCAGGAACGGGCAGTGGGGCAGGCTCGGGTGTGTGGGACTCATGGCCAACCCGCGGGGTCCCGCAGGTGAGCCTGTTTTGTCCTTCACCTCATTTCATCCTAAGTATCTCCCCCAAAAGATTGGCAAAGCCAGACCCAACACAAGCTCCCAAACAAGCCCCTTCCTGACTCCCAGTGAATCCAGACAAACGCTGACAAATTCTGCCTCCTGAAGCTGGTAGGTCAGGAAATTGGCCAGTGGGGGGCGACACGCTGAGCTGCCCCCTGCTTCAGCTTCCGTGGCCTTGGAGCGTGGCTTCTGGGTCATCGTCAGAAAACAGCGTGAAAATCTTAGCATGGACATTACGCTAATGGGTCCAGGTCAGGTGTGGATCGGGATGGATCGGTGGTGACAAGCCTTGAGTCTGGAGTAAATTCCATCTAAATCATTTCACTTTGGGAAGTTACACATCCTGTGATTGCTGCTCTACACTTTGCTTTTTAATACAGTTGTCCACATTCCCAAAAGTGAATATTTTTTTTAGAGATGCATATCTTGGTATTAAGTGATTTTTAAATTCTTTTTTTTTTTTTTTTTTGGGAGACAGAGTCTCACTCTGTCGCCTAGGCTGGAGTGTGGTGATGCAATCTTGGCTCACTGCAACCTCCACCTTCCAGGTTCAAGGAATTCTAGTGCCTCAGCCTCCTGAGTAGCTGGGATTATAGGCATGTGCCACTACACCCAGCTAATTTTTTGTATTTTTAGTAGAGATGGGGTTTCGCTATGTTGGCCAGGCTGGTCTTGAACTCCTGACCTCAAGTGACCTGCCCACCTCGGCCTCCCAAAGTGCTGGTATTCCAAGCGTGAAACACCATGCCTGGCCACAATTCACATTTCTTTTCTTTTTCTTTTTTTTTTTTTTTGTGATGGAGTCTCAGTCTGTTGCCAGGCTGGAGTGCAGTGGCGCCATCTCAGGCCACTGCAACCTCCACCTACTGGATTCAGGCGATTCTCCTGCCTCGGCCTCCTGAGTAGCTGGGACGACAGGCATGCGCCACCATGCTCAGCTAATTTTTGTTTTAGTAGAGATGGGTTTCACCGTGGTGGCCAGGATGGTCTTCATCTCTTGACCTCGTGATCCACCCGCCTCAGCCTCTCAAAGTGCTGGGATTATAGGCATGAGCTACCACGCTCGGCCAGTTCACATTTCTTAAGTGAAAGTGCTCATGTCTTACCCTTCCTTGGCCTTCATGCAGCTGATTTTCTGCTCTTTAAACCAACAGAACCCACTAGGATCCTGAAGCAACTAGCACTGCTTGTGTTTCCTTTTTACTTAAGCACGCCTCCCACCCCCACTGTGCACACTTTGGTTAGCACCAGCAAAGGAGACAAAAGTGACAATGCCATCCCCAAAAGGTTCCTGCAGTGAGGCTCCGGTATCCATGCACAAACCTCCTGCCCATCTGCATTGCCTGCCCGACCATGGGAATTTGCCTTTGGTGGTGGTGGAATCCATGTGAAGAACTGGGTATACTTGATTCTCTGATCTCTCTCTGTGCCTTGTGTGGCTTCACATTTCTTTTTATTTTGAGACAGTCTCTCACCTTGTTGCCCAGGCTGGAGTGCAGTGGCTTACTGTAGCCTACATCTCCCAGGTTCAAATGATGCTCCTGCCTCAGCCGTCTGAGTAGCTGGGGTTACAGGTGCGCGCCACCATACCTGGCTAATTTTTGTATTTTTAGTAGAGACAGGGTTTCGTCATGTTGGCCAGACTAGTATTGAACTCTCAACCTCAGATGATCTGCCCACCTCAGTTTCCCAATGTGCTGGGATTACAGGTGTTAGCCACCATGCCAAGCTGTGGCTTCACATTGCAACAGGGGGATAGTTGCAACACATACCTGTGGCTCAATGTGTGAACACCGTCCTCTGGATCCTTGGCGGTTAGCCTGGAAGAGGCAAAAATCCGCAGGAGAGGAATGGATATTTAGATCACGCAAGGGCACCTATACAGAACCGTGCACAGGGGGCATCTTGTGAGGATGCAGCGCTGTGTACAAATCTGTCATGTGAAGAACTTTAACATCTTTTTACAGTTACCTGGTGCCTGTATTCTTTCTAGTGGGTGACTTTAGGGAGAATGCAGCTGCATATTCCTGGCTTGCTGGGTGCAGCTGGGCCCCTGCACTTTGCCTACTGCACAGTGGTCAAGTTCACATGACAGCCCAGGAGTTTCTCCCAGTTTAGGCTCCTGCAGAACTCTGTAACAGCCCATAAAGTACAAGTAGAATACAGATTCCAAAAGGCCTCCAAGTTAGAAATGCTTTAGAGGAGGGGGCCGAAAAGCACCCCCAGCCACTGCAGCTCGTTTATGGCATGAAAGCACCAGGCCTCGTTCCTGCAGCGGCCATGAGCCTGGCTTCCCGTGAGACCCTCTTGGGGGCCTGTGCACAGGAAGTGGGACGGCCAGAGCCGGGGCCCAGACCTGTGACCTTCGTCAGACTATAACGAAGTCCAGGCCAGGCTGTGGCCCGGGGCGCTGGGATGGTTTCCTGCAGGAGCGTTAAAAGGTAAGTTGGATCTCAAAACTCCAAGAGGCTTCAGAGGCTGGAGTTTTGTCAACAGATGAAATGGGCCCTATTTTAAGCCATGCTATTTGCCAGCACTTCCTGTTTTTCCAGAGAAACTTCTTGTTTTGGTTTTTGTGATGATAGATTTATTGAAACATTTGCTCTTCAAGTGACCCGTGTTGTGTTCTAAGGGAAGAGTCAAGCTGGAGATTCTGTGGCCTGGAACAGGGACCCACACAGCAGAAACATCCCCAAAAGACGCACTTGGGGCAGCCTGGCCTCAGTGGCCAGTCAGTGAGTGAACAAAGAACTAATTGGCAGTCAGGGGCCTTGACGGATTCCGTAGCTCGGAGTTTGGCCTCTTGTTTAGAGGGAGATGGGGGCTGATCACAGGATGATTGGAAGGGGTTTTTGTTGTTCTTCTCGGGCTAAGTTAAGCCATGTGTGTGTCGCTCTTTCGAGGAGTGCTGGTCTGGCCAATCCCAGCCACGTAAATCCCACTCACTTCCTGCTGACCTTTTGACACCAACAGATGTCTTTTCTTAGAAGTGTCATTGGGGCTCTGCTCGCCGACCTCATCAGATTGTGAGGAAGCCGTGTGCATCAGTTCTGTTTCTAACAATCCCTTTAACCCTTCCTGGGTGCCTCTCTGGGAAGAAGATTGCTCTGCTTTCTGGTCTTGCTGTCTCCCTCCTGCCCCCAGGACCCGGTGTGGGGAATGGAGGCCAACCCAGAGTGTGCGGAGCCGTGTGTCCGTGGCTGGAGGCTATCCTGCGAACCCCGGGGACAGAGGGACCCTCGTGTCTTCCTCAGGAAGGTGTGATGAAGAATGCAGTGAGGGGCTCAACAGGTCCCTCGGAGAGAACCTTCCAGAGCTCTGCCTGTGGATACGCACACTGATCACAGCTCATCAAGCATTGGGGCCACAGACAGGGACTGGGAGGTGGGTCCCCAGGAGGCATTCCGCATGGCACGTGTGTGACCTGTGCATGTTGCTGCCCGTCAGAGCAGGCCGCCATCTGACCTGACTCGGTAGCTGTTCTAGAGGCAGGAGGGCGGCATTGGTAATTTAACCTTTCCATGAAGCTGATGAGTTTTGAGCAGGCGCCCCCGACCCCTGAGCCAGGCGTTGCGATGTTCTCCCATAGGATCTGGGCCTCCTGGGCTCCTTAGAGCCAAGAGCACACTCTTCTCAAGGCATCTGGGGAGGAGGGGGAGTGTGTATATCCTGCCTGCACCTGAGATTTTGGGGACTCACCTGGAGCCTCATCCAGAGCTGACAGGCATTTGTGCTGGGTGTGTCCTTCTCCGTGGTGTACGCACCTTCACAACCGCGAACCAGCCCACCAGAATGGAGTTGCCAGCCGCTTATGCGCTGGGTCAGTTACCACCCACAGCCGCCTACAATAGTTCTCATCGCACATGAAGCCTTGCGGAAGTGGTAGCGGCTTTTATTTATTATTAATCTATTTATTTAGAAACACAATTTCTCTCTATTGCCCAGGGAAGAGTGCAGTAGCACGATCTCGGCTCACTGTAACCTCTGCCTGCCAAGCTCAAGCAATTATCCTGCCTCGGCCTCCCAAGTAGCTGGGGCTACAGGCACGTGCCACCACAACTGGCTAGTTTTTGTATTTTTAGTACAGACAGGGTTTCACCATGTTGGCCAGGCTGGTCTCGAACTCCTGGACTCATGATCTGCCTGCCTCGGCCTCCCAAAGTGCTGGGATTACAAGTGTGAGCCACCGCACTCGGCCAGTTAGCTGCTTTTAAAGTCATGAATGCAGCTGAAAAGTTTCCAGCCTCTCGGGGCCTCCCCTTCCCACAGTCCTGGTCTTCAGAGGCACTCCCCTGCTGACAGTGGGGCACGTGACTACCTGGCCTCTGATTTTTCTTTTTCGCAACTTGACGTGCTGGTCTGGCTTTTTGCTTCTGTGGCTGTTCTCTGTCTGCTCTGGAGAGCTCTCTGCCTTGGAGTGTGGTTCAGGGATTGTGGGTTGTGGCTTCATGAGATGTAGCCGTGTTTTGCATCTGGCTGGTGTGGCTCGATCTGGCTCCGCAGCCCTCTGCAGCGTTGCTTCTGGGGGAGCAGGAGACGTACATCAGGGTTCTGAGGACATAAGGCTGGAGTGAACTGGCCAGGTTGAGTCTCTGCTTCTCGGTGAAGTTTGCATTTGGTGACCTCTGCAGTCTCAGAAGGCTCCAGAAATGCCATGATCCTAGGAAACGATCCAGGGCCACCCAAGCGTCTGGGTGCATGAGGGCATGGCACCTGCATGGTTGGTGCATCTTCCCCGTTTCTGCCCCTGGTGTCACGGGTGAGGCCTGCTCCTGCCTTGGCTCATGGCGTTCCCCGTCTCAGGAGCGGCTGAGTTTGTGCCCTGAACCTCTGTGCAGACTGCCTTTCATATTTACCTACATGCTCTTTTTCTCTAACTGGGAGCTCAGACTTAATCGCAGCTGCAGCTCAAGGACCACTTCTAAGAATAAGAAAGCAGGAAGGTCTGTTTACCCAGTGAATTACCATTCAGAGGGGCTCCAGGAGACTGCATTTTTAATGTGGGGCCCAGACTCCGTTAGATCTTTTTAATGTTCCCCAGATTTATGGGTGTGCGTGAGTCAGAGTGGAGACCCCAGGGTGCCTGAGTTAAGTCTGCATGTTGAGCGGAGCCCTGGAATTTATTTTAAGCATCTGGGGTAAGTGAAAACAACAGCACCCTCTCCGTGGGTTCGGCCCGTGCGCACTGCTGATGTGAGGAGCACAGCGTTGACCCCAGGAGTTTACAGAAGTGGATGCATCACAGACCTCATGTCAGCCCGGGCAGCAGAGGATTTACAGGGCTTCGGCTGATTTCTGTTAGTGTTCTCTGTCCTGTAGGTAGTATAACCCTGCTGCCATGCATTACAGATGTATGACTTTTTACCTTTTCTGTTGAACTGCACCGTGTCAGTGACCGTGGATAGGTTGTGGAAAGGGATTGCTCTGTGACAAATTACGTCAGAACGTACGGGCTTGAAACAACAAAACCTGATTGTCTCGCACTTCCTGTGGGACAGGAACCTGCACAGCTTAGCTGGGTGCCTCCTGCTAGGGCCCTCACGATGTTGCACTCAGGACGTCCGCAGGGTCGTGGTCTCATCTGAAGGCCTGGCTCCTGGAGGGTTCAGCTTCTCATGGGCTATTGGGACTGAGGGCCTCAGTTCCCTGCTCCGCGGGCCTCTCCTTAGGGCAGCTGACATGGCAGCTGGCCTCTGGGAGGGAGGGAAGTTGGCAGGGAGGATGGGGAGGGGAGGATGGAGAATGCCCACGCTGGTAGCCACAGTCTCTTTTAACCTTATCTCAGAAATGACATCCCCTCACCTGCGTATACTACATATTAGAAGCAGAGCTTATACAAGGACATGAATTCCAAAAGGTTGGGGGTCCCTGGGGGCCATGGGATTGATTCTTTTTCTGGCTTCCAGAGTACAGATGGGATCTGCCCCAGGTAGGCAGGGAGAGAGGGTCATGGTCAGCTTGGAAAGCTCGCAGTGGGCCTGTGGGGAGGGGCAGTGATTAGGAAAATCCTCCATGGCCCTCAGCTCATGGCCCTCTACTGTTTGGTGGGCACACCTTTGTCACTCAGGGGTGGCTATGCAGAGCTGTCAGGCTTTGGAGTCGCCAGTCCTGTAGGAGCTGGAGAGGTCGCTGAGATGCTGTTTGTGCAACCCTCAGTGAGGGTCCCTGTGTAGAATCTGGTCCTCGCTGGGTCACTGGTTTCTTGTGGAGCTGGGCATGAAGGGCAGTCTGTGACCAGTGCCCTGCCCTTTGGAACTGTGCGGTGCCTCTCCTTTCCCCGGTGAAGTTCCCATTTCCCTTCCTCTCTTCCCAAATCTTCAGACCCATCTACACCTCTGGCTCTGGGCGGAGCTCTTCCCTCCCATCTTCAGGAGCATGTCTGAGATGTTCTCCCCGGCATCGTCTGAGGTGCTGTCCCTGAAGCCCAGAGGGTCTAACCTCAGACCTTTCACCCCTTCTCTGCCTCTCCTGAGCTGCAGCCTGTTGACTTCCCAAGGGCCTTGGGCGTGGAGCAGGCTGAGCCAAGGAGCCACTCGTTCCTGGGTGCCCTCCCCAAAAGAACCTCTGGGCGGGACCTGGAGAGGACAGAGGGCCTTCCTTGTGCTGCTGTGTTGGGGGACGCCAGTAGGGGCTGCAGCCACCTGATGTGCGGGAGGCTGGACTGCAAAAGACCTGCCTCTGTGTCCTTTTTCTCCCTGTGGTGGCGAGTAAGGTTACCACTCGAAGGATAGAGTGGCGGGGTCATTTTCAGTGGGCTCCTCTTGCTCACCATGTCCTCAGTGCTGACGATGCACTGGTCCTTTCTGGAGGCGAGGGAGCCTCAGCCCTCCAGAGATTAGCCCCCAATTGTACCCCGGAAACCTGGGAGAGTGCTCCCCTACCCTGAGGGTCAGTTTGGGCTTTCGTGGCCCCGTGGATCCATGCTTGAATCATCTTGGAAGTTCTGTGGTGGTTTTCTTCTTTTTCCAATAAGCCTTTCACACGCCTAAAACTCTGTATTTTGAAGAAATATGTACCTTTGGGGTCCGCAGCTGCATGATCGTATTCACAAACTTCATTCTAGGGGAGGAATTTGAGAAATGGACCAGAGAGAATGCTTTTGTAATCAGGAAAGTTTGTTTTTTTTTTTTTTCCCCAAAATTTCCCCTGAACTTGGGAAATGTGGAGATGCACGTGGCTGTCCCAAAGCCATATGAATGGCAATCTCGGGTCACTGCAACCTCTGTCCCCTGGGTTCAAACAGTTCTGTCTTAGCCTCCCGAGTAGTTGGGATTATGGTCGCCTGCCACCACGCCTAGCTAATTTATGTATTTTTAGTAGAGGTGGAGTTTTATCATGTTGGCCAGGCTCGTCTCAACTCCTGGCCTCAAGTGATCCGCTCACCTCTGCCTCCCAAAGTTCTGGGATTACAGGCATGAGCCACCACACCTGGCCTGAAAAGGTATTTTAATTGCTTTGGGGACTTAATTGACATCAAGACTGCAGGTGTTCAGGCTCAGCTGGCTAAGGCAGGAAGTACATGAGGAGTGGGCCTTCAGGGACCGTCACTTCCCTAAGGGTCTTCATGTACCATTTTCTCATGCTGTCTGGGGTGGGAACGTAAACTTGGGATCCAGGTATCCTGAGTCCTTGGACCTTTCTTCCCATTTATTTGTGTGGCTTGGGCTCTAACGTGCACAGCATCCCCATAAAATGTCTCAGAGCAGAGTTTTAAATGGCCATCACCTTGTCAAGAATTCTCCAATAGCCGGGCGTGGTGGCTCACGTCTGTAATCCCAGCACTTTGGGAGGCCGAGGTGGGTGGATCATGAGGTCAGGAGTTTGAGAACCAGCCTGGCCAGGATGGCGAAACCCCGTCTCTACTAATAAAAATACAAAAAAATTAGCCAGACGTGGTGGCATGTGCCTGTAGTCCTAGCTACTTGGGAGGCTGAGGCAGGACAATTGCTTGAACCTAGCAGGCGGAGGTTGCAGTGAGCCGAGATCGTGCCACTGCACTCCAGCCTGGGCAACAGAGAGAGGCTCTGTCTCAAAAAAGAAAAAGAAAAGAAAAAGAATTCTCTAGTAGGATTTCATGTAAAATTAGGATCCCTGATTGTTAGCACACGGTGATCTGTCATTCTCTACGCAGGTGATTGGATTCATGGGCACCATCCACCCTCCTCCTCCAAATGTCTCCCCACTCTAGAGGATTTGGGTGTAGGAGGCCTGTGAGGACCGCAATTCGTTATGACAGGGTGTCAGTTCTCTAGAATATTCTCATCAGAAGCCTTGCGTACTCCTCTCCCCAGCAACCTCTTTCCTCCAACTTGTATTTTAGCTACAGCGCAGAACGTTCCAAGTTATGATGAATGTTAAAATGGGGTGGTGTACCCATCAGAGACTTGGACACCAGGACTGGAAGCCACTAAAACAGGTGAAATAATTCAAGAAGACAGCTCATCCCCAGCGAGCCCCACCACAGAAACACAAAAGAGCTCTTTTGGGCCCCACCCCCACCCTTTCTCTTCCAACATTTGATAGGCAAAGATGAATTTGTGTGACACAGGAGTGTCCCACGCTCCTCCTCCCCATCAGACTCTGTGAGGCGCCCGCCCTCCCTTTGGGTGCAGTCGTGAATACAAAACAAAGCCCTCGTCCCTCTGCATTTCCATTACGCGGCCGCCCTCCATGTGACGTGAAAACCATGTTAAGCAAAGGGAGTAGCTTTGAGCTGTTTTATTTCATGTTGTGAAGTAGCTGTATATGAGATGAAGATTTTTCTTTGTACGACTCAGGTTGAAAAGATAAGGTCTGGGAAGTGGTCCCTTTGAATCTAGAGACTTTCTGGAGTTAAAGATGTCTGAGTTCTGCATATCACTTCATGAACCTCTATCAGGAGACAGGGTGTCGGTCCCCCATGGCGCTGTGGAGGGGCTTTTGGTGATAGAGACACATTCTCAAATTTGGTATTTGTAAGGACCTAGGCATAGAGCGTCTGCCCTCATAAAGCAGACACATTCCTCCACTCCCAAGGACCCAGTTGGCTCTCCTGCGTGCTGACATTTGCGTGAGTGACGTCTTACTTGAAACGAAGGATAGGCCACCCCGGCTGCCTGGAACACTTTTATCCCACTACATGCCCCAACTCCTGCTGTCCCAAAGGGTTGGCCCTTCAGACATGGGGTTTTGGGAGCTGAGCTGTGCAATGGGGCGGTGGCCACCCTGGGCTGGTCGAGTCAGGCTGGACAGAAGAGCTGAAGCCAGGTGGCTCCAGGGTCTTGATTTGGTTTGACTCTGTGACCCGACTGGCATGGAACTTGGAAGGCTAGGCCCTGACTCCTTCAACAAGTGGGCCCCTCTGGAGGGAGCCGTTCCTGCTTGTTTTTGAGATAGTCTCTCCAGATGCTTGGAAGCTGCAGCCAGTGTTTGCATTGATAACTGATCTCGGCCAGTCCAGCTTGAACTCCCCTTTCCACCATCTTGGACTGCGCCTGCAGGTCTCCACGTCTCCTCGGCCGCCAGGTAGCCCACGTTCCTTGCTGGGTGTTCCACACTGAAGTGGGTCGTACAGAGGAACATCGTGCAGGCAGTGAAAGCAAGTCCCATTAAGTGATTTAGAGCAAGCTTCTGAGGTGTTTGTGACATCAGAACCATGAAGAGAAGGCGGAGAGGCACATCCTGGAGGCTGCCTGGGGGAGGTGGCACTGGAGCTTAGGTGGGGACTCCCCAGGATCTGCAGGTGTGTGGGGTCTGTCCAAAGGTATCCGCTGCCAAGTCAGGCCAAGCAGATGCTGTGTCAACCAGTGGCGTCCTGCTGCTGTGGCAGCTGTGGATGGTAAGAAAGTGTGTCGTGTGAAGGTCGGACTGAATTAGGCACATGTGTCTCCTGAACCGGGGCATTAGTGGGCTACACCAGCCCCTCCCATTCCTCTCCAGCCAGAAACTGTCAGGTGCCCTGCCAGTGTGGAGAAGAGGTGGTCAGCCTCTTAGAACTTGGTGAAAGGTAGGGGTGTGTGTGTCTGTGTGTGTTGTGTCACATGGGCAAATTGAGGCCAGAGAGCACGTGTGTGTAGTGGGGGTAGGGTCCTGTGGGTGAATTCAGGCAAGAGAGCACGTGTGTGTGGTGGGACGAGGGTCAGGTGGGCAAATTGAGGCAAGAGAGCACGTGTATGTGGTGGGGGTAGGGTCAGGTGGGTAAATTGAGGCGAGAGAGCACATTAATGTGCATTCTGGCCAGAATCAATTCCTGAGGAAGGTTGGAAAAAATGCCCCTTTCCCCAGTTCCCTTTCTAAATTAGTGTCTACCAGGGAAAAAATGTCTATTTTGAGATCATGCTTGTCTCCCAGCACACTGATCCCGGTGTTAAGTGAAACTGAGCAGTCACCTGTTGATCAGGTGTGCCTAGTGCCCCAGAAGCTGTCATTTGTCACGGAAGGCTTGAGGGCCTTTGCAGAGCCACCCAGCCTAGCCGGCCCCTCCCTAGCTCTTTCCTCTCTGTGTGTGTTCCTCCTCTGCCTGGTTGCTTCCATTTTTTAGCACGGTGACTTCTTGATATCACCGGGCATAATGGAAAAAATCATTTTCCAGGGTGTCTCCTGGCTCCCTTGGGTCAGGGACCCGAAGCCTGCTTGGCCTGTACCTCAAGTCAGTCAGCTGTGGAGGTGGGACCCCCGCTGGCATCCCAAGAGATACACAGCGGGTTGGGGCTGGCGCTCTGTTCCCTTTCTCTGGCATGTCATGCTCCTAGGAATTAAGCATCTGCTGCTGGAAGGGCGAGACCGTCTGTCTTTCACATCGGGAATTTCTGGGGAAATGCAGCGTCTCATCCATGGGCCCAGGCCTTCCCTTCCGGGGCGGGGGCAGCTGATCTTATTTTCTCCAGGTGCTGGTAGAGCCCAAGTGGGGATAGAAATGAGGGTGGTGACTCACTGCCATGAGGCTGACTCTGTAGCCTCTGGAAGGCCATGCAGGGTGTGCAGTGCCCTCTGCCGGCCAGAGGGCCCCATCGCTGGACGCCAGGCCTTGGGCTGGGCCAGCTCCCAGGAATAGGTCAGCCCACGTGGGTGGTTCCCATTGGTTTTGAGAGCAAGCAGAGGCTGCAGAGAGCCTGTCCTTATACGAGAATTCTGGACCCTCCAAGTGTCAAGAAATTCGTGGGCTGGGATCTCAGGAGGCCAGCTGTGTTCCCCTAAGCAGGGCAGAGACCCCACAAAGTCAGTCGGGGATCCCAGGCCTCTCTGTGGCAAATTCCAGAAGCAAACATGTTACAAATCTAGCCTGAAGATTTTTTACAAATTCATATCTCATCATTGCAATTCGTTTGATAAGTAGCTAATTCCTATAATTGCCTTTATTTGATGTTTAAATAAAAGGGCAATTCATATGTGTTAAGTGTAAGCTACATGAGTTACCTTAAGAGGATTAAGTCTTCCCCCATTTCATGTACTAAGACAGCAGTCTTTAACATTGTCTCAGTAATAATTTACTATATCGTAGATGATACGAACAACATACAGTGTTCTATAATATAATTACAGTTGATAGTTGAATACCTAGTCTAATAAATTTTACGAAGTTTGGCATAGGTTTAGCAGAGACCTCCAGATATCTCTCCAAGAAGTGTAGCCTGGTGGTTCTTGCCTTTGCAAGTCCTCGGGCTCAAAACTGGTAGTGGCCATCAGTCCCTGTGCTTTTACACAGCGCTGGACACAGCAGATGCATTGTGTGTGCTCAGTTGTATCACAGGCTGCAGATTCTGCCCCCAGTGAGTTTTGGAGCACAGGAATGCCCGCCCGAATGGCCTTACTTACCATGGCCCAGTGCCCTTCTGCGTGCCTGACATGAGAACCTGCATGATGTTCAGATGTAAACATTCTGGAACCCCTGCTTGCACACCGTATGTACAAAAGATGAGTTTTTGGGTCAGGGCGGAACCACATCTGTCTGCATAGAATTTGAGATCACTAATTTTTTTTTTCTCTGTTCAACCAGACTTCTCAGCTCCAGATCCAATTTTCATGGCAGAGTAGGAAAGAGTTAGAAAACCAGAAAGGGAAAAATTAATCTGCATTCCTGACTCCGCAGTCTAAAGGGACAGGAATAAGGTGTCATTTCGTTTGTTTGCTTATTTGCTTTTATCCCTTTTTTTTTTTTTTGCTTAGCCTTATTGTTAAATAACATGATTAAAACGAATATACTGTTTATTTTTAAGGCATATTTGGAAGATAGACAAGTACTTTTAAAATGTGAAAATCCTAAGCACAGGAACGCTTTGTTTTCTTTAGCACACAAAGACCAACACTTAATTTCCATATTGACACAAATCAGACAACCAATTAGGAAAATCAAGAATTCTTTCTGCTCAAGTCTTCTGTTCTTGATTATAGCTTTTAGTGAGTGAAAATATTTAGAATTCTGGAGTCTTGCATTTAACATCAGGAAATGTATTTTCGTGTGCTGACAACGCTTAACCAAAGCAGGAGGATTTTCTGGGCTTTGTTAGCCAAGGGAAAGCCTGGTTTTTCAATGTGCTTACCTCCTTCTGTGTGGCAGCCTGGCCCTCATAGTGTGCCCTCTCCTGCCCCAGGCTCCACGTGCTCAGAGACTTGCTGTGTATGTTTCTGACAGTCTCACTCTGTCACCCAGGCTGGAGAGCAGTGGCGGGATCTCAGCTGACCACAACTTCTACTTCCTGGATTCAAGCGATTCTCATGCCTCAGCCTCCCCAGTAGCTGGGATTACAGGCGTGTACCACCACGCCTGGCTAATTTTTTGCATTTTCAGTAGAGATGGGGTTTCACCATTTTGGTCCGGCTGGTCTCTAACTCCTGACTTCATGTTATCCGCCTCCCAGAGAGCTAGGAATACAGGCATGAGCAACCACACCGGGCCCTCATATCCAAATTCTAAAATACTCTGATAGCAGCATTTGACCTGCCCTAAATCGAGTGTATTTCTTATGTTCTTTCTTAATCCAGTTGGGTCAGTATGATTATCTGTTCTGGCACAGATATTTCAGTGGTTGACATGGGAGTACACTGTAATAGACCGTGGAAGCCATGTATTAGTTTTTAAAAATCCAAGCACTTGTGACTTCTGTAGCATACCTAGCCTTGGGGCGTTGGAAGTGGGTTGTAGCGCTGGGTTGGCCATAGCTGGGTGGACTGCATTGCATCAGCCCTGGGGAATTAGAGCGTGGGGCCCTTGGAACTGATGGAGGGCATGTGACCAGGGTGTGACCATATCACCCTGGGGTTGGGCTGCTGGGTGCTCCCTGGGGAAAGATGAGCTCCCCAGTCTTTCTTTGGTGGTGGAACCAGAGTGAAGCTTCAGTGTGTCTGTTAGAAAGGGTCACGGCTGGCCGCGGTGGCTCACACCTGTAATCCCAGCACTTCGGGAGGCTGAGGCAGGTGTATCACCTGAAGTCAGGAGTTCAGGACCGGCCTGGCCAACATGGTGAAACCCTGTATCTACTAAAAATACAAAAATTCGCAGGGCTTGGTGGGGTGTGCCTATAATCCCAGCTACTTGGGAGGCTGAGGCAGGAGAATCGCTTGAACCCAGGAAGTGGAGGTTGCAGTGAGCTAAGATTTCCTGGGCAACAAAGTGAGAATCTGTCTCAAAAAAAATAAAGTAAAGAAAGGGTCCTGCTAGTTACCTGTAGGACGTGGGGTGTGGGGTCTCTTGGAGAGGGAGATTTTCTGTAAACCATTTTATTGGTAGTATATAGAAAGCCAAACACCCTTTTAAAAACCCAAAAACATAAAACTAAATTTGCAAAAATGAATAAATAATCAGAAAGCAATAGAAACTTTCGGCTGTCATCTTAGTTCAGGCTGCTGTAAGAAAAATACCCTAGACAGAGTGGCTTTATTTCTCGAAGTTCTGGAGCCTGGAAAGTGTAAAACGAACACTGGCAGATCCAGGATCTGGCGAGGGCCTGCTTGCTGGCTTGTAGTCTTCCTGGCTGTATCCTCATATGGGGCGGCGAGGTCATCTACTAGGTACTATGGACTGGGTACTAATCCTGTTAGGGCGGAGCCTCATGAATCCACGTTCATCACTGTGGGAATTAGGGTTTCAACATTCACGAATTCAACATTCAATGTGGAAGAATTTTAGGGTACACAAGCATTCTGTCCATAGGAGCCATTCTGAAAATTGGCTTCATTAAACTCATTTCCTACCCCGATTTTCTCAGAAAGCTTCATTTCCTTCCTTAAAGTACAGTCTTAGTAATTTTTTTTATTAGTTGTGTTATGGTTGCCATTAATCAAAGGCTAGGCCAGTGCTTTTTGACCCACTGATCTTTCAGACATTTATTTTGTTCTATCTGGTTGTGCTCTTGTTTTAAGTTGGAGACAGGGTCCTGCCACGTGGCACACTGTAGCCTCAAGAAAGCCGCCTGTCTCAGCCTTCCAAGGAGGGAGGCTACAGGCCCACGCCACCATGCCCTGCTTGTATCTGGCTTTCAGTAGATTTTTTCAAGTGTAGTTTACAAAATAAAATGCTCATCACCTATTCAGAAGAGTCTACCCAGCTATTTCATTACAAAAGGCACCTGTTGGCCATGTTTGGCTTCTGAAGCTTATGGAACGTGCTGTTTTGAGGGGGCCTGAGTACGTGTGTGTGGCTCTGTTAACTCCAGATGAAAAGTCAGAGGGTTTTCTGGGCAGTTGTCACTGTGGGGCTGGCATTCTCGAGGCGATGTTAACTGAATCTGCAAATGTGCCGACGGCACCCCCCCAGCTGGACCCTCGGCTCTGCGTGCAAGCGCCGGTGCTGCCACTGCCTAGACTGTTACTGCCTCCTCACCTTGGCATAGCGGTCACACCAGCCCCTAGATGAGCCTGTGGGTGCACTGAGAAGCCCTCTAGGCCACGGTGAAGGAAGCTTTCCAGGAGGGAGTCGTGCCTTTTGGGATACCAGGCTCAGAAGGGCAGAGGACCTTGTGCTCTGATGCTGCTGTCCAGTTGCGGGGAATCTTTCTTTTTGCACTGGATCACCTCAACCTCTCAAACGTGAAATCTACGCCCCACTCATGCTCAGCAATGAAATCTGAGTTCTCCAGGGACACACTCAGAGAACTTTGGCAGGACTTGCTTAACTACGATGATATTAATTTGTGAGCATATTGTGAAACTCGGTCTGCCTTTAACAACAGAATGTTTAAGTAGATTTCCTTGAAGGAATTGAAAGCTATCATCATGTTTAACTAGATTTGGAAGAATTTTCATTTTGAAAGGCACTGTCAAAGACATGTACCTACTCTGTCAGTCCCTTAAGCTGCCTGATCTTGATAAAGACTGAGAAGTGGAATCAAGAGATCAAGAGGGTCTATTAGAACTGAGTTGGTGGACGGGTTTTTGTGCTGTATAACCTCAGGGCGGCTTGGTAGAGAGCCTCATGATGGCGGCGAGGAGCTGGTGATGTCATTGAGTACAATTAACCTGCCCAGATTTTAGGCTGCGCTTGATGAGGGGAACCCTCCCCTTCCCCTGCCCTTGATTCTGGATGTATTGGAGTTTGATAGCCAAGCAAGGGGTTGTAAATGTGTCATTTTTCCTTTTTGTTCTCATTTCTTCAGAAATCTCACGTTTTCTGTGACACCTCCACAGAGTAACTCTTCCACACCTGTCCTCCGTGGAAACCAAGTATCTTCCCAAGCCTCATTCATCTTGGGAGATGGGTTGTGTTGCCCGGCACCAAACATTTCAGTCCTAGATCACAGCCCTCACTTCAAGCAAATCAAATTTAAGGTCCACGTTTCTGATCTTTGGTTGGGGTTTGACCTGTGACTCCCATACTTATCTTTTGGGAGAAGGCAGTGTTTCTTCTTATGATGTTTGGCTTCAGGGCACTGTTCTTCCTTTTTGAAAAGATAATGGCTTTCCTGTTGACCTAGAACGTCACAGAGGTTTACCTCCCAGCCTCAGCCAGAGGGGAGTGATTGTTCCCTGTTGGGGTTAGTGTGCAAGTGGGTATCAGGGGAAAGACAAGAGCAGCTCTCAGAGGCCTGCAGGCTCCCACCAAGTGCTTCTGTGCACATTCTCTCTGGTTGGTCCTCAGCCACCTTGGGACATCAAAGTGACATCCCGTTCTACAAACAAGCAGCCTGAGTCTCCAGAACAGCTCATCCAAGGTCATTCCACGAGGAGGGTCTAGACCTCCATCCCCACCCACAAGCTCATCACTAGCATGGTTTGAGGAACAATTTCAGCAGAAGTGGAATAGTGAAACACATTTTCCCTCCTTTTTTTCTTCCTTATTTGTGCCTATATTGTTTGTTGTTTATGGGGGGAAAAAAGATGGATTTCTGAGTGAAGACTGGTTTAGATTAATAGCAGAGACTGGTGTTCATAGCAGGCATCACCGAGAGAGCTGTGAGGATGTCCGGGAGCCCAGAGCCAGTGTCGAACCGGGGGTGCTGGCTGGCTTCGCATGGAGACCAGCTGGAGGCGGCTGTGCACAGCTCAGCTGGAAGGAGGGCCTGTGGCTGTCATTGGAAGATGGTTATGTTAATTAAGTTCTGGTAAATGGCTTGCTTCTTGGGAGGGCTAAGGAGGAAAATGTCACATTTCATACATTCTTGTTGCAAAAGAAATATCGGGGGAGAGGATTGATGCTACCTACACAAATGGATGGTCACTGCCCAGACCTCTGGAAGCCAAGATGGCCATCCCTAAACACAGGTGGGTGCCACTGGCCGGGGGGGTGCAAAAACGAAGCCACAGAAGGGCCAGAACAGAGGGTAATCCCCCTCCCCCAACCCCCCCCCCCCAGAAAAAAAAGCCAGAGATGGGATTCAGCCTCTTTTTTTTTTTTTTAATAGTAGAATGCCGCATTTGTGGAAGCTGATGGCTGATCTTTCCTTTGATTGCGTGATTGAAATTCTACTTATCAATTTTTCAGGAAGCCATCTAATTATACAAATTAAAATTCAAAGGAAAGCAAAAAGAATGATTACGCCTCACTCGGGGATTCAGGGAGGAGGGTGTGAAACCCGTCTTGCCTCAGATTATAATGCTGTCATTTTTCATCTCTGAGGTCCTCACAAAAATTAACTAATTAATTCTCTTCCCCCCTTGGATGATGCAGCTGACGTGGAATTCTGGTTTTGCAACAGAGTCAAGGAGGGGCCAGACTGCAGTTTGCTGCCAGAGCTTGGGCCTGAGCAAATGACAGGTGCTGGCCTGAGCGTCCCTCGTCAGCCTCACCTAGAGCCACTTGTGGGTCGGGGGCTGGACAAAAGCTCAGATTGACCAGTTTTGCCCCTCCCCACCTCCCTCCAATAACTCTCAAGTTGTCTATAGTTAGGGGCTCTTCTTTTGTGTGGTTGCCTTTCAAAAAGCCCAGCACTGGCCAGGCACAGTACCTCATGCCTGTAATCCCAGCACTTTGAGAGGATGAGGTGGGTGGATCGCTTGAGCTCAGGAGTTCAAGACCAGCCTGGGCAACAGGAATACAAGAGATGGCAAAACCCTATCTCTCCAAAATACAGAAATTAGCCAGGTGTGTTGGTAGTACCAGCTATTAGGGAGACTGAGGTGGGAGGATTGCTTGAGACCGGGAGATTGAGGCTACAGAGAGTGTGAGCGGTGCCCCTGCATTCCAGCCTGGGTGAAAGAGCAGACCCTGTCTCCCCAAAAATAAAAAAGTCAACACTGGCAAAACCAGTTTTTAAGGTATGTCCACAGGGACCTGCTCAAGGGTGACCCCATACATTCTAGGACAGCCTTCATCTCCTGCCTGATGTATATGGTCATTCCATGTTTTGGGGGAACTTCCCAGTCTTTCAAAGGGTTTGGTATCTCGGGAATGTTGCATTAATCATTTATGTGATTGGAAATTGTGCTTTTTCCTAGCTCTTTTATTGAAGATCGCATAATTATCGCCATAAATCTTTAGGATGCCTTTTCAGCCTCGTTGCTGGGAAATTAGCCGTTAACTTACAGAAACCTGGTAGACCTGCAGTCCGACCTTCTGTAAAGTAACTCTTAACGTTTTGCATAACTGATGGCCATACATCATCATCCTCATTTCTACCTCTTGGGCCTCGCTTTTGTCTCCTATCCCTCCTCTTTCTTTTTGCTAGATCACTGAGAACCACTTTTTCTTTATGTGTGTATATATGGTGGTTGTGGTGTTCTTAAAATTAGAATGATTTGATTGTATTCCTTGAAAAAAACAATACAGAAGACAGTAGAGTGGGCCTCAGATGTGTTTCCTAACAGATTTCTTCGAACCTCCTTTTTTTTTTTTTTTTGACAGAGTCTTGCTCTGTCGCCAGGCTGGAGTGCAGTGGTGTGACCTCGGCCCACTGCAACCTCCACTTCCCAGATTCAAATGATTCTCCTGCCTCAGCCTTCCGACTAGTTGTGACTAGAGATGGGGTTTCACCACATTGGCCAGTCTGGTCTCACGCTCCTGACCTCAGATGATCTGCCCGCCTCGATCTCCCAAAGTGCTGGGATTACAGGCGTGAGCCACCACCCCTGGCCTAGATTCATTAAGCCTCCTTTAATCGATGGAAAGAATGCAGTTTCAGTGCAGTGACTCAGAAGCTGAGATACTGGGGACAGCAGTTAGTGATCTGGACCTTACCTGGCACGTTGGTGACAGAGGCTACCAGAGTGCTCAGATCCTGACCCTTCCAGAATGAGGATGGGCGGCAGCTCCTCTTCCCCAGGCCACAGTCGGGATTCCCTCTTGAGAATCCCACATGCCCCAAACCACATGGGAGACCCTTTCTTGCCTCCTCCATCTGCCTCACCTCTGCCTGAAACGTCATGAGGATGCTTAGCCTCTCACGCTAAGAAGTACTTCAGCGCGTATAGCTGGGACCAAGTGTCAAGGGACCCTGCCCTTGCTGGTGCTGACCGAAGTTCTCTCCAGCTGCAAGGAAGATTCAGGAAGGTGGTGCTGGACAAACATTGGTTAGGGGCTGCTGGGGCTCCCTACCCACGTTCTCGTGTGATAGGGTCAGGGTTTTGTGCTGAGCTGTGGCTCTGCCCCCTGACCTCCACACGGCTGCTCTGGAAAGCATTGTTGTAACTCCCTTGGCAGAGCCCCTCATGTCACCGCAGTGGGCGTCTGCATCTCACTGCACATGTGTCTGGGACCTGCCCCTGTCACTCAGCACCCTTCGTGTGATTCACAGAAATGAGGGCAGGTCCAGCTGGCTGTCACTTGGTCTCTGGCACTGGAACAGAATTTAGTACACTTCAAATTGGTCAGTAGATTGGCAGTATAGCCCTAAAGTTAAAAAAGCCAGAGATCTCTTGGATTTGCTGCTTTCAGAAATAACTGACGACTGTCTCGTGTGCATTCACTCGCTTCCTGCAATGAGGGAAGAAGCAGGAGACAGCTGAGATGGGCTTGGGGCAGCCTCCGTTCCCAGTGTTTGGGGAAGAGAGCAAGTCCCATGTGCCTGGATGGCAGGTTCCCTTAGAGAAAGTAACAGTTAAGTGCCCAGTGAGCTGCTGTCCTGTGCCCAGAGGGTCTCCAGAGAGTAAGGACTCTTTTCTCCTTGTTTCAGGGTTCATAGCGGCGTCATGCACGCAGACTCCTGCAAGTTCCCCTAAGTTCTTAGAGGACTGCTTTGCCTTTTGATCTGAGAGTTGCAAAGTTCCATAAAGAATGGCCCTTGTGGATAAGCACAAAGTCAAGAGACAGCGATTGGACAGAATTTGTGAAGGTAAGAGCGTGTTTGGCGGTTTCTATTGAGCATACGTGGTCCTCACTCACATCCTCACGAACTGCTCCCTTGAGTGGCACTGCCACCCTCAAGCCGGAGTCCCTCCTCCGATTCCAGCACTGCACAGCTCTGGCACCCGCTGCTGGGTGTCCTTGGCCGTGGGCCTGGCCTTCGAGTGGGACAAAGCCTGGCTTCTGGGATGGGGTGGAGACGAGGAGCCCAGTTTCAGGGCTGGTTTCATGGCCCCGAGGTCCCTGCCTTCCGTGTACCTAAGGTTATTTTGCATATGAAAAATGATGCTGATTAGGATCATCTATTTTTCACTTCCTGAAATCTCAGGAGTTTATCTGTTTTTGGATTAAGATATTTTCAAGGATGAATTCCATGATATTCCTGAAGAACCCAGTGTTGCCTCTTGGGGTGTGTTCACATCCCTGGTATCTTTGGAAATGTCTGGAAGTGTTGTATTCATGAAAGGGAACATAAACGTAATTAAAATCTAATGGAAACCTGGGGACACAATTCTGAAGTGTTGAGGAAGCACTGTGCTCTCCCAGCTGGCGGATGGTAAGAAACCAACATGTGAATTTGGGTTTGGGGTCAGAGCTACAGGGCTGCTCTTTGCTCAGGGTGACCGCTGGTACCGCCCTGTGGGATGGCTCTCAGAGGGAACCGGAGGTGACCCACGGCCGCCTCTACGTGCCTTCCTGCACAAGCAGTAGCTGACCCGCCAGTTTGCAGACAGGAGTACGCGACTCACAGGCCTTCCCCTGCAGCTGTCCATATGGAATTCTGTCCTATAAGTAGATGTGACTCTAGCCATACAGGGTAGGGACATGAAAGACATTCTGCTGAGTGACTCCATGCCCCCACAGAACTCTGTGCTGCCAGATCACAAAAGCACTGACGTTCCTGGGGTTCAATATAAGGAGTTTGTCATTAAAGGGGTTTTTGAAAGTAAACATTCACAAATTATGAAAACCTGCAGAGAGGCTGGTAGGACTGCACAGTGAACACCACTCTTCCATTCTGTTTTCCAGTTGATACAGTTCTTTGGGGGGAGATAGAGATATACATATAAATGGACACTTGTGTGAGTGGATGATGGATTTTTTTTCCAGAACCATCTGAAAAAATGCAGAGGCAGCAGTTTACTCTGGAGTACCTATGGCATGTGTCACCTTTTATCCAATGTCCTACATGCTCACAATGCCAGATTCAACCCAGGAGTTTAATCTCACTACAGGATTGTCTAATAGGGGCTGCATGCTCACATTTCCCCACATCTCTGCGTGTGCAACAGGCTGAGGTCACACATGGTGTTCAGTTGTTGTATCTCTCTAGTCTCCTTAGTCTAAAATATTCCCCTGGCCTCTGTGATTTTTTTTTTTTTTTTTTTTTTTTTTTTGAGATAGAGTCTCACTCTGTCACCAGACTGGAGTGCAGTGACATGATCTCGGCTCACTGTACCTTCCACCTCCTGGGTTCAAGCAATTCTCATGCTTCAGCCTCCCAAGTACCTGGGATTACAGGCACCCACCACCACACCCAGCTTTTTTTTGTATTTTTAGTAGAGACAGGGTTTGACCATGTTGGCCAGGATGGTCTTGATCTCTTGACCTCGTGATCTGCCTGCCTCAGCCTCCCAAAGTGCTGGCATTACAGGTGTGAGCCACCGAGCCCGGCCGACTTTCAAAGACATTGGACATACTGAAGAGCCCAGGCCCCACTGATTTGTCGAATATTTCACAATATGGGTTCACCAGATTGAATGGGGAGTTGTAAAATTTACTCTTCCAGTGTAAAGGTGCTTGATTGTGGTTACTGAGTACTTGCTTCTAGAAAGCCCTCGTGACTCAGCTTTCCAAGGTTAGTACCAGGAATGCCTCTGGGGCTGATTACACCCCCTTCCCCCCAGGTTTCTCCAGGGGTGTTGCATCAGAGACTAGAATGGAATTGAAGAGCCAGTAGCAGTTCCTCTCTACATTTCCAGGGTTGTATAAACCTGACTTGGGCAAAGCCATTGTCACTTGCAGACCCTCTGTCCCATCCAGGCAGGTTTTGGTGAAGGGTGGTTCACCAGCCTTCCCACCCCATTCATGTGTAATAGGAATTGTTCAGTCAGTTTTTTCTAACAGAAGCGTGTGTCGCCTTGTCTGTGCATAGTGTTCCAGATCCACTTGCATAGTTCTCAGCAACCACGATCACCGCAGACAGGTGTGTGGGTCACCTGTGTGTCAGCTCCCAGGGCATCTCATGAAGTACTAACAGTTGGTTTGAGGTGCTTTGTTGGTGCTCCTCCTGTGTATAAGCTGACTTAGTCCTTGTGGCACCTGTTACGGCTGAGGATGGGTGGCACCCATTTCACAGGTGCTGCCAGAGAGGTGCTGAGCAGTGGGCAGTTCACACCCAGGAACCTGGGCAGTCTGTTTTGTTTTTTCTGTTTGTCCTTCTGTCATATCAGCTCCTTGGATTCCGCTCTTTTTTCCACCTGAGGGCCTTGAACATCTAACACACACACACACACACACACACACTCCCTGTAGCTTTGAATTCTCACCATGTCTCTATCCTGTCAACCTGAACTGCTTGTAGAATGTTCTGTATTGATACACAGAGAGCCTTCAGACTACTTGTTCTCCCTCCCCACTGCCTACACCTGACCCAAGGATTTCTTTGCGTCCCTTAAATGTATTTTCTTTCTAAATGATTCAAAGCACGAAGCTGCCATGTTCTGCTGTGGTTACCCGGCTGCTTCCAGGCTTGTAGGAACTTTGTCTTCTGGCTGTCCATGTCTGGGTACACCAACTCCTTCACATTCATTCCCTCCCACCTGCTACACAACTCCAATATCGGGTCCTGGTCGTGGGACCCCAGGCTGCAATCAGGCAGGCCTCTCCAGGGTCCCCCTTCAGGTGCTCCGGTGGAATCTGAGCATCACACCTGCACAGACAATTCTAGAACCTTTCCCTGCCTTCTAAGGCCTATCCAGCCCCTTCCTCCTTGAAACTTTCAAAGCAAGAAAAAGTGGCATGGAGCTTGATCACTCTGTATGCCCAGAATCTACCGTGGGAATTCACCCCGCCAGGCTCTGTCTCTACTCGGAGAGCAGGACACAGCTGGTCTTTGGGACTCCAGCCAAATCAGTTGGAATAATGGTCTTTCTGGCTGACTTAAAAGCCAGATTTTAATTTTTTTAATGTAACTCTTTGAGTTTGAGGTTTATAATTTGTTCTTCTTTTTCTGATGCCTTACTATGAAACAATCCTGGAATACCGTGTCAGAATGAGTATGAAGGAGCCGTCTCATAACGTAGGCTGATCAGAATAAGGTGGTGGTCTCCTGATTTTCAAGTATAACTTAGATTTTCCTATAGTTTCGTTTGCTGACATAATTGACGTCATAAACTGCAACAGCCAGAGGGTCTGAGTACCTACCTTGCTGCGCTATGCCACAGCTCGTTGGTCTGCCCCAGACATTTGTTGGTTGGAAATGAGGGCTAGCTCACCACCGCTTAGCGTTGCAGAGGGAACCCAGAAGAGCATCCTGAAGTGCCCTGGGTTCGCGGAACGTAATAAACCACAATGGCTGTTGTTGGTGACTTTTTGTTAGAGGCGCTTCTTGTGAGTTATGGTAGAATCAGTCTGTAAGAACCCTCCTTTCCTGTGGCTATTGAGATTGCAACTTGAAAAAAAGTACATGTTTCATTTTACTGCATTTTGTTTGAATGTGTTAGAGACGTGGAAAATGGTTCCGAGGATGATACCGTAGGCTGACGTGTGATTAGTCCTCTTGTAACATGACTCAGGGAGGATGCGTCTCCATTTCCTCTGCGAAGATAATAGGTACCTCCTCTTAAATAAACAATCTCATAAAACATTCCTCACCTGTGGAATGTTCTCACGACCACAGAGAATGAAAGGAAGGAGGAGGATGAGCTGGTTGGATGGATGTGGGGGAAAGGGAGACAAGCTGGTTTCTGTGAAACACACAGATAAGACATTCCGGGAATCTCATTCTGCATCATCTTCGTCACAGAGGAGGACGGGAAGTCAGAGAAGATGCCAGGGATGAGGTGTAGGGAGCTTCTGCACTGGTTTCTTCTGTGTCACTGGCTCTTCTGCTCTTCTCAGGGGGTTGAACTTGCCATTGTGGAAGCACATCTCAGTGGAACGTGCCCCCAAGAAAGTTCAAAAAGACAGGCGTCTCCAGGTCTAGGCTAGAGGGTGTAGGGAGGATCCCACCAGAGCCTCCAGGCTGAGCGGGTGACTTTCTCTTTCCACAGAGTATCGACAAATTGTTGTGTGTGGTTTGAGATTGTATTTGTTTTTGTTCTGGGTAGCTGTTTCGTTTCACCTCTCTTTGTAAAAATGCATTCTAAAATCAGGACTTGTTTTGTTTTTGTTTGTTTTTTAAAGCACTTTGAGTAGTTTGTAAAGAAACAGAGTTGAAGCCTGCCTATAGGAAGTCCACAAACAGCTCTAATAAATAACTTTAAATAGCCCCAAAATGTGGATTTTTAAAATGAGATTTCTAATGTTGCTATACATTATAATTATATGTTGGGATCAGGCAATTATGCACATTTCCAGCAATTATGTGATTAGCTATAATTACATTAGCTATGTAAATATACAATAGTCAACTAGACACGCCTTAAAACTCCAAAGCACAGATAAACATACCCAACAATCTTACGAGAAGGTAAAGGTTCAGGAAACAGCCCAGGCGAAGCTTCACAGGCAAAAGTGCAGTTATCTGCAAGGGGTAAAAGTTGACATTTGCCTTATCTGTCCTCGGCTTTAGGAGAAACTCAGGGTGGGCACCCCTCCCCCGGAACTCCTACCCGCCCTGTTTTTCCGTCTCTGCAGCTTCGGATCACGTTCAGTGTTTTACTTCTCTGTTGTTACTCGTTTCTCAAGCACAAACGTAAGCATCTCTTTGCACCGGTCAGTTTGGTGATGGGCAGATACCTTCATACTCGCCACTTTTTTCTCAAGAAACATGTTAAGGCCACTTTGCTTTTGCTTTGGGGGCCAGGGATGTGTCGTGCGATTAGAGTCAGTGGCTGGGATTTGGGGTTCGTCGCTGTCTTCTGGCTTGGGTTTGTGGCTGCGGTTTTCAGCTCCTACCACCCCACCCCACCCCCCACCCCCTAGTGAATCTCGCTTTCTCCCACCTCTGGTAGGTGGTGCCCTGTCTCCATCGATGACTGAGTTCAAAGCTCCCACAGCGTGGCCCAGAGCTGCTGGGCCCGGCCGCCCCAGACGTTAACTTTAGTGTGAGTCCTCTTGACCCCGGCACCTTTGGGGAAAGAGCGTCTCTGGTTTTAGGCCAGTCAGTGCCTCTGGAGGAGCAGTGCATCTTGTAGTCTTCATGTTTGCAGGAGGCCCTGGGGTAGCCAGGCAGCAGCAGACCACAGCGTGCACGAATGCAGAGGACAGGCTGCGCTCTTCACACAGCTCAACCTAATTGGCAGGTATTTGGGGTGACAGTGAACCTAAACCCCAAGATGCATTTTGCTGCCAGCTTCTTGCCCTCTCCTTTTCCATAACGTAGAGTGTTAAGCTGTGAAATGAGGCTCCTTTCTGATTGGCTCTGTTGCTTCTAAAGCTCAGGCGCCTTGGCATGCGCTCTCGAGGGCGTTCCTCTGTCTCTTTCTCATCTCCATATATGGAGTGACCTCACGTGCCTTTCTGAGCCCTTCCACATTCAGTAGTACACTGGCTGAGCACCCCAGATGGGCTATGAAGATGCCAGGAGAGAGGGGAGAGCGCTCAGGGTGTTGTGCACCTGGGCACAGCAGGATTCCACCCTCCCTGTCCCTCCAGCCCGTTTCCCATCACCTGAGGGTTTTGTTTTCTGTGTTCTGGTTGCAGAGATGTCTGTGCCGGGAGGATCCCTCCCTTCCAGTTTGCAACCTGGGTTAGGTGAAGCGGATCTTTCCAACACTTTGGAGCAAGGTAGAGAGTCAGTTCTTCTATGTCCTAAGGAAGAATGAGTGTCCGCGGGCAGGCTAAAGTGAGGCAGGTCCCTGTCAGGCCACCATTTGTATTTGGGGAGGTGGGTACTTGGCCTAACTTAGTGCTCACCGTGCCGATGCTTGCAAATGGGGCTGTTTGGGCTTTGATGTGTGCTCAGGCTCAGAGGGCTGAAGTGGTTGTGGGGAGGGGCTTCTGGGGACCGTGTACATGTCTCTGTCATTTTCCCCTATCACACTGTACACCTCCTTGAGGCCAAGGGCCGTCCATCACCATCGAGTCATACTGGACAGTTTGATTTATAGCCTGGGTGTCAAACGAAATGCAAAGCGTGTTATGAATGGAGGGAGCACGTGCCATAAGGGGAGGGGCGGTGCTGGCAGGTCGGGCTCAGCAGCCATACCGCTGCTTGTTGCTGAAGGCACATGCATTCCCTGGATTATTTTTTGGAGTGCTTTTCTCATCTTGAGAAGTGGCAGATTTTTTGGACTAAGGACACAGTGACAGAATGGGACTGAGAAAGTTTCATGGGGGAGAGCTGGCTGAGCCAGCCCTGATGGGAGTAGTGCTGACAAAACCAGAGGAAGGAAGAAGTCCTGGAACCTTCCGATCCCAGGATGGCTGAGGAGATCTCCGACCGTGGAGTGTGGTGGGGTGGGTGGGGGCACCGTGGGGGTGAGGTGGAGACTTTGGGAATCTGCAGGAAAAGCTGCTAAAGAGCAGAAGGGATGGTGTTCATTGAGCCTCTTGAGGTTTGACTGTTCCATTGCTAGAAATGGGAATCCTGACATGGTCCAAGGTGAGGCCTGTCCTGCATCAGAGCTGGGGTCCCAGGCACACTTTGGTTCCACGGACACTTTCAAAATGGGCTGTGCAGGGGAGTGGGGTTGCTTTTTTTTTTTTTTAACCCCATAATGAGTGGCAATCATACCTAATTTCCATAATGTAGTTCTCAGGAAGCTTTACAATATAGTCTTGAGTCAGAAGCATGTGCAGGCCTTTGTTTTCACTTACCGTGGCTACATGTGAGTGACGTGACGGCTGGGACTTCTTAGGATGTGGCTAATCTGGAAAGGGGTGGGTTGGTGCGGACACTCCACGTCGCTCTCCTGACTTCCTTTGGAGCGTTGTGCTGGTGCCCAAACCTCTGCGCTCCAGGCCTAGAAATGAGTGAGAGTACTCGGTGTGCAACCAAGGGCACTCAGTGCCACTCGGCCCCTTTGAGAACTGAAACGACGTCTGCGCAGTTTTGCTCATTTTTGCTATATGCTTGTGTGATTTAGTTGAAGGCTGCTTTGAAACCCAACCAGACTTTCTGTTTGCTGGAGTGCAATGATGCAGTCTCCACTCACTGCAACTTCCGCCTCCCAAGTTCCAGCGACTCTCCTGCCTCAGCCTCCCAAGTAACTGGAATTACAGGCATGAGCCACCACGGCTGGCTAATTTTTGTATTTTTAATAGAGATGGGGTTTTGCCATGTTGACCAGGCTGGTCTTCCAACACCTGACATCAAGTGACCCGCCCCCGTCAGTCTCCCAAAGTGCTGGGATGACAGGCGTGCCACATTTAAAAGCAGGAAGTGGGTATGCCATAGGCTGGATTTTCTGCCCTGCGTCTCCCAAAAAACTGTAACCCACTAACCTCCACAGCCTCCCTAGGGAGGCGCTGGCTGTGGTAGACACAGAGGGCACAGTGGTGGCTCCGTCCTGGGATGCAGCAGGCACCAAAGAGCCTCCTGAGATCTTATTTCCGCTGTCACCTTCAGAGGTGCCCTGGCCCTTCGCGTTGGCAGAAGCAGGACCAGGGAAAGGAAGCCCAGACAGGTGCTGGACCTCCTGGGGAAGCTGTTCCCTAAGTTGGGGTTGGGGTTGGCTGCTGCCTGAAAATGAGCTGTCCCCTGAGAAGGCCTTGAGACAGACCTGGCAGGCCACCAAGTGGGCGGGTGACAACACAGCTAAGAGGGACACGCCACTGAGCCAAATGACCTTCAGATTCACTGATCCCACCTGATCTTCTTTTTCTATAAAAGTGAGAATTAGACCCCAGAGTCGTGTTTTCCCACTCATTTCAAGCAGTTTCCTGCATGATTATTCCAATGGAAACACGAGACGCTTGTTAGCAGTTTGCCCAAAGACTGCTCTGTCAGACGGTACCCCCTGATCACCCCTATCCTGGCCTCTCTTTCCAGCCCTTCTGGAACTGTCTGGAACCATCTCTGGAATTGTCTGATCTCTGTGGGTCTCTGTTGTTGTCAGTTGACACCTTGTGTCACGCAGGAACTTTGAAAGTGGCTTTGGGCAGGCATCACCTCCCACCCTGATGTGGCTGTCAGGTTATTCTACACAACTGGCTTTTTCTTGGGTTCATCTTGTCTGCAAGAGAGTTTGGGTTGTCTTTCTTAATTTTCAGGAGATGATTTTTATGTTCTACAATTATCTTGTTTTTACTTGACATAAATTCTATAGTGAGGGTCTTGGCAAAATTAAAAAATTAAGCCCATGAGATGTGTTACTCTTTCAGAAACTGGTCCCATCTCAGTTTTAGTCAACATGAGAACTTTTCAGAAAAGCAGTTCTTTCTAGAAGACTGTAGTGTGGGGTGGGTGTGTGTGTGTGTGTGTAACCAGCATGTCTGGAAAGGTGTGACTCCAGTTACAGGTGTTTTTACCTAGCACGGGAAAACATCTGTCATCATATTTGTCAAGTCTCAGAGCCGAGGCTGTGTGAGTTTGGGTGTGGGTGGTTTCCAAGCAGAATGAGTTGAAAGTTGTTAGAAATGGAAGCTGGGCCTCCTGGTTCAATGGGAGGCTGATGCTGCCCCAAAGCAATCCGCTCTGCTCCATGATCACCCCTCAGACACCAGCTCAGGAACCTCTTACGAATCATTACTGGTTTCTTATGAGTTACCAGGTAAATATTCTTCTATAGAGCCTGTTTCCATTTAAGAGCTTGCTCAGCTGTAGCTGGGGTGAGTCAGCAGAGCTATCTACCTGCTCCAGAAAGACTTGGCATGGAGGATTTTCCTGGAATGCTCCAGGTTCATCCCCTCATCTTTGAGGGGTGTGCCTGCACCATCAGTGGGGTCGCATAGTGCTAACACCACACGATGCCATGTTGTTCCTGACAAGGACAGGAAAGAAATTGGCAAGATGACTTAATACTGAAGCATGGGCCGGGCGCAGTGGCGCACGCCTGTCATCCCAGCACTTTGGGGGGCCAAGGTGGGTAGATCACCTGAGGTCAGGAGTTCAAAGAGCCTGGCCAATGTGGCAAAACCCCATCTCTACTAAAAATACAAAAATAGCTAGACCTGGTGGCACACACCTGTGATCCCAGCTACTCGGGAGGCTGAGGCAGGAGAATCACTTGAACCCAGGAGGTGGAGGTTGCAGTAAGCTGAGACTGTGCCATTGCACTCCAGCCTGGGCAACAAGAGGGAAATTCCATCTCAAAAAAAAAAAAAAAAAAAAAGTGAAGGTTGGTGTTTCTCTTTAGAAAATTCTAGACTGCTAGATTGAGAGAAATGTGGGTGAGGGCATAGCACTCTTGGGTTTAATGCTTTGCCAGTATGCATAGTGTCTCATTTTAAAATGCTTTCAGTGTACAGCCTTTGTAGCTTCCTAATCACTGGCTTTTATTTTGGCCATGATTTCTTTGTCATGAGAATCCCAGACGTTGTTTCTCTGGGACTGTCCTAGATGTTTAAGGAAATGTCTTCATATTTTGGAGCACTCCTTTATCTAAATAACTGCTGTTCTTTGCATTGTTGTGCCTGAAGTCCTTTGTGGACTGAAACAGCTTAATCCATGTGAATATAGAAAATCATCTGCAGGATTTAAGCCTGCTGGAATTAGGCTTTTCTTTCTGACATGCCTAAAAGAAGGTGAGACACTCAGATGCAGCTGCTTCCCAGTTTTGCTTTGCAGTGATAAGGTTTAGTCACCCATCCTCCTTTTCCTGTGACCTCTGTTGCAGTCATTTTAAATTCCAGATTACACATGCCCTTTTTCCCCCCGGCAGTATGAACGGATCTCTGTTTCTCAGTAATAAGGTAAAGAATGCATTTGGACTTGAGCACTGGAACCCGTTTGATTCACAACTAAAGAGTCATCTCAAATCCAGATTTCATGATTATCAAAGCATCAGGTTTCAGAGCTGGCCTCTCTTGAACTAGACATCATGGACTAGGACCATGTGTGGACCTTTTTCTGTTCATCCACATTTTATTTGTGTTTAGCTGTGTGCCATGGATTAACGTTTCATCGCAGCGGATTAAGAGTGAGCTGACACTGAAGCAGCCCTATTTTGCTTCTGTTACCTCTCAGGAATCAGTGACAGAGGTGGGAGTAGCCCCTTCCAGACGGGGAGGCAGTGTTCATCCTAAAAGTACCCTGGTGCAGAAGAGGGAGTAGAAACCCAAGCGTCGGTGTGGAAGTAATTCCCAGTTGCGGTCTGGGAGGTCTCAATGGAGCCGGAGGTCTCGATATAGCCAGCGCCTGCTTTATCAGTCTAATGAGATGTCACATGGAACAAAGCTTTAGGGGTTTTATTTAGCTCCTAATCCGCATGCTGAGAGAGCCCCGGTCCATGTGAGCACTCCAGCCAGGCAGGGGGACCTGGCAGGCTGGGGACAGCCTCCTCTCTCGGACTGAGCTATAAGGAACAGACCTCTCGGGCTACCTTTGGGGAGTGAGGCAAAGTTACCGTGAGTCTTCTGTTTTGTCTACTAAGGTTTCGGAGGATTAATAATTTAGGCCATGCTTTGAAACGGAAAACCCCCAGTTGGTTGTCCCTGCCGTCTCAGAAGGGTTAGCACACAGCCAGTTCTGTTTTTGATGTATGTAATTGAAGATTTATAAAGAAAAGCTTCTCCTCTGCCTCGTCTGCAGTCATTTTTTTTCCAATGCCAGTTCCCAGCAGGCATATAAATATTGGTCGTTCTCAGAGCTGGGATGCTGCCGGGTGGTACGAGGGCCCCTGGGAGAACGCCGAGTGCCTGCAGCCTCTGGGGAGGAGAAGCTCTCTGACGTATGGCACAGGAGAGAGGGCTTGGTTCGAGCCAAACCACCGACCACAGGACGCTGCCGAGCCCTACCTATACCGGGAGGCCGTTTATAACTCAGTGGCTGCAAGAAAGGGGTCTACTCCTGACTTCACCTTCTACGACAGCAGACAGGCAGTGATGTCTGGCCGCAGCCCCCTGCTGCCCCGGGATTACTACAATGACCCATCTGGAGCTTCTAGGGTGCCCAAAGAGCCTCCCTTCTACCGGGACCCAGGAGTTAGCCGGCCAGTGCCCAGCTATGCAGTGCTTGGCAGCAGAACGTCATGGGATCACATGCAGGGCCGGTCACCCACACTGCAGGACCCCGGTCACCCATACCGGGATCCCGGAGGTAAAATGATCCCTCAGGAGCAGCGGATACCAAGCAGGGCCACGTCCCCTAGGCGGTATGGACGAGAGCAGCCCGACACCAGGTACGGGGCGGAGGCGCCCGCCTACCCCCCCAGCCAGGTCTTCAGCGACATCAGCGAAAGACCCATTGACCCTGCCCCTGCCAGACAGGTGGCCCCGACATGCCTGGTGGTGGATCCTACTTCAGCTGCTGCCTCTGAGGGCAGCACAGGGGTGGCCCCCGGGGCCCTGAATCGAGGCTACGGGCCCGCCCGGGAAGGCATGCCATCCAAGATGGCTTATGAGACTTATGATGCTGACCTGTCTGCGTTCCAGGGTCCTGGCGGCAAGAGGACCGTGCCCCCCGAGTTCCTGGCCTTCCTGCGAGCAGAGGGGCTGGCGGAGGCCACGCTGGCAGCCTTATTGCAGCAAGGCTTTGACTCCCCGGCCGTCCTGGCCACCCTGGAGGACGCAGACATCAAGTCTGTCGCACCCAACCTGGGCCAGGCTCGTGTTCTGAGCCGCCTGGCCGGCAGCTGCAGGACGGAGATGCAGCTGCGGAGGCAGGACCGGGTGGGCTCCCTGCCCCGGGCTCGATCCAGCAGCTTCAGCCACCGAAGCGAACTGCAACATGGTGACTTGGCTTCTCTTGGCACTGCAACCCTGCAGCCCCAGCCTGCGGGTCCCCTGCAGACAGCGTCCCCCCGAGCTGGAGACCCAGCTCGCCGTCCCTCCAGCGCACCATCGCAGCACCTCCTGGAGACAGGGGCCACCTATTCCGCCCCTGGCGTGGGCGCCCATGCCCCCCACTTCCCCTCCAACTCCGGGTACAGCTCTCCCACCCCTTGCGCCCTGACAGCGCATCTGAGCCCCACGTACCCCCTGCAGGCAGGGGTGGCCTTGACTAACCCGGGCCCCTCGAACCCCCTTCACCCAGGCCCCAGAACAGCCTACTCCACAGCATACACGGTGCCCATGGAACTGCTGAAGAGGGAGCGCAACGTGGCCGCCTCTCCGCTGCCCAGCCCGCACGGCAGCCCCCAGGTCTTGCGGAAGCTGGGTGTACCCCCGGGGCCATCCGCCCTGCCGCCGGCCAGCCAGAGCCTCCACACACCTCACTCACCGTACCAGAAGGTGGCCCGGCGCACGGGGGCGCCCATCATCGTGTCCACCATGCTTGCACCAGAACCAAGTAATACATCCTCCCCGCCTGCCCTGCCTGGGGACTGCCGGGGAGGAGGCGTGTGGTGGCGGGGTAGAAGGTTGGACATAGGATAAGTAAGTCCTCACTTGCCAGGCCACACACACACCAAACCAGAAGGCCTTAGCACCGTGGCCAGTTGACACAGCTTCTCTTAGGTTAATCAGATTTGAGTATCAGGCCAGATTTGCGGTCAGGTTGATTTGTGGATCTCCCTTTACGATGGTGAAACTCAGCTGTTTCTTACAGAAACTCAGAAGTCACTCAGAACAGGCTGCAGCCTTGAGCTCACCAGGGGTGGTCTTTTCTCTAGTTCACACTGGGGAGCTTTGGAAAAGGCGGGAATGTTTCATCAAATGCTGGCTGTAAAGCGTGCATCCTGCATTTCGAAGGGCGTGATCATGTGGAAACGTACCTGTCACGGGTCTGCACGCTGTATCAGAGGCAGGGATTACCCTCCATAGAGATGAAAATGTGTGTGTTTGCATACTTGTGGGTTAAACAATGCAAGATGTTGAAATCCCTCAGAACTCGGTTTCAAAAACAGATTTAGTCTCTCATATCGGAAAATCCAGTTGGGAATTCCGCTTGCTTGTAGGGAAGAATCTATTTCCAAGTGCAGGAAAGGGAGAATGATGGTAGGTGGTTTTCTGCACAACACGTGCCAGGTGGAATTTATGGCATGTGTTTCCTTGGACGTCGTGGATGAAATCCTAGGTGGGCGTCCTCAGAACACCATTTAGAGTGTTTATTTTAACTCTAGTGCCTTGACCAAAAATGTAAAATGTAAATCAGTTTTCTTCTTTTCAAACATACTCTTTCCTTCCCGCCTGCCTCCCCTACATAACTCAGAAAACAGAATCTTTTCAAATGATGTTTTTTTCCCTAATAGCTTGTGAAAATCATGATGAAACAAAAAGATCTACCTTTTTGAAAATAGCCCTGAAGCAGCTGTAGATGGGGACTGAGGTGCGGAACCTCGAACCCGTGTCTGCCAGGAATGTTACCTCCTAGAGGTGACCTCCACGCAGTTTGCTTTTTGTTTCCAAGGGGAGACTGAGCAGCTGGCCTGATGTTCTGTTTTGTCGCGTAGATTCTGATTTGGTCTCGTGGATTTTTTTAAGTCGTATCACATCGCTTATTTGAGTTCCTTGAATAAATGTGCGGCAGGAGGGGCGTCAGATAATTTTTCCGAGGGCCTGTGCCTGCTCTCTCAAACATTCTTTTCTTTGCAACCAACTAATTTGCATGGCGATGACATTTGTTGCTCCAGTAATTTCATCTGATAATGGCCAGGCTTGCAAAGCGGATCTGAAAACATATTCCTTAATTATGTGTTGCTAAGTGACGGGAGGGTTTGGTCATAATCGCAGAAAGATTATCTCCCTGCTCAAGTCTGGAAAGGTTTTGCTGAAGGAGGACCTGTAAGATTGCCTTCTTGTCTTTTCTTTCTTTTTTCCCTGTTTATTTTACACTTGCCTTCTAACAAAAACATTCACTGTGATTTGGGTATGGAGCGAGGGGTATTATATAAGTTGTTTGCAGTGTGATTGTTCACACGATGTTTTGCCGACCAGAGGATATTGATTTTTACTTCATTTGCGTGGCAGCGAGCCAGGGCCAGGGAAGTCTGCAGGCAGAAGCCAGCCAGCGAATAAAATACCTCTGTTAAATCATCTACCCCATTGCTGCAGTTTTCCTCCTCATTCCTTCTCCTGCGTTCAGGGTGACATTGTCCCCCACACCCTGTCAAGAAGGGGCCAGGGGCTGGCGTGTCTGGTCATGCTTCAGCTGTGTACATGGCATTTTACGCGGCGAGTTCCGTGGAATCCGCAGTCAGATCTGGATCTGTCGGAGCCAGTGGAGAAATTAGATGGTGTGTGTGCAGAGGATGACGTTTACATTTCAGGGAAGCACGGGCTGGGCAGTCCCGCCGGCCTCTGGTCCCGGACGTGGCCATCTGGCAATCCAGTGTTGCTCGTTGGGACGTCACCAGCATGAATTCATCTTCATTTGGGTGTCACCTGACTCGAGTGCTTCCATCCCATCTGGAGGGACAAGGAACGCTCTTCTGGGAGTTGACTCTCTTCTCCCCTTTGGGACAGGCGGAGTTGCAGTGTTTACAGTGGGGTGGTTTGGGGTTTCGGCGTTGCTTTCAGTATCTGTTTTATTTTCGTATGCTTTGGCTATTTTGAGGTATGTTTGCTTTCCTCGGACCACAAACTACCTGCCTTATCTTGGTGGGTTTTGTCGCTACAAACAACAGGCTCCTGTTTCTAGTCCAGTCCGCTGACTGGGCAGTCGAGGGTGACAACGTGCGGAAGACGTATGCCTCGGGGACCCCAGTGCCACCCACAGGCCCCGGCAACCCGGACAAATGGGGGCTCCTCAGCCCCGCATGAGAGGCAGCACCTGGCGGGTGGCGGGGTCTGCTGTCGCTCTCAGGCTGACCTGGCTGGCTGAGTCTTGGAGCCCTCCGGCGGTGGCTGCGAGCCAGCAATCTCCCCGTGTCACGTGCTGTCACCCGAGCCCTCCCTGCACCAGATGCAGCCGGGAACATCACAAACAGCGAATGGGGCTGCGGCCATTTTCATATCTTTGGCTTCACAAAATATAGCCAAGCCTGCAGCCTGCACAGGGGGCAGCCCTGGACACAGTCCCAGCCCAGAGAGCAGCAAAAAGACCTTTCAGAGCTTTCTCCATTTCCTTGCAGCCATTTTTCTTGATGCACCTGGATTAATGGGGCACACATGACCTGTCTGGTTGCTAGGGCCACTGCCCGAGGACTCTTCAGAACATGAAGGAGGAGCCCGTGGCCTGTGGACCAAGGAGCTGCTGGAGAGGCTGACGGTTGTGCCGGTTATCTGTCACCAGAGCTGGTCACTCGCATGGCTTCTTTTGGTGTGGCCTTGGTTTCCAGGCACTAGAGGTGTGAGCGCTGGTCTCCTGGGTAGAAAGCCCCCCTTAAATCATTTTAGCCCTATCAGAATCCGCATAGAGGGTCGCCCCAGTTGGCCCACACCTGCTGGTGAGTCCTGGAGCGGCCTTTCCTCTTGTTGAGGCTCCCTCTGCCCCTGGAGATCCGTGCTGGGGTGGAGGACTTGCTGATCCTGAAGGTCTTGACTCTTAAACCTTTCGCAGGCTTCCCCCATCTCAGAGTACAAGAACATTTGGGGATGAGGTCCATGGGCTGTGACCCCAGGCTGGCCCTGCAGACCAGCAGAGGACCAAGTCCAGCCCTTCCTGTGTACTGACCATATAGTCAGCCAGAGAGAGTTGTAAGGGGGCAAGGAAGCCTATTCCGGACTGGGGCCACCCCGACCCGAGTCCTGAAAGCAGACCGCTGCCCTCAGCAGGGCCAAGCATGAGCCTGGGGGCTTGTTCACTCCTTCCTTCTTCCCTCTTTGGCCTGTCCCCTGCTGTGCGCCGGGGCTGTGGCCAGATGTTTGGGGCTCCCAGGTGGGCAGACCCAAGGCTTGTGCTCAGGTGCTCTCCAGCCTGGGGGCCAGGAAAGGCGATTCATAAAAGGACAGTTATTGTGACATACAGCAGCGACCAGGATGGGGTCCATGGAGCACCCGGAGTGCCGGGGCTGCCTGGCCACTCCCGAGTCGGGAAGAGCATCCCTGCAGCGCCTGTGTGTGCTCTGGCAGGGAAGCAGGAGGAGGGCAGAGCCCAGTGCTGCAGCCACACAGGGGCCTGGGGAGACAATACCACCCAGGCCTGCATGGGCAGATGGAAACTTGCGCATGAGCTGTCGCATGCAGAGACAGCTGAGGGCCTGGCTGGCGTTTCGACACTCCTGTGGCATCTCTTCTTGCAAAGTAACCTATGCCTACCTGCGTAGTCAAAACATTGCAGCATGGTGGAGCCACATAGCCAGGACTCTTCACCCCACCCCGGCCTGGGAGAGCCAGACCTCAGCACCGCTTCCCTTCCAAACCCTAGAGGAGCTGAATGGTTCCCAGGTGCTGATGGGGCAGGCTTTTCTAGCAAAACTAAACACACAGGACGTCAGTGAGCACTGCGGGCCTGCCGTTTGGCTTTTGTACTTGATCCGTCTTTGGATTTCGCGGCCCGGTGTCCTCTGCATTCAGGCTGCCCCAGGGCAGTCACCTGCTACTGGCCTCTGTGCCTCTGAGGCCCTGGCTATGGCTGATGCCTGACCTCCTGGGACTCCCATGATTCCCACCCCTTCTTGTGACCTCACCTTACCCCCAGCCTTCGTAGCAGAGCAGCAGTGATCGCCCTCCTGCCCATTGCCCTGAAGTGTTCACCTCTTTGCCATGCCCCTCTTACCAGACTAAACTCTGTGCCTGAACCTGGTCTCACTCTTTGTTCATGGAGCATATTCTGCTAGGCCGAGACTGGGTTTCTTGGTCCCCTTTCAGGCTCCTGGATGTGCCGTGAACCCCAGGAATAAGATTTCAGCCCAGGAGCATAATGTAGTTGAATGTATGACCTGGAGGAGTGCTGGCTGCTGTGTGTTTGGGCAAGTGTGTTGAGTTCTCTGTGCTTCTATTTCCATGTCTGTCAAAGGCACTAGGTCTTGAACCTGCCTTCTCTGCTTCTGGGAGAGCAGTGAGCAGAGAAGGATGAGTCCGCTTGTGGCTTCAGGTTGGAGCTGCCTGGCCTCGGCAGGGCTGGGCCTGCTTGGAGAAGGGCACTTCTCTTGTCATGGTTGACCCTTGGCCTCTTTCGCTGGACTGCTGAGGCCTCAAGGTCTTGGGGGCCAAACTTGCCCCCCAGCTCTGCCTCCTTCACAGCACTTCCTCTGACTCCTTGGGTGTGGATTTCATTCTGTCCATGGAGGATGTGGGGCGAGCCATGCCAGGACAACTAGACAGCGACCAGGCTGCTGAAGTAGGCTCCACAGTGGCCCTCAGTGTGCCGCAAACGCCTCTCTCCTAGGCCACAGTCTTGTTAAAGCTTAGTGGGCCTTTTTCAAAAGTAGGTATCTGGGAATGGGAATTTCTATAAGCCCACCTTGCGTAGAGTGTGACCAGGGAGTCACGTGGGCGCTTGGTGTCAGCCGGCCGGGGGTGAGTCTCGGGCCTTCTGCCTAGTAGGCCGGGCTCCTGGCCGCATCTGGAGGACTCCAAGGGGGAAAAAGTTGGCGACGATTTCTGCCCTGCATGGTGCGAGACACAGAGCAGGTGGTGAATGAGCTTGGAGCTCACTGTTGGTTTAAAGGAATTGACCTGTGTTTTCGTGGAAGGCAGTGTCAGCCAAGACTGCTGCTAGGACTGTGGCCAGCTCTGCCCGCATTCCCGTCACCAGACCCTCTTCTGCCTGTCCCCATGGGGCCCTCGTTAACTGGCCTCCTCATGTCTACAGGGACCTTCTGTCTTCCTAGTTTAGAAAGCAGTTCCTTGTGGAGTAGGGAGGTCTTGGCCAGCGGAGCCTCTGCTTTCCAGGAAGCTACTCGTGGGGCCGTAGCTTCAGTTTCTAGCTAACAGTTTCGTGTGGCCATGCTTTCCGCCCCTCAGCCCCCACCAAGTGCTCTGAGAACCACATCACACCCAGAGCTCTGTACGTGGCCAAGCTCAGGGCCTCCTAAACCCCTCCAGGGATTATTGCTCCTCTGAAACCTTTAAAAGCTGGTGATCTTGGCCGAGGTACAGTTCGTGTTTTCCTGGAAGGTTTGCAGACCCAGGGGCATAAGTACCTGAGCAGATTCCACAGACGGGGCAGGCAGCCCCATGTTCACCAGGCCATAAAAAGAACCAGCAGGCCCCTACGCTGTTTCATTTTAACTCTACTTTCTAATGCGGTCTTTGCTCTTGCGCGTCCAATGTCCCATCCTGGGGCTCCACAAGTCACATTTCAGCTGTCAACCTCAATGCTTGAGTTGAGGGTCTTCCTGAGTTATGGGGCCAGGCTTTTTTATATCAGGCACACAGTTTGCAAATATTTCTCCTCTGTTCTGTGGTTGTTTTTTCAGTTTCTTGATAGTGTCCTTGAAACATGAAAGTTTGAATTTTAAGGTCTTACATATTTACTTTGCTTCTGCCTTTGGTGTCACATCTAAGAAACCATTGCTTAATCCAAGGTCATGAAGAGATACTCTTATGTTTTCCTCCAAGAATGTTATAGTTTTAGCTCTGACATTGAGGTCTTGATCTGCTTTGAATAAAGTTCTGCGTATGGTGTGAGGTAGGGGTCACATTCAGCCAGTTGTCCCAGTGTTTGTTTGGTGCTTTCTAGAAGCTGAGTTGTGGAGAGCTGGGCTGGGTAGAGCAAAAGTAGAGCCTCACATCAGACTTCTTACATTTGGAAACTAACATTGTAAGAAAGAGAGACTTTTTTTTTTTTAAGTGAGAAAGCCAGCATATATTAACAGGAAAGCTTTTCAGGTGTTTGGCACAAATTTATTTACCCCCAAGAGCATACAAAGCAAGAATTCTAAAGCTTTTTACAGATTCCTTGTTCATATATGGGAGAGATTTTTTTGGGTAAGTTTGTGAAAGAGAAATAATGCTTGTAATCCGTAACTAATTAGCCCACGTTAGTGATGTAGAAACGAGTATAATTAAACATGCTGTTTTTGGGTGTGTGTTCCCCCCTCTGAGGCTGGCTTCAACAAAAGGCTTTCTGGTTGGTTTTTACATAAAGGATAAGAAACTAGCCCCCATTCCCTTTTCTTGTCCCCTCCAGTGGGAGGGAGGAACTGCTGAAGGAACAAGAAAGGTACACTCCAGTTAAACTTAGCCCAACAGCAGCTTTTAGCATGTGAATAAAACAACTTTTGCCAAATTGTTAGGAGAGCAAAAAATCCAACCTAGAAACACCCGTCCCCACTGAGAAGGTGGGTGGCCCGGCCCCAGGACATGTTCTCCTGAGAGCTGTGGGTAACTCACCCAGGAGGCTTTGCAAATGTCATGGGACATGGGGTAGCCGTGTGACTGCGTGAGAGAGAAGCCTGCAGCTGAGTTAGTGCCCTGAGTGTGCTCCACCAAAAAGGGCAAGAGTAGGAGCCCTGATTCCTGGTTTCCAAATGCAGGTGTGTGGGGTGCCAGTGGGGCCAGCAGGGAGTGTGTCCTGTGATACCAGCTAGATACGAACACGGTGCCTCTGCAGGGCTGGTAGGGTGCACCTACCCCAGGTGGCCTGTGCAATGTGCCTCTTTCCCCTCTGCCAGGACCAGGGTAGATGAAACCAGCCTTCAGAGAATCTAGGGCCCTGAGTGAGTGCAATAAATATTAGTAATTGTTACTGTTGTGGAGCATTCTTTTTGTTTGTTTGGTTTTTTTTGTTGTTGTTGTTTTGTTTTGTTTTGAGACAGAATCTTGCTCTGTTACCCAGGGTGGAGTGCAGTGCAGCAATCTCGGCTCACTGCAACCTCAGCTTCCCAAGTAGCTGAGACCACAGGTGCCCACCACCACACCTGGCTAATTTTTGTAGACGGGGTTTCACCATGTTGGCCAGGCTGATCTCAACTCCTGACCCCAGGTGATCCACCCACCTCAGCCTCCCAGAGTGCTGGGATTAAAGGCGTGAGCCAACGCATCTGGCCTATTGTGGAGCATGTGACAAGGATGATCCCCTATCTGAGAACGCAAGAAGGCTCTGGGCATTTCTCCTCTGACAGGCTCAGAGAGTTCACCCCCTGCCCTGAGTCCCACAGCAGGGGGTGGCCCATGCTGGGATGATCCCCAGGCAAGGTGCTTTAGCACAGCAAGGGAAAGTCAGCAAGTGTAGACTTGGGGAGGAGACACCAGTCCAAGCTGGAGCCAGTGTCCGTGTCAGCAACTGGAAACAGGACAAGGTGGCGGCGCTCTGGAGCTGGAGTCGTGATGGGCTCTGAGGCTTGCTTCCCATGAGAACATTGGAGTGATGGTGCCCTCCCCACCTGCCCCCCAGTGCTCAGAGAACCGCATCACACCAGAGCTGTGTGTATGGCAAGCTCAGGACCCCCAGCTGGCTCCGTGAGCACCTGGTGCAGCTTGCCTGGCTTCAGCTGCTGCCCTCAAGACCACACCTGTGTCCGAGCTGCTCTGACTGCGAGGACAAACTCCTTCCCCTGGATCATGCTGCCTGCTGGGAGAGTTCAGGAATTAATTTTCCCAGTGAAGAGCGCACAGCATTTTTCTGTGTGATTAAATGGAATGTAAACTGTTCTTTGGTCGTAAGAGGGTTTAAGCGAGCTGTTGGGAACGGCTGTAACACACACAGAAGGGTGAAAGTTTAATAAATGGAAAAGTCAATGTAGGAAAAGGTGAGAGAGGGGGGTAAGGGGCAGAATACAGCGTTCCCTGCAGGGACTTCTGCCTTGAGCTTCCTAGCAACCAAAGAAAGGGAAACTGATCCCATGGAAGAACCACAGTGTGTATAAGATGGGACCGATGAACCTGCTGCTCAGAAGCAGAGGTGAGTTTCTCCTCCCTTCAGAGGCAGCCCAGTGCTGGTTTGCAGTTTGCTTTCTGGCATTACCTCCCTGCTCTTCAACCTGCACCCTCCTCTGCTGCCCGTCGACAGCCTCCTGCCTGTCACCTTCTCATTTCACCAGGGCCTCATCCTAGTTGAAGCTGTTAAGCTCTTCTTGCACTTTGGCTGGGTGCAGTCAGCTGTTTTTCAGAGCTGACTTCCCCCAGGTGCCTGCCTCCTCCTCTGGCCCAGCCTCATTAAGGGATTGCACAAAGGGATTTTTCGTGGTGGAAGGAAGCTCTGCCTGCGGAGCTGAGTGTTGGCACCAACTGCCCAGCGCAAGCTGGTCCATTCCTTCCATGCACAGTGCTTACCCTCCCTCCACAGTGCTTACCCTCCCTCCACAGTACTTACCCTCCATGCACAGTGCTTACTTACCCTCCATGCACAGTGCTTACTTACCCTCCATGCACAGTGCTTACTTACCCTCCATGCACAGTGCTTACCCTCCCTCCACAGTGCTTACCCTCCATGCACAGTGCTTATTTACCCTCCCTCCACAGTGCTTATTTACCCTCCCTCCACAGTGCTTACCCTCCCTCCACGGTGCTTACCCTCCCTCCACGGTGCTTACCCTCCCTCCACGGTGCTTACCCTCCCTCCACGGTGCTTACCCTCCCTCCACGGTGCTTAGAGCTGGCCTCAGCACATTTCCCCACTGGGGATTTGCCTACTAGATGCTTTTTATATGAAGGAATAAAAAGGCCTTTGTGATGGGTTCTAGTGTTTTCCTGTAAACAGGGCTTGGAGCCTGGGATGCTGTGGAAGTTATTAGATTTTAAGAAAAGTTAGAAAAGAAAGAAGAATGGAGGCGGCGTCCAGCCAGCTGTTGTGCTGAGAATGTTCACTTCCTGGACGAGCTGGGCCTGGGTACTGTGCTCCTGGCCCCTGGCCTGCCAGACAGCAGCCCTTGCGGATCACTTTCCTCTTGGGTTTTAGGACTGCTTGAAAAACAGAGCATGCCGCAAGCATGAGGCTTCTCCCTCTCCCATCTCGGCCGTGGCTGCCATAGCTAAGGAGGAGATTGTTATTTTGCTTTTGTGGACATTTGGCCTGGGAAATACTGTGAGCAAGTTAAAACTGGGTCTGCCAGGCCACTCGGGGTCCTTTTGGGGGAGGACATGTTCATTTCTCTGGGGCGCTGGTGGAAGCCATCTGATTCCAAGGGACAAGCCAACAGATGGGGCAGCCACCCAGAGGGCTCCTGGTGCCGACACTTATGGGCAGCCCTGTCCTTGGGCAGTGACTTGGTGGTGGCCCCAGTGGAACTTGTTGGTGGCGCTCGGCTCAGTGCAGGACCGTGGAACATCTGGGGCATTTGCCTTCCTGGGTGCTGCTGCTTTGCTTCCTGTGCCTTGGAAGGAAAGTGCCTCTGGGCCCTGGGAAGAGTGGGTGTGGCCTCATGGCCTTCCTCAGCCTGTTTAGGGACCCACCTAAGGGTCCCAGGCCCCGGTCTCACGCCCTGACCGTCTGCCTACCCCGTCACGCCAGGTGGTGCTGGAGCCCTTTTGTGAGGCATGGGGACACAGGTACCCAGCATGTACAGTAGGTGCTCTCAAACTTCCACACAGTGAGAAGTCAGGCTGGGCCATCCTGTGCCATCTCTGGGTTGCCTGTGGCTGCTTTAGATTCCTGCAAAATCCTACCCAGCCCTGTGTGTGCCCACGCTGGACACGCTGCCAGCCCAGCACCCAGCCTGGAGTGCAGCACCTGGCCTCCCTGGCAGATTCCTCTGGCAACCATTCATTCTTTTCTCCTATTTTCTCTTATTTTTCTCAAACATCCCCTTCTGGTGTTGCCAGGGGCACATTTTTAGAACTTGAGAACTGTTCACCCACACCTCCACCAGCAGTACCCACACAGCGGGCAGGCAAGGTGCTTTCTTAGAGTGCTTTGGAGAGCACTGGGGCCAGCCCATCCCTCTTCAGCCTCAGGCCAGAGGGAGTCCCCTAGGGTTTGGGCTACATGGGCATCCTGGACACCCTCCCCACTGAAAGACCAGCTGCAGCCCCAGCAGGGGAGAGGAGGATGGCCAGGCCACACCACGCCATGCCAGGGACTACACCACAAATGCTCCATTTCAGAGATGAGACGTCTCGTTTCCTGCTTGTGGCCCTTGGGGTTGTGGCTGATTTTTGCATTGATAAGAAAACCAGCAAATGACTCTTGAATCTGGGCCATGGCTCTTCTGGGGGCAATATAGGACTCCAGGAGAAGCTCATGACCTTGCTTGGGCAGGGATGACTAGTTTCTCCTGTGTGTTGGTCACTTGCTGGCAAGCAGGGTTCCCACCTCGCTGGCTGGTTGTCCAGCCTCATGAATCAGCTGCCTGGGAAGTGAGTCTCCAAACAGTCACAGGGAAAGTGACCACAGAGGTTCCCTGGGTCTGCTATGAAGCTCCTTCGGGCTCTGATCATTCAGACCTTCCGTCGAGGGATGTGGAGCACATTTTTTTTTCTTCTGCCCGAGGAAAGGGACATATGGTAGCCGGTAAACAACCTGCACACCACAGAGTATCTTCTAGGAAAACTGCCTCGTATGGGGAGCTTGGGTTGAGCTCACTTTTCTTGGTTTTTATTCTCTTGAGAATGAGATCTGATGATTTGCCCCCCTCCAATTGCTACTGTAAAGGACAGAAGGGTGCCGCTGCCAGCGAAGGTGGCTGCTGGTGGCTCAACTGGAAAGCCTGGATTCTGAGCAGCCGTGGTCACTGGTCTTGTCCACCATGGCTCAGAATTGGGTGAAAGCCCCGCAAGCTCATTCTTCCCGAGGCTTAGGGGAAGTGCTTCCTTCTAAGCCAGTGCTTTCTGGAGGCCTGATGTTCCTGTCACTGTCTCAGCAAGACCTGCCTGGCCAGCGGCTCACGGGGTCAGGCACCTGAGGCACAGAGCACTTCGACCACTCGCCAGGGACGCCACCAGGAGGTTGCCTCCTGTAAGGAAAGTCAACCTGTGTGCCTTGAATCTTGGATTAACCCTCTTAGAGGCCAGTGTGAAGGGCCAGGTTGACATTGATTCATTTTCTGGATCAGGTGTTTTATTGTTTTTTCAGTTAATTTTTTAGAGCTGAGACTCACTCTGTCACCCAGGCTGGAGTGCAGTGACACACTCATAGCTCTCTGCAGCCTTGAACTCCTGGGCTCAAGTAGCTGGGCCTACAGGCGTGTGGCACCATGTCCAGTAAATTTTGTGGAGATAGGATTTTGCTGTTGTGCAGGTTAGGACAAGGTTTCTTATCAGCAGGACCATGAATGCCTGCTCGGTCAGTAGGACACTGTGAGGGGGACCACTTGACCCTGCATCCAGCTTGGGGAGTGCGCCGGCACACACGGGTCGCTATCCTGTGACGTCTCGGACTTGCTTGGATCTGCCCCTCTGGTCTCCGTGGTTCTGATGGCAGATACCACCATGATGATGCCTCTTTCAGGCTGTGAGGTCCAGAGACCCCGGGTGAGGGGGAACAACGCACGTCTCACGTGAGCGGCCTCAGGCCCTTGGTTTTTGATTTTGTGTGCTTGGTTGATAGATGGGACAATCACATTCCTGCAGTAAAAGAGAGAGAACTACCTTAGCCCACCGAGGCGAGCACACCTGTCTGTTTCCAAGGGCCAGGCCCGACGATGTCTGTCTGTCTGTCCAGTGTCCAGAGCTTGTTGAGCTGAGCCAGTGCAGCAGGTGGTTGGCGCTGTGGCGGGCCCTGGGGTCGCATGCCTGGTCTCTTGAGTTTGAGTCCTGACTCCACCATTTACTCGCTCTGTGACCCTGGACAAGTACACGGCCCCCTCAGTCTCCATTACCTTGCTGGTGAATTGGCAGTGCCTACGGCTTAGGGTTGTCTGGAGGGTGCAAGGGAAGTGACCATGACCATCCTTCTAAATGGGACAGGCTCTATTCCATGGCCATGATGCCCAGCATATAGTGTAAAGCTGACTGTCTACTGTCCCTTCATGACCCGAAACTGCACTCCTGTGTGTTTGGGTTCTTGGGTGCCCAGGTGATTTTATTGCTGCAATAAAGTATTGAGAACCCACTAAGGGAAGGAGGCTGATGGCAGTGGTGCCAGGCATGAGACTCACGGTTTTACAACTTCAGCATTTCAAGTCCCAGGTATTTCCCCAGCTTCCAGGCATATCCTGGGAAAGTCTGGTCTGTGTCTAATCACTGGCACAGAATACACCCTGCCCGCATAGGGTATGTGAAGTGGGGGTGTCCCAGGCGGCCCCTTGGCTGCAGACAGCTGGTTTTCATTACAGGTGAGGCTGAGCAGAGGGTGGGTATTCTTGGTGGTCTTTCCAGCGTGCTCCAGCTCACCTCACAACTCAGAGCTTGGGCCTTTGAATTCAGACTCTCATAGTTCAGAGCTATGGGCTGAAACCACGTGTTGGCAGCTGCCACCCTCGGGACAGAAGGCCCATCGCCAACCTCACAGCCCTCGTGATAGTCATAGCATTCTTTGCTGCTGGCCGGTAGCTTGGAGAGGTGAGGTGGGCACTTGCCGTGAGTTAGGTGGAGCAGCTAGCTCTGGCTTCGATGAGTGAGTTCACCGGGGTGGACAGGTAGTCACCTGGGAGCCTCTTTCGGTCCTTGGCAGGTTTGTGCTTCTTAAAATTTTGTGTTTGGCAGTGCCCTAAGGCTCATCTGTTCCACAGAGGCTTGGAGGAGCCAGCCACATGAGTGGGTCCTGCAGAGGCTGGCAGGCGGGACAGTTGGAATCCAAGAGCACATCTGACCTTGGCATGCGGGCACTAAGAGAACACGTAGTCCTGGAAGATTCCACCGGAGCTGTTTATTGGAAAGGGGAACTCAGAAGATAGGCATTCCCAGCCTGAGTGGTGGATGAGTGTGTCCCCACCCTGTGGATGAGATCCTGACTGCCCGTCCCTACAGGGACCATCCCTGTGTTAGGGAGCAGGAGGGTGTGTCACAGAGCCTTACCCAGTGGGAAGCCGTGATTCTCACTCCTTGCTCCTCGGGCTTGGCTGTTGCTCCGGCTTCTATCCCCGCATCCTGTCTTCCCTCCTGGAGCTCAAGGACCACCCACGTGAGGCTGGGCCACTGGTGAAATGCCTCACACGGAGTGCATCTCACCAAAAATAGAAGCAAAGCCTCGCGTCCTTGGCCGCCTTGCAGTGGGAATGCCTTCTAAGGCACCGTGTTTGGTGATGTCCCTTCAAGGATCTTTCAGGCCCAGTGAGTTGGCAGCATTTGCACTCACACGGGCTGGGTGGGGTTGTTGGACCTGCCCTGGGTGGACGGCACCTGCTTCCTCGGGGCAATAATTCACTCCAGAACATGAGCCGCTCCCGGGGGTGGGTAAAGGCGACAAAGCCCGAACACTCAAAACAGGGTCAGCGAGCAGGACAGTGCCTGGGCTTCCCAAAAGCCACCAGTGCCAGTATACAAGAGTCTAAAAGAACACTTGGAAGCACCTGAAGTCACTCTTGGTTTTGTTTTTATTTTAACTCTGTTATAAAATGGGAGAATCCTTGGTCACTTTCCTGTGTTCAGGCCCCCTGTGCTCCTCTGTTCAGCGTGGCGCGGGCACTGCAGGGTGTGGCTGCACACAGCTTCCCCGGGGGCGCTGAGGACCCTGTGCAAGTGACTGCACGTGCTTGTCTTTCTAGGGCTGCAGATGTGCTTCATATTTCGTGGTTTTTCTGAATCTAATGGTGTGGTTCTAGACATCTTTCCAGCCCTGGAAGATGCCACACATGCTCTTGGCATGATCACCACCCAGAAAGCTTTTGGGAGCCTGGGAATGTGGCCCAGTGTCTGGGGAGCACCAGACTGTACCTGGCTGGCTGGATAAAGATGGGGGTACCGGGAGCCTCCTGCCCTGCCAGTTCTGTGTCCAGCTGTCACCTGAACCACAAGGGAGATTACCTGGGAGCCTCTGACTTGTCGAGTCGTGACTCATTCAGATACATGTTTTATTTAAGAAGCAAATCTATTTATCAAGGTGTTCCTGTAGCCATTTCTTCACCAAACCTCCCGCTGACTTTGCAGAGAATGCCAAACTCAGAAGCCAAGTAGTAGCTTAAAGCTAGGTTCCCCACAGGGCACATCCCACCTGCTGGGGAGCCCACTTGGTGTGGGGCACCCCAAACAGCACAGTTCCTGGGTGCTTAGAACCCCTGATGAGGCTGCTGCTCTGGCTTGTATCCCCGCATCTATGTTAGATTTCCCAACACTCCATTTTTTTCCCTCCTTACAGAAAGCGGGGGGTGGGGCTTGAGGGATAATTCACATGAACCCTTTACCATAAATCCTTTTAAATTGTTCACAAGTAATAACCTAACTTTGGAAGACCAAGGTCCTGGCGTTCTTAGGGTGAGGTGTGGGCTGGCTGAATATGCGGCAGGTCGCGAGCGTTTTCCTACCTGGTTGTACTTCACTGGAGAAAATACAGGTAATCCCTGTAGTTGCTAAAGATGTGCACACAGACAGCGCAGCCATCGCCACTTTCTAAGTTTAGAAGGTACTTCATTCCTTTAATTCCCCGGCACTCATTTTACACCACACTGCCCTCTCATTCTCTCCTTATGTTGTCTTCCAGTGCATGGTTCAGGCCAGCCCTTAGCCAAGGTTGAGTTAAATCATTTTCAGCAGGGCCAGGTCTTCAACAGCTTGGTGTATGCTATGCCACTCTGGGGCTGAGGCCCTAGCTTCCGGAAGAATGTGGGGATCGATTAGTGATGTCTGCCATGAATGCAGACAGAGAGATAAGGGTTGTGTATTTACATTGCATGGTGGGAAGAGGTGTGTGCGTCTGAGCCAGGGAATCTGTTAGGTGTGTCAAGTGACACTTAAAACCTGAGGAATCAAGTTCTCCATTCTAGGGGAACACATACCTATGCATTACTGGGACTGTAAAATGAAACTGCAGCCTCTGGGAAGCTAGGCAAGGAAGTGGATGCAGCATTGGGAAAGCTTCCCAGACACAACGTAGAGAGAAAGCCCATTTGCCAAATGAAAAAGCAGGTAACAATATTAGAAGCAAAGCTGAGATTTCCAATAGCAGTTGCAGTTTTTTAGCCATAAAATAGTGCCACTCTTAGCAACACAGATTTTTTTTCCAAATCATCCCTTGAAGCTGCTCCCAGAGCCACCCGCTCATTAGCACCCTGCTCCCGTGGTCCTCGTCGTGAAAGGCAGAGGGGAGATGCCTGTTGCACACAGTCCTCTCTGCAGCTGCTGTGGGGGTGGGCACCTCACTGGGTGCTGGGGGCACAAGAAGAGGACTCACCGTGGCTTGCCCACTTTGCAGATCAGCCAACTGCAGAACATTTGTTGTTGTTTAGATCCCACGTCTGATGGTTTAGAACAGCTTTTATAACGTGGTTAAACATGTTTACAAAGCAAGGGAGGCATCTCTTACCTTGACAGTACGAGGCTTCCACAGAGCACTTTCCCCACTCACAGCTCCACAGCCCTGTGTGCTGCGCTGGACTGTAGACCCATCGAGGCAGCTGTGTTTACAAGTTTAATGCCACGTGTCAGAGAAGCACTTGCGTATGTCCCAACATCCGTATCTGGCCCCCACCTTGGCCTCGTCACAAGTTTCAGTTTTACATTGTAGAAACCCAAGCCTCTGAAATACACTCTTAGCAGACCTTAGTTCTGATTCTGTGTCTGGCTTTCTAGAAATCGGGTCATGCTGGATGACAGACAGCAGCAACTTAACAGGGGAGCAGGCTGCATTTCAGAGGACGCTTTTCTGAGGGTGGTGGGGAGAAAGATCAGACCTTGTGGTAGGATGGGTGGGATGTAAGTGGGCCTTCCCTGGAGGCAGGCAGGGCCTCAGGTTCACCTCCTGTCTGTGGAAGGATCCAAGTACTTCTTCCTTCTTTTGAGACAGAGTCTCGCTCTTGTCACCCAGGCTGGAGTGCAGTGGCGCAATCAATCTCTGCTTCCTGCAACCTCCACCTCCTGGGTTCAAGCAATTCTCCTCTGCCTCAGCCTCCCGAGTAGCTGGGACTACAGGCATGTACCACCACACCTGGCTTATTTCTTATATTTTTAGTAGACATAGGGTTTCACCATGTTAGCCATGATGGTCTCAATCTCGTGGCCTTGTGATCTGCCCGCCTCAGCCTTCCAAAGTGCAGGGATTACAGGTGTGAGCCACTGCGCCCGGTCCTGGATCCAGGTGCTACTGACAGTATCTGTATCATGGCAGCTGGTGACGGCACCCGGCAAATTCCAGCAACTGCCTTTGTTCCACAGAGGCTCCCTCCTGCAGAGCCGCTGCTGTGACTAGTAGCGATTGTTCATGGATACAACTGCTCTGGCCGTCCTTCCTCCCCTAGTGGCCCCAGCCCTAAGACTGCAACCTTGCAGGGACTTCGTGGGGCAGCCCCTGTCAGGAACGGGGTGACGCAGGCACTGGAGGAGCTGCCACCCTGGGCTCCCAGCCAGGCCGGCACTGGTGTCCTGAGACTGCTGCAGTGTCAGGAAATTTTTGTAAAGTCTAGAGGCTAGAGCCAGTCTTTGCCTCCCATGTCAGAAATGATCGTGCAGCTGCTTTGCTTTAGCGTAAAAGCCTGAAATCCTGACAGCCACAAAATCTTTCCCCTGGGGCAGTGTGTCTTGAGTTGCAAGCAACAAAAACCAATTTGGACCATTTTTAAAGGATGGAAAGTTATATTGGAAGGATGTCAGCTTAGCTCACACAGTGTCTAGGAAGACTGGAAAATGGGTCTGAGAAACACTACAGGCAGCTTTCTGTGGGAAGATCGATCCAGTTTCTTCTTGGTGACTGCTCGGGAGAACATCCTGTTTGCCTTGCATGGTACTGAGCCAGAAGGTCAACTCCAGGCCTGTCCACCTAGAGCCACCAAGAAAGAGCAGCTCCCCACAATGAAATGTGTTCTCCAGCTCCAATGGCGTCAAGGCTAGCCGTCCAGAAAGCTTCCGGCATCCTCCCTGAGATCTACCTGCCTTAGGATCTGTGAGATCTATGGACTTTGCTTTTCCCAGGTGACTGGCTACTGTTCACAAAACTCCAGCAGCTGGGCCTAGTGTTGTCTTTGTTTTCCACTGAGCATCTCTAATTTCACAGTTATTTATTGCAGCTGCAGTTGTAAGCAACACCAGGCCCGGGGATGGGCATCAGCACTGACCTCGTGCTGGTGCCGAGTGCATCCTAGACAGAGGGGCAGGGGCATCCTGGTGCAGGCGCAAGCCTGAAACCAGAAAGTAATTGCTACCAAGGGAGTCAGCAGGGCTTCATGCTCTTCACAGTTAATGTGGGCAAGCTGTCATCAGTAAGGCACTGATGTCTTCATGATGTGTGCAGTTGCAGGTGGAATTGTCCTGAAATGGACAAGGCAGGTTTACTGGTGGGAGATGTCAGAAAGGAAAAATAGTGCATAGAAGGCACCAGGGCCCCGTGACCCTGTGCTCACGCCTCGTGTTTCCTCACACCTCGTGGTTACGCACCGTGGTATAGGGCCACCCTGAGCTCCAACTCCCTGGCTATGAACTAGGAAGAACAGCAGCTTTGCAGGACTCCTGTCAGCCCTGTGAGTTGTGTGCATGGAAAAGGCCTTTAGCTATATATAGCAACTGGAAGCCATGGCTTTTTATCATAAACCCCAGTTTTTAGGAAGTCCTCATTACATATTGGGCCTTGGGCTTTCTCCTTCCAAATTCCTAATTCTCCCACCCTGCTGGGCCTGGGACCCCCATTTCTTTGAAAGGGTCATGTTCCATCCTAATGTATATGAATCTTACTGTACGTGTCAGTTACATCCTAATATTTTAAAAACTTGCTCAGATTGTCAGAAGCCTAAAAGAGGTGTCAGGAATTCTGCGTGAGGTCAAATGGAGGATCTGTTTGCCCATTCATCTCCCTGTATGAGATCTTCCAGGAACCTCTGCCCCAGACTCCAGCACAACTGTAGGGGCAGTGGCTGCTAAACAGGGGCTTGAATTTAAGTCCAGACTCCCTGGTATGTGGGTGGACAGTTTCCTTCTGGGACTGAAGGAGCACATGCAAGATGGTCCTTTCCTTTCTAGAAGCAAACCTTAGCCCTGCCCCAGCTCAGTGCCAGTGGTCTTGTGTGGCATCCGTATTCCTGCATCTCATGCAGGACACCCGAGAATCTTGCCCACTCCCAGCCCTGCCTCTGGCCGTCATGCCCAGCATCTTTTCCCAGCGTAAGAACCCACGTTCTTCTCTCTTTTCCTGCCTTCCGTGGAGGACCTGCTGCCAGGACTCCAGCCTCAGACCTTAGGTCTCTTGGGCCAGCCTCGGCCACGTTCTGCGAGCCTGGCCGTCAGGGAGGGTAAAGGGTGGGTTTCACCAATGAGAGAATGGCAGCCTGTGTTGGGGAGGGAGATGATCGCTAGGCAACCTGGAGTTTGTTACCCTGGTAACAGATCCAGGCACTGATGCTGTGGATGGACATCTTGTGACGATGGCCTCTCAGGCTCCCCAGACACATCAGCGGCTCTAGATTCCCACCTTGTGCCTGGCGTCCTTTTCCTGCATGGCTATTTAATTAACTGCTTGGATTTCTTGTCATAGTCGGGCACTCTGTCCGATAATCATCCTGCTAGCACCCGTGAAAGTGAAGTTGGGGTGTTCCTCACCCTGTGGGGGCGACAGCCTGGGGGACCGCCAGGCCTGACAGGAGTGTGCCCTCAGACCTCAAGTAGGGGGCCGGAAGAGTCTACTGAAAGAGAAAGGATATTTCGGAGTTTGGCAGTTGTACCATTTTCTTAGCAGAAAAGAGGAGCCAAGGTGGGAGCCGTGTGCGTCGGTTTCCTTGTTGGATGACGGGGTTGGTGGTGCTGTCGCAGACCTCAAGGATGAGCTGAGGAAGTGTCCGGCTTTCTGCTGCACACTTCCTGTCCACCCATAGGGGTTGTGGGCTGGCAAGGATGCAGGGGTGTGGCCCCCGTCCCTGCCTTGTTTCCCCTGCTCTGCTGTTTTCCTGGTGCAGGAGGATGTTGTGGTGCAGGTTCATGCAGACACCCAGCACTGGGGACCTGGGTCTGTGGGTGGCAGCAGGAGTGGCCGGGTGCACATGCGCCCTCAGTGTCTGAGCATCGGGTGCAGCTGCCGCTCAGGGAGGGGAGGGACCACAATTGCTCCCAGCCGGGGGTGGCAGGAGAACTGCACACAGCTCAGAGTCCATGCAGGGCTGGCGGTGGTCCTGGCTCCCCCAGCCCATTCTTCTGAGACTGGGGCAAAAGCCTTTTTTGTACTTTGCGTTGAAAGAGACAGTTGTCCCAAGGCACAGTGGTGGAGCGTGGCCTGCCATGCAGGGCTGGTGTGGGTGCCCTGGGCTGTCCCTCCCCAGCACCGTGTAGAGTCTTAAGACAGGACGTGGATGCGACTCCCATTTTGGGGGATGTCCTTCCTCTGCTCCTCCCGAGAGCATGTGGCTAACTGAATATGAGCCTTGGTGGTCCAGCAGGAGCCCCCTGTGGCTGGGGACCCGATCATCCTCCCCCAGCAAGTGGCCACTTTTGGGACTGCCGAGAGCCCTTGAGGGAGGTTGGGCTGGAAGGTGAAGCTGGCCTGTGCGGAAGGCTCCTGCTTTTGTTTGTGGGAGCCTGAGCCTGCTGCCTTGTCACACAAAGGCCAGTGGTCCCGAGAACGTCACACCTTCCTGACTGGGTGACCCATGGTGGCTCACTAGGCTGGGCCTAGCCTGGAGCAGTGGCCTGCACCGTCCAGCCTGTAGAGGGAGGGAGGGGTGGAGACATAAGGCCGCCATCAGGGTTGATCTGGACATCTGAAAGCTTGACATGCCCCAAAAGCTTTAATCTGCGGCTCTAGAAAGAGTTCTAATTTGACAAGAAAAGAGATACTGCCCCTTCCTGTCGTCTCGGCACTGCAGTCCCCTCTGGTGGCCGTTCTCTTGTGTCCAGGGTGTGGGTGGCGATGATGTTGAGGTTTGGACAGATGGCCAGGAGGACCCATAAAATCCAAGGATGGGTTTGAAGGGGCGATTTTTGTTGGAGAAAATGTTATTTCTCTGTCTCTGAGGTTTACAGAGCCTATTGGGTTTGCTGCACAGAAGAGCGAGGGAAAAGAGGCCTCAGGCCCTTGCTGCATCCTAGGTGGGCGGGCAGGCTCTGCAGGGCATCTATCCTGTGTGTACATGGGCACAAGCATGTGATCTGTGCTGTGGCGGGTTAAGGCCTTCCACCACCCTGCTGAGTGAACATCTAGACGTAGCTGCGCCGGTCCAAATGAAGTTGCTATAGGATTTGTATGGAGACTTGTGAGAAGGACCGCTGTGGGGTCACCCCTGCCCGGCTGCCCTCACAACTGTCCCTTCAGAACCTTGTTGGCAGTACCAGGAAGCCTGTCGTGATTACTGTGATGGCTCTGGCATGTCTAGAGAGCAGCTGGCAGTGTGGTCCTTTGAGAAATTTGCTCTCCTGAGCCCCCTCAGGCATCCCTTCCCTGCCCCACAGTAGCCACTCCTCACCCAGCACAGGTGAGAGAGGCGGGAGGAGCCTGCCCAGGGCCCTGTTTATTCAGGGGCTCTCCAGGAAGTTCCCTCGAATGCACACGCCTTATCCTGTCCTGTTGCGTGAGAGGCAGCGGCGCCAGGGCAGGTGGGGAAGTGGGGAGCCAAGCAGCGCTGTGACCCGTCTTGTGCTGGACTAGCCTGTGCTCGCCTTGGGGCCCCATGCTCCTAGTGCTCTTGGGACTGTGGTTTGCTGGCAGGGAAGTGGCCACGTGCGTCTCCCACCAGAGCTGCAAATCATGTGGAGTCCGGGTAGGGGCTCCTCTTTGTGACAGTGGCTCCCAGGATGCAGGTGGAGACGGGGCTCTCGCGCTCTGCTTCCCTCGCTTGCCCAAGCTCTGCCTGCAGAGACGAGTGGGGAGCTGCCCCTCCGCACATCCTGTGGCCCCAGCCGCCCACCCACTGTGCCCACCCCTTTCCTCCTTGCAGGTATCCGCCCCCAGATCATGAACGGCCCTCTGCACCCCCGCCCCCTGGTGGCGCTGCTGGACGGCCGCGACTGCACTGTGGAGATGCCCATCCTGAAGGACCTGGCCACCGTGGCCTTCTGTGACGCACAGTCCACTCAGGAGATCCACGAGAAGGTGGGCCCGCCCTGCCCAGCCAGGGGCTGTGCTGACCTTGGGCAGTGTCCTCCCCAACATGCCCCCAGGCCTCAAATCCCCTGGTTCCTCCAGCTTGTCGCTTTTCTACTGAACTCTGCTTCGGGTTCAAGGGTGATAGGGCCAGGGGACCAGGCCAGGTGGAGCCAGTGGGCTGCGCGGGGTGGGGCTCCGACCCTGTGCTCTGTTCCCATGCAGGTTCTAAATGAAGCCGTGGGCGCCATGATGTACCACACCATCACCCTCACCAGGGAGGACCTAGAAAAGTTCAAGGCTCTGAGAGTGATTGTGCGGATAGGCAGTGGCTACGACAACGTGGACATCAAGGCTGCCGGCGAGCTGGGTGAGTGCGGCGCTGGCTGTTTGGAGTTGTCCAGAGCTCCGCGGGCCCTGGGTGGGTGGGCTCGGAGAAGGAGCTGGAACTGGGGCCACAGAGCAGCTGCTGCTTCTGGCTGTAGCGAGATGGCGGCCTTCAGATGACGCAGGCAGGATTGTCCCTGCCGGCCCTGTGTGGGGTCTGCTGGGCTGTGATGCATCTCTGCCCTCAGAGCAACACCAAGCTGGCACTGGCTCACTTTGGAAACACCCAGTGCCAATGGGCTCTGTCCTTCAGAGGGGAGAATGCGAGTGGCCGCATGTCCCCTAAACTACTCATGCTGGTACACAGCATCTGGCCCAGGTCAGCACCAAAGCAGGTAGACCCCTGCCCAGCACTGCCGACAAAGAGGTCTCAGAAGGAAAGCAGAGGCGGCAGGCATGAGCCCAGAGGTTGGGGGGGGGTGAAGCTGTGTATTGCACCCCCCGGGCACAAGTGTATAGGGCTATGGTGAGTGGGCCTCTGCCCAGCACCCAGTGTGAGCTCGTGAACACTGAGCACAGAGGCACAAGGAGCAGACGATGCTGTGGGGGATCATCGGGAGAGTGCGGGGCACTGCGCTTGGTCTGTGTTTGAAACACGCCACCCCTGCACCTCGGGGTGGGGGCTGGATTCTGCCTTGTGAGCACTGAGGTGCCCCAAATTCATGAGGCTGCTAAGGGATGCTTCAGAACCACTGGGGACCCAGGCCTGTGGTCCTGACAGCACCCTGGGCTTGAAACAGCCCTTCCTGTGCTCCAGGAATAGCCGAGGCGCCCTTTCCCTGCCTCTCTCCCATAGGCTGAGGCCCCTGTGGGACGCGGTGCTTCTGGGATGGCCTGGGTGTCAGATCGGCTCCGTGTCTGAGCGGCAGTGCTGCGTACACTGAGCGTCCTGCCCTCAGGCATGGCTGGCCACATTTTGAGGGAGGCCACCCACGTGGGCTCCAGCTTTCTCTCCATAGCCCTATCCTGGGGCTTGGAGTGTGCGTGTCAGAATCTTTGTTGAGTCCCTCACTGGCATTCAGGGCGGCACCCTGGTTCTGGAAGCCCTGGGTGGGTCTTGGTGTCCAGGAGCGGGACTGGGGAGCCGGGCGTAGTAGGGCTGCCCATGTACTCAACAGGGGTCAGGATGCAGTGGTGTGGTGCTACCCCAAGGGACCCTACTCTTAGGGTCCCAGGAGCATCAGCTTCACAGGTCACCCCTCGGCCCCTGCCCCACGCCCCCCACCCCCACCTCAGCCCTTACTTGCTCCCACCCACCACGTCCTTCTGAGCCCCTGTCTGCTGGAACAAAGAAACTCCAGAGGATGTGAGTCTTCAAAAGCGTGTTTAATATAAACTAAAATTTTCCATCTTTCCCTGGCACAAACAAGGATATTTTTGTTTGAAAACAAATGTCCTTTGTGCTCTTGGTAGAGCTGAGATCCCAAGTTTGAACAGCGGAGGAGAATGCAGCTTCATGTGCCAAGGGCTCTCGGATCCTTGTCCCCCGCACGTCTTTTGCTTCTCAGGCACGTCTGCCCCTCACACGCAGCTCCTGGGCCCACACGGTGCTGACCCTGACCTTCCTCAGCCAGACCCGCCGCTGCTTTCAAGGGAGAGAGGGGAGGCCTTTCCTGTGGAACTTCCTATTCCTCCAGTTCCCAGAGTGCCCCACACTGGCACTGTGGCCAGAAAGGAATCAAGCCCTCGATTACGGGATCCCAGGGGGGCTAAGATGGGAGGTTGTGTTCCCCAGGGCATCTGAAACCCACGGAAGATGGCCAGGACCAGGGCCTGTGGCTGTGGAAAACGTGGAAGGGCTGTGAGTGGTGGCATTTTCATTGATCCCGGTCCCATCTGATAAGGGTGCTGCTTGGAATCTGGAGGCAGAAGGGGGAAAGGAGCCTCTGTCCAGACGTCCTTTGTCTCCAAATGCATTTCCTGCATCATGCGGTCAGCGGGCCTTTTGTGCTGCAGGCTACAAGCGGCAGGTGGCTGCCCTCCTCCTGATGAAAGGGGGTCCCTGGAGCCCGGAAAACAGGGCCCTCCATGTCGCAGGAGGCAGCATGCTGGGACTCTGGCGAAGCCTCCTGGGATGGCCAGGCTCTGAGCTGCCAGCCCTGGAATGATGGTCAAGAGTCAGCCCTTCACGGGAAGGGCAGGGCGAGGCTTGAGGAAGCTGCGCTTCTCCCCACAAACCAGGAAGACACGAGGGGAAGACCTTGAAAGGACTCTATGCCCCTGCCCCCGCCACCCCCGGCAAGCTGGTTGATCTGGTTTCTGTGCCAGTAGCAGCCGTGAAGGGAGTAAAACACCACGGCACTGAGCAGGAGAGGACAGCAGCTTGCCTCTTTGTGGCCCTTTTTGGGGCCCCATGGAGCTGTGTCAGACAGTTTAGAAGACACTCCCTCCGCCAGGTCGATGAGGTATTGGATGCTTCTGACAGGGGCGCTGCGGCCACCGGGGTGGGAAGGTTCTTCAGCCCAGGCAGTGCTGTAGCTCTGCCTCCTGCACACTCTCATGAGGACTGGACCCAGGGAGCTGAATGTCCAAGTTCTGGTGTGAAGACTCACCGATGTCCTGCCTCAACCTCCCTTTTGTGCCACACCCACCCAGGTGCCTTCACGCACATGGCCCTGCAGGACCCTCCGCCGGCATTAACTCTTCTAGGAGAACCCGCTGTTCACGCCCGTCAGCAGCGGAGCCCGTATCCTTGGAGGACAATTCTGCTGTGGCGCCTCCCTGCTGGGCTTCAGCCCTTCTGAGGAATGAAAATTCTCCCAACTGCCAAAGATTTTCTTTAACCTCTGGCATCGGCCTCAGTCTATCTGACTCTAATAATAACATGGCATGTGATCAAGCCCCAGATTCTCTGCTGAGTTATTTCAAATGAACGAGGCCCATTTCCTGCAGGACTCCTGGCATCCAGCTCATGGGAAAGTTGGTCGGCCTCAGTCGCAGTCAATCACACTGTTCCTTTGCCAGGTGTCTGTGGCCCAGAGGAGTCCCCAGTGGCCACGTGGGGTGGGTGGATGACCTGCTCACAGTGGCTTTACCTTCTCTGAACTGTGTGTCCTGCTGAGGGGGTCACTCTTAAGACCTTAAACAGACGGGCGGCCCTCATGGGGAGACAGCCACACAGCTGTCTAGAACGTGGGTTTGCGGCCCCACTGGTCCTATTTCCTGTCCAGTAGAGCCGAAGCAGCTGCCTTGGTGGTTTCTGTCCCCACCCCAATTACCAGGACTTAAGAAGATAGAGGAATCCTGGGCTGCCTTAAAGGTGGCCCTGCCCCAGTGCCATGGGCATCTCTTGTTGGGAGAGGCACTCTCCTAGAGGGTCCCAAACCTGGGATTAAGAGGGAACCTTTGGACCTGGCTGACATGGGGCCCAGATATCCACCCCCGTCCTTAGAGAGCTCAGCTGGGAGCCACAGGCCGGCTGCTGCACCCACCCTCTGGGGCCCACTCCTGCTCGGCCCCACTGCCTCTGCTGCAAGTAGCCTTCTGGATCTCCACCCAACGGGTGGCAGGGAGGGGCCGTTCCCGGCCTGGCCCTCTGCCCACCTGTACCCCAGTTGTGTCTGGCAGATATGCATTGTTCCCCAGACACCCTCTGGCTGAGGAGAGGAAATGCCCGGGCCCTTTCTGCTTATGACTTATTTGGGTTAACTCTCCACGCCACAGCTGCCTCGTGCTGGGAGATTCTTGACCTGGTTTCTGCAGCTTGTGTCGGGCCAGAGGGCTCACCCCAAGCTGCCCTTAGCGCTGAAGGCTGCTCCATGGGGAAGGGAGGGCATCCTGTCCACTCTGAGTTCTGTCCACCGGAGCAGGGTGCTGAGCACGGGGCCACAGGACGACTGTGCTCGCTTTGGACGTCAGTTCCATCTCGGGCCAGCCCTTGCATCCATGTTGGGGTGCAGATGTTTTTTTAAAAACCAGTAATAATGTATGTTTTTTGCATCAAACTGTTACCATATCCTAAAACTAAAAACCATTCTTTGTCACCCCTGCCAGTTCCATGAGGAAGACCCTTGGGGCTGTGAGTCTGAGCGGGGTGGAGGAGTCTGGTCTTGGGCCCACTGGCATCGTGCCACGCTAGGTCCTTTCTTGGGACTCAGCACAAGCCTGAGAGGAAGCTACTCACGTGCAAGATCAGCCACAGGAGTCGGGCTGGTCATGAGCCACGTGCTGGACTGAAAGTCCTCCTCGGGGGTAGATGTTGGGGCTAGAACCTCCCGGGCAACGGGGCAGAGGGTCTGCCACCCACTTGCCCAGCCCTGTGTCCGCTAGACTATAAGGCCGGCCTCCCCCATGCCGACAACCTTGCCTCAGGAGGGCTTGGGGTTTTCTCATCCCAGGCCTTGGCCTTGTCCCTTTCAGGAATTGCTGTGTGCAACATCCCGTCCGCAGCCGTGGAAGAGACAGCTGACTCCACCATCTGCCACATCCTCAATCTGTACCGGAGGAACACGTGGCTGTACCAGGCCCTGCGGGAAGGCACACGGGTTCAGAGCGTGGAGCAGATCCGCGAGGTGGCCTCGGGAGCGGCCCGCATCCGTGGGGAGACACTGGGCCTCATTGGCTTCGGTACGTGCCACCCTCCACCCCTACCCCCAGCCCCTCCAACACTGGCGCTGGGGCAGGGGGGACCCCTTAGGAAAGGCAGCCCCAGGGGAGGCAGGGCCAGGACCCTGTGTGGCATAGGACAGGAGATTGGAGTCAACGCCTGTCAGGGAACTTGCCCCAGAGGTGGGATTTGGGCTGGTTCTGGAAGAATGAGTGTCCACTGCTGTCGGCGGCGTCCAGCAGGACAGCATTCTCTGCTGTGGGGCAGCAGGCAATGTACTGTGCCCACTAAGTTTCCCTGGGCAGGGGTGAAGGGCAGGGGCTGTGTGGAGGTGTGTTGTAGAGAAGCAGGCAGGCTTGGGGCTCAGGTGGGGGCTGGCGGGTCCATGAAGACCCAGGCTGTGGGCACTGTGGGCACGGCCTCACTCCTGAAGACCCTCAAATGCCAGGTCGGGGTGGCAGAGTCAGGCCATCAGCTTGGAAAGCGCTGCTGAGAGGGGCGGGAAAGGGCTCTTACCATGGAGCTGTGTGGGGAGAGGCCACCAGGAGAGCCTGCAGCAAGGTGCGGGGGCCGGCACCGCAGAGAAGGCAGTGGTGAGCAACGTGATTCCACGGGGGCTCGCAGAGGGCCCGCCCTGCCCACCACAGGGTCCATCTGCCTCTTGGGACTGCAGGAAGGAGTCTGTGCACACGGGCAGGTAGTGATGTTCTGGCCTCCGGGAGACTCCCAGCTGCTGCTCAGCCTCTCTGCGCGGAGCTCCACACCTCCGATGACAAAGCCCCCGGGCTCCTTTCCCCACAAGCCCCACTCTGGACCTGGGTGCCACTTGAACGAGAAATTGCTGGACGCTTCCAGGAGTGCACTCTTTCCATCCCCTCTACAGGCCGTGATCTCCTGGGTCTGGCCTCACCTGACACCCGGGGTCTAAGTGCCAGGTGCTGGGATCTTTTAAAAGGACCCACCATGTTTTGAGGTTGTTAGAAAGGCAGGCGTGCTGTGTGAACACCCGGCTCCCTCTGTCCGGGCCCCGCTGGGCTTCGTGGCTCAGAGATGCTGCTTCGTCTCCACCTTCATGCACTCTGAAGCTCGGTGGCCTCTGGCCAGGCTGCAGCGCCTGTGGGTGGTGGTGAGCACCCTGGCTGTGTGGTAGGGCCTCACTGGGGAAGTGCTTGTCTCAGAGACTTCTTCCCGGGGTCGTTCCTGTGGCTGTGCCCATGTCACTCAACTTTAAAATCCCTCTCAGTGTATGAAGGCCAGTTCAGTCCCTGCTGCCACCCTGGGACCCCAGCACACGGCCTGTCATTGTCTCTCCTGGCTTCTTTCCAGGTCTCTAGGCTTCAGGACTGTCACTGCCACAGCCATCCTTGGGCTAAGACCCTTTTCTGGCCTCGGGTTCCACTGAGAAAGAGTCCCCAGGCCCAGCTGGCTCAGTGCAGCAGGCGGGGGTGGGTGGCGAGAGGGCAGCCTGGGGTTGAGGACATGGACGGAAACTGAAGAGAAGGCAGCCTATGGGAGCTGTGCTTTTAAAAAGCTGGCAGGGGTGGCTTTGGGGGGTGAGTGAGCTCTCCTGTAGGGACTGGGTTTTGATTAAGTCAGTAGCACAGTTGTCATTAGGTTGTCAGAAAATCTTAAGGATAAGGTTCAAGGGGTTTGTGAACTTGGAAAAAAACAAACCCGGAGAAATAACATTCAGCCCCGGTCAGCACGGTTGAAATCTGGGCTTGGTGGTCTGGGCTGCCTTTCTACAGACCCTCAAGGTCGTGGATCTGCAGAGGGCGAGCCATGCTCTGGGCACAGACGTCATGAGGGGGATGGAGGCTGCAGGAACGGGGAAGGCAGGCGGGGGCCTGAGGAGTGTGAGCTCCCTGCAGTTGTGTGCTGGTTCCTCCGTCTCTTGTTCCCAGAGCGTCAAGAGAGCCATCTCTCACTCTAGTCTCTGCCACCGTCCAGCACTGCCTGCTCCAAGGGGTGACACTGATAAGGGGTGGCACCATGGTTTGTGCGTCGCTATGCTAGTTACTCTGCAGCTATCCCCGATCAGACTGACCTTACTCAACCTTTGTTCCAAACTACGGCAGTTGTCCTAGCCATGCCATCAGTTAGGTGGAGCTGCTGCAGGAGGTGTGCCGTCCAGCAGCAAGGCACCCCAGAACACAGGCTGCCTGCTGGGAAATGCGTACTTTTGTCCTTTCTCCTGCCCGCACCTTGGGACCATGGCTTTAGATAAGTATTCCTTCTGTGACCTCCAAGAGAGCCCAGTCAGGCATTACACAAACCATTTTGTTTTCAAAATGCTGAAAACTGCTCCGGGAAGCTGGAGGTGCTGTGGAGAGGATCCCATGGGTTTATGAAATGACAGCTGTTGGGGACACTTCCTCGTCCTGTGACATAGCTGGCAGGAGGCCCAGGCTGCATGCTAGAGGTGGGCACAGGCCCCACCAGTGGGATGGGTCCAGGCCTGATGGTCACGTGCCCTACCCAGAACGTAGTAGCACATGGCCACTCTGCACTCGGGCTGGCCTGCAGGGAGCCGCGGTACTTGACTGGAACAAGCCCAGGGTGATAAGGCAGGATGTCACTTCCTGTTACATTGAGAGCAATTTTTTAAAACCCAAACTCCTATTAAGAAGCCTGCAGTGCACACGAGAAGCGGGGAGAGGAATGGGAACGGAGGACACAGGCGGCGATGGGAGAGGCTTGTGGGCTTGTTAGAACATTCTAATTGTGTTTGAAAATGTCAATAACAAGGATGGGTTTTTTTGTTTTGCTTTGTTTTTAACAAAAATCCCGCTGTGGCCAATCTAAGCAGCCAGCACTGATCCCTGTCCTCCATCAGCCCTGGTGGCCCCTCGCTTTGGGCACATAGTTTCTCCGGCAGCAGCTTTTAGTGGGGAGGGCAAGCCCGGACTTGGTGCAGAAGCAATGGAGGTGGCAGTGCTGGGCCGCAGGCTGTGGACTCACTCACCTGGACGCTCTGTTTCTGCACAGGTCGCACGGGGCAGGCGGTTGCAGTTCGAGCCAAGGCCTTTGGATTCAGCGTCATATTTTATGACCCCTACTTGCAGGATGGGATCGAGCGGTCCCTGGGCGTGCAGAGGGTCTACACGCTGCAGGATTTGCTGTATCAGAGCGACTGCGTCTCCTTGCACTGCAATCTCAACGAACATAACCACCACCTCATCAACGACTTTACCATAAAGCAGGTAAGTGAAAATAGACACCATGGAAGCTTCTGTCAGAAGGTGGTGGCACCTGCTGTGGGCACAAGAGTGGACACAAGAGGGCAAGAGAGATGGTTTCTGGACGCACTGTTGAGCAGGGAAGAGGCCCTGCAGCAAATCAGTGACAAGCCGGGTGAGGCCCCTTCCTTGGGCTGAGCCAGGCTAAGCAGAGAGGGACAGGCGCTAGCCAGGACCCAGCTTCAAAGGCTTCCCAGAGCCTTCAGAGGCCAGCGACCTGGCACAGTCCACCCTTTCCACTGCGTGGCTTCCTCTCAGGATCAGCAGAAACGCCCTGGCTTCCAGCCAGCCCCAAGACGTCTATTCCCTTCCCTCAGACTGCAGCACGCACATTAAGGCACGAGACCAACAAAACTCCTAGCTTGCAGTTCTCTTCTTTAAACCTTGATACAAGAGTCTTCCACGCCAGCACGCCTGTAACCAGCTTTTCTTTCCTCCCACAGATGAGGCAGGGAGCATTCCTTGTGAACGCAGCTCGTGGTGGCCTGGTGGACGAGAAAGCCTTAGCACAGGCCCTCAAGGAGGGCAGGATACGAGGCGCAGCCCTCGACGTGCATGAGTCGGAGCCCTTCAGGTGCGTGTTGTCCTCACCTCCCACCAGAGCCCACAAGGCCCAACTCCATGTCTGACCCCCACACTGAACTAGATGCCCTTTTCCCAAACGGGTCCCTGGGCAAGAAACTCCGGACATGACAGTCTCTGTTCTTCTAAGGATTGCGCTGTATTCTAATTGTAAAAGGGCTGGAAGGTCCACAAAAGTCATCAGGGAAAGGAGAGGCAGGAAATTAGCGGTGATGGTGGTTCTGGTGTTTAGACAGACAGGCGTCATCTCTGCCCTGGATTAGGGCAAGGCAGGCTTTCAATAGAATTGGACTTTTTGATCTACCAATTATTACTCACTGTTCTTACAGAATTTTGATAATGACATTCAAAAATTCCCAACCTTCATAAAGTATGATCACAGACATGCCTGTATCCACGTTGTCCACGTAGCTGCTTTTCCACATGGCCAAGAGCCCCCTCATGCTGAGGAGGCAGGGAGTGTATGCAACATTTCCCATTTACTGGGTTTATTTTACATTTTTCTAGCTTTGCTCAGGGTCCGTTGAAAGATGCGCCGAATCTCATCTGCACTCCTCACACTGCCTGGTACAGCGAGCAGGCGTCACTGGAAATGAGGGAGGCAGCTGCCACCGAGATCCGCCGAGCCATCACAGGTGAGTCCCTCTGTGCCTCTGGCTTGCCAAGGGCAGCCTCAGCCCCACAGCACAGCCGCCTCCCATCCCACTGGCTACAGGCGGCTCGCAGCAGGTAGAACTCACTTTTTTAGCATCAAATGTATATGAGTTGGGCCCTGTTTATTTAAGTAAGCCCTCAACTAAACTTCAAACCATTCCCTTTAGTCCCAGACATCACAAACTCAGGATTGGGGGGGTAGACGAGGCTGAAGGTTGTTGAAGAGCTCAAGCACCTGGGCCCTTGGATGTTTTATGGTTTTTACAATGTTTAAAGTTGTTTCCCCACATAAGCAGCCACATGTTGAACTTACTGTGACTTGTAAAAATAATATGATTCATCATCTTACCCTAGGTCGCATCCCAGAAAGCTTAAGAAACTGTGTGAACAAGGAATTCTTCGTCACATCAGCGCCTTGGTCAGTAATAGACCAGCAAGCAATTCATCCTGAGCTCAATGGTGCCACATACAGGTGAGAAAAGGAACTGACTTTGTTTCAGCCTGTGAGCGCCACACCCCGGGGCCAGGGAGAGAAGCCCAAACTTGGCGGAAGCCTCCCGCCTGCGGATGCTAAGGCACAGTCAGAACAATTGGCCCTCTCAGCGGGAACTGTGTACACTGCCCCCTCAGGTCTTCCACCGCCTAATTTCCATGGAGCAAACAGAAGCTCCTATTTTAAAAGGGGTGGGTGTTCCGTCAGTTGTGATTGACCATAGGTGCTAGGAATTGCTTTTCAGTCTAAAGCTATCTTAAAACCAAAAGGCTTCTCAGCCAGGAGCAGTGGCTCACACCTATAATCCCAGCACTTTGGGAAGCTGAGGCAGGTGGATCACCCGAGGTCAAGAGTTCGAGATTGACCTGGCCAAATGGTGAAACCCCGTCTCCGCTAAAAACACAAAAATTAGCTGGGTATGGTGGCACATGCCTGTAATCCCAGCTCCTAGGGAGGCTGAAGTGAGAGAGTTGCTTGAACCCGGGAGGCAGAGGTTGCAGTGAACTGATTATCACCCACTGCACTCCAGCCTGGGCCACATAAGACTCTGTCCCCCATCCCCCTCCACCCCTAAAAAAGGCTTCTCAAGGAGAAAGGTATATATAGATAAGATGCTCAAGCCCATGAACAAGTTCATTTTCTAACTTGAATCTTATGTCCATGGGAATGGCATCCTGGCTAGTGAAGGTACAGTCAACTCAGGATAATGACCTTGTCCACATACCAAGAATGATACCTGTAGTTTGGTTCAACAGAGAAACTGGAGCAATGTTAGGGAGTGCAGAGTGGGTTAAAGACAAGAGCTCTTACAGGGAGAGGTAGTTTCTTTTCTGGTATTTTCCATGCATGAATTGGTTTTCTCCTATCCTTCATTATTGCTGGGTTCCCAGGAAATCAGTAGTCGCCTCATACATAAATGAAAGAAGCTGCAGCTTTGAATCTTAAGAAAAACGTTTGCATATTCAAACCAGGGATTCCAGCTCTTGGCAATAGACACACTTGGGGCCAGATCATTCTCTTCATTCTCCTGTAGGCAGCCCGGCCTAGCCTGTGCATTGTAGGACAGTTGGCAGCATTCCTTGCCTCTACCCACGAGAGGACAGTATCACCTCCCACTCCCACTCAGGATAATTGAAAATGCCTCCAGACATTGCCACATGTCCCCTGCTGTAGCCATAGTGACTACCAGGATGCATTTAGTTTGTGCAGTGAAGGCTCCGATACTGAAGCAGCTATGCTGGTGTGTGCAGGTCACGTGGCTGTCTTCACATTTCAGCAAGTCTCATCCTTTTGGCCCTTAGAAGTATTTTCAGGTATTCCTGAGACCATCACAGCACCAGACTCCCCTGTTGGGTGGAGTTGGGGGCCTGCCTTTTTCATGTCTCCATTGTATTTATTCCTTCTTATAAGCTGAGGCTCATAGACCCCCTAGAACAGTCTGTGTGCACTAAGGAAGCTGGAAGGGACCCTACTGACCAGAGACCTTCTGAAGATCTTGGGGACTTCTGACTGGTGGTGACAGGATGGCAGGCCAGGAGCCGGGGGTGGGGTGGCTTCCTCAGTGAGATGCTGCCGCCTCCACCTTGAAGATGAAGCGTTTGGGAACTAAGTCTGTGAATACGCGGAGTCCCACTTTGCCCAGGGCCCCTATGTTCTGGGGGTGGCGAATGCGGTGTGTCCTCACACAATGCCTCACACTTACAAGAGAAAACCAGCCCCACCCTGGGCATTCAGAGGAAGTCGGGCCCCCAGTCCACAGCCAGCACACCCTTCCCAGCTCAGGCCACGGGAGTGCATAACAAACCAGCCTAGAAAGCTGAGCAAGTTCTGGCTGCCTTATCTGAATAGCATAGACTGGGTGGATTGTAAACCACAGAAAGGTCTCACTTGCAGTTCTGGAGGCTGGAAGTCTGAGATCAGGCTGACAGCATGGCAGGTTCTGGTGAGGGCCAGACAGCAGACTGCCACCTTCTTCCTGTGTCCTCTGACCATATGGCAGAGAGAGGGCCAGAGCACTACCTGGGCTCCCTTTCTTTTTTTTGGGACAGAGTCTCACTCTGTCGCCCAGCTAGAGTACAGTCGTGCAATCTCAGCTCACTGCACCCTCCACCTCCACGGTTCAAGCAGTTCTCCTGCCTCAGCCTCCCGAGCAGCCAGGATTACAGGCACACGCCACCACCATGCCTGGCTAGTTTTTGTATTTTTAGCAGAGACGGGGTTTCTCCATGTTGGCCAGGCAGGTCTTCAACTCCTGCCATCAGGTGATGCACACTGGGCTCCCTTCTGTGAGGGCACTAATCCCGTTCCTGACCCAGTCACTTCCCAAGGGCTCTACCTCTTAAGGTCATCACCTTGGATGTGGGGATCTGAACAAGAATTAGGAGGATGGAGGGAAGACAGACGTTCAGTCCCAGAGTGTATTGTGCTGTTAGGAAATCATTGTATCAGAAGTAACACTTCCATTTTGTACAAAATGTGTTTTTTAAACCGTACAGTATCCACATTCATACTTAGGATGGGCTAATAATCTTCCTGTTATTTAAAAGCTACAAAATTAGTGGCCCCATGTTTGGATTGGACTAGTTTTGTTTTTATGAATTAGCTGCCAGTGTTTTATATAAAAATTGAGATTTCTCCTATCCTTTTGGGGACAGGGAGGATATCCCAGGACTCTGGGAGGGGCTGAGGTGGAGCGATCACTTGAGCCCAGGAGTTTCAGGCTGGCCTGGGCAGCCTGGAGGAACCTCATCTCTACCAAAAAAATACAAAAACTAGCCAGGCATGATGGCTCACGCCTCTGATCACAGCTGCTTGGGTGTCTGAGGTGGAATCGCGGTCAAGGCTGCAGTGAGCCGTGTTCATGTCAATGGGCTCATGTCTCAAGAAAAAAAAAACTTTTAATTGAAAAAAGGCCAGAAGTAGGGAAAGAGCCAAGAGCTTGGCAACTCCGCCCTGAACTTACAAGACCCTGTTTCTGTGTGTGCCTTAGATATCCGCCAGGCATCGTGGGCGTGGCTCCAGGAGGACTTCCTGCAGCCATGGAAGGGATCATCCCTGGGGGCATCCCAGTGACTCACAACCTCCCGACAGTGGCACATCCTTCCCAAGCGCCCTCTCCCAACCAGCCCACAAAACACGGGGACAATCGAGAGCACCCCAACGAGCAATAGCAGAGAATGCCGGAAGGTAATCATTCAGATACACTTGGGACCAAGAGACAGTGAAAAATAGATGAACTAAGAGAAAAAGAATCTGACGGTCTTTGTAACTGATTCTGGACATATGCATCATTGATGTTGCAGTGTTAAAACAACTACAAGAGCTAGAAAACTGAAGATGTCGTCTGCTTATGGAAGCGCTGAAAGACTAGGATGTGATTTATTAACGACCAACTTCTGTTATTGTGTGTTAAGTTTTTCATCTGTGCATCAAATCACAAAGAATAAATAGAGCTTTTTCCTTTATCAGTCCCTTGGGCACAGCAGGTCCTGAACACCCTGCTCGAGAATGTTGCATCAAGAGTTCAAACATCCAAATAAAAAATACTAAGAGGAAATCCCCATCCTGTGACTTGAGTCCCTTCAGTCTACAGGGGCTGGTTACCTCTTTTTGCTGATAGGAAGATCACATTACTACCAAATGGGGAGAAAACTGTTTGCCTGTGGTAGACACCTGCACGCATAGGATTGAAGACAGACAGTACAGGCTCCTGTACAGAGAAGCATCTCTCACAGCTGAACTGTATACTGAGCGGGCAAGCTGGCTGTAAGTTAAGTAAAACCCTCTGATGATGCAAAAAAAAAAAAAAAGTATTAAGTTTCACAAGCTGTTTGTACTCAAATATATTTTCTCAGTTTCAGATCCTCTGCTATTTTATTGAGTGGAAAGTCTTGAACTAAAAGGGTTCAAGAAGAATAATGTTGCATTTCCTTATGTCTCAGGAAACACTTTTTATGGTAACTTGTCAGATTGTCTATGAACAAACCCACTTTTTTAGACATTGATAAAGTCTTTTTTTCTTCACGTGATATTTTATACAAGAACACTTCAGATGTATTAGATGTGACTGATTTTAACAAATCCTATTAGATTTGTATCAACTAGTTACATGTTCTATTCATAGTCTTTTGTGAATCATTGCCTTTTTGTTTAAAAAGATGGCCTATTTTGAGCCTTTGTATAGGTACATTCCTGTTTTTGTGACAAAAGAAAAACTTTAAAATTGTCCCAAACAGAAAAATAATGGCTATCAGAAGTATGTTTTGTTTTAGTGTGAGTTACCGTTACTGTATTTGTTTATTGTAAAGGTGGACATTTAGCGTTCAGTGCAGTTTTCAATAAAAAAGTAATTAAAATTTGTTAAGTTCTGAAATTCAAGTACATCTCACTAATGTAAAAGTTCTCTACTTGAGATGTTTAAGGTAACTGCATTGTCAATTTGCCAATTTCCAACTCTTGTTCCTCCAGGGTATCTGCCTATTCCATAACCAGACTCAAGAATGCTGACAATTACCTCATGTAATACAAAGTTTAATTGAAAAATCAAAACCTCATAGAAGTCCATCATTATCAAGTCATGCCATCTTGGTGCGTTAGAACTAAGTCAATTCAAAAAACAAAGTTGCTCAACTTTCAGAGTTTTGATTTTAATTTATCCCAAAGCAGAATGACCTGGACCTAGTTCAAGGGAGTGAAGTGAACCTTGAAATTGTTTTGCCAGTAACCTAACAAAATGATATTTACAAAGAAATGTTGCGAAATAGTTAAGAACTTGAAGTTGATTTAATGGATCTGCTTTTTAAATAGCATTAAACCTTTATAGTAGTAATGTCTGCAAGTGTCAAGTCTAGCAATTCCAGGTATCAAACTCCTTCTGAGCTCTTCTTTCCCTTCCCATTAAAACACCACCAAACAAAAAAAAACCCCATGGTGTCTTAAAGCCTTCAGCCTGCCTGGCCTTGTCTCCTCACTCATTTTTAGGTGGTGGCCCCATCCCAACTCTATCAATCATAAAAACGTACATTAACCTCACATGGAGAGAGATGGCACTCATAGTTACTGACCTGTCACCCCAGGGAACAAAAAGGTAGTTTAATGTCTTCATAACTACTCATCAAAGAGGCAATGAAATATGCATGAAAAGGAGGGCCCAAGCACGCAGAGTTATCTTACCTTCACATATGTGAAGAAGTCTGGGACACGATGAACCTAAGAATCAAAAACAAAAAGGCAGGTCTGAATCCACGGTCAACCTGGGTTTTGTTTAATTAGAACTTGGTTGCCCAAACAAACAAAAATATATATATGTATATATATATTTATAAATTTTGATTCCAAGGAAGAACAGGTCAAGACAAAATGCCACGCTGTGTATGCTCTAGAAAAACCAAAGTTCATAGAGTTAAGCTATTACTATCCAGTCTTTCAAGACATTTATGTCTGTCACCTAGCCACGTATAATCTTTGAAAAGGACTATATTCTATCTTGGGACAATAATTATGGCTCTTTAATAGTTCAAGAGCATAATATAGCATTGATTTACCAAAAATTTTGGCCTTTAACAGCCAATCTATGAAAACCATTTAAAGTCCCATTCCTGTCTGTAGCCTAGGAAATGGAACCATTTCTAATTCTTTCCCACAGGGAAGAAAGCTGCACCTATCACACTATGAGGTCAGGGTTACGGATAATAAATAAATAAATAAATAGAGTGCTCAGGGGAAACACCACTCACCACAACACACGGTAGAAGCTACGTACTGAGCGTGTACTCTCTGGACAATGCTGGCTGCAGTGCAGACTGCAGTGGCTACATGCTTTTCCCTCTAACAATTCTCTTTGGCTTCTTCAATTGGGAGGGCAGATTTTGCTTAACAGGCAACTAGAACAGGATCTCTGCCCACTAAAGAATTATCCCTATACATAAAGTTACTACAGATGCTAAGTAATCAGAGTGCTAACATTTTCTAAAAACTCAATTAACTAATTATTGACCAAAATGAAAGCAAACCATATAGTCAATTTTTAAGAAAACATTAACCACTTGAAACGGTAACATTTACATTATATCAAAAATTCATTTATATGGAATCATACTACAAAAATAATTTTTTCCTGCAAGATTTAGCATGCAGCAAAAATGATCTTTTCATCCTGGGAACACCTCTTTACCGAGTTTTCAGAGGGGAGAGGAACTAAAGACATGACAGTTTCGTGGGTATTTTTCTATTTTTAGTATCATTCTGGCAGCAAATTTGAGGTTGTACACATTTCATTATCAACTAAACAAAACAAGAAGCGAGCAAATACTTTAAGGTTTTCACAGCCTTTTCATCACAGGGAAGAAAAAAAAATACACGTGTGAGTATGTCTTCTTTCCAAATTCCTGGCCATACCAATCGTCTAGAAAGTGCTTATCAGGACACCAAGTATTTCTGTGTTCCTGAGATAGGTCTGAAATTTTTACCCAGTATTGAATGTATACCTGAAGTGGTCAAATAATACTCCTTATAAAAATTTTTCTACCTAAGATTATAGTTTTAATTTTAAATAAGAATGGCCACAATTAACCAACATGCAAAAGTTCTCAGACTATACACTGAGAAATTCTTCATACAATGCATTTACCACCTTATTGCATTTTTAAAATCTTTATTCTGTAGTGAATTGGTATTCCCAATCTGCCTAAGCAAAGGCATGCCCTTCTAACAAAATTTGCTTAGAGCAGAGGTGATAAAAGGAAGAATCTGAAGACCCTTTGGCATGGCAATTTGGGAGTAGCACATTGTTGCTGGAGTCCAAGTGAGCAAATTTCACACAATTCATTTAGTGACAAATGGGCTTGCTCCCTTTTCATCCAGGAAAATGCTACTCACAGACCCAGAATCTCATTTTAAGGTATTCTTCCAAACAAATATCTATCTATTGAAAGGGGGCTTATCAGAAAACTTAAAAGACACAATAACCAAAACCAAAACCCTCTTCAAAACAAATAAACAATGTCTGTATTTAGTTCACTCTAAAACATTCTTAGCTTTTCTTGCGGTTTGTTCCTAAAAGATTTGATTTTATTGGGCACAACAGGAACTAAATTAGCTTATTTTTATGTTTTGCTGTGGATAATTTATACAAAACATTTCCAGATCTCTGAGACTTAACATTAGATGGATCTTTTAAGGTGAAAGTAGAATGCCAGGTTCTACTGAAATATTATCTCAAAGGAACAAAGAGTCATCTGCCATGTGCTTTTTCTAAGTGCCCATGCTGGAAAAAAATTTCTCAGTAATATGAAGATGCTGGTACAACTTTTCCTATTACACAATTTCTTTCACAACCACATGCGTTACATTTATAGACAGATTTACAATTTGAAAGGACAAAAAGTTCTGTCTTAATAATAAAATTAGTTTTTTTTACAAAGTGTAGTCCAACCAAAGTTGTCTGTCCCCTCACACAGAGGCGTTATCTCCATTACGTGTGGGTGGTCCAGGAAAACACTTCCGAGCAGATTCTGCCAGATTTGGTTCAGTCCATGATGTAGACTCTGCTTGGCGCACCACACTAACTTTAGGGTCATTACAGATCCAATGCCTTGGTCTTCTGCTTTTATTTTTTTCATTCATCTTCATCATCCTCATCTTCCTCTCCATCAGACAGGGATGTACACGGCCGGATCTGTCGGTAGCGGTCAAGCCATTTTTCTACCATTTGAGTAACCAGGGGGTGATTTCGCCGCCGAGAGCTCTTTTGCATGGCAACCAGAACTCCCCCCTCCGTCACACAGCAGTCTAGCCACTCCCTGAGCAGTTTTTCTTGCTGTTCCTCGTTACCTAGCTTTTGGAGGAATATGAAGACAAAAGGAAAATCATACAACAGATCAGAGACTTGGTAGGAATGTGACATGGTATGCTAACTGATGAAACGGCCAAAGCAATCCACTTTTCACACTGTTTCAACCTCTTAGAAATTTTGTGATTAAAGTCTAGTTTGCTCTGGTTAAATTTAAAAAGACACCAATGGGAAAATTTTCAGAAAATACTAAAGAGCACACTAGAGGATAATTTATTTGATAAAATAACAAAAAGCAAATGTCCTAGTAAACTGATCCTGGCAAGCCACAGCTTCAAACACATGACAAGGTAAGTTTACTCAGTCAATTATGTACAGGGTGAAATTATACAAGTTATGGTCTATGAACTTTTCTTCATGTTGTGATTATAAACGTTTTATAATAATTACTAGTATATTAAATAAAAGACCAATACTTTTATAAGAATGCTGGCTTTCTGAAAGAGCGTTGTTTTGTACATTCTCACCACCTCCCATCTGGTCTATACCCTTTCACTCCCCTGCATGTACAATAGCTTTACCTGGTATTCCTGCTCCTGCCACTGCACGAGCGCCCCAAATGTTCCTCTTCTGGGTAAACCGGCCATTGGCTTGCCACATTATCCAGAGTAAAACCCAAAGCTCTAAAAGGCCTTCAGTGAACTCCACCCTACCCTTATCATCTCTGACCTCTTCTTCCTCCCTCCCCTAGCCCTACCCCCTCTTTCCCTGTTGCTTGCCCCTTTTAAACTGCCCTTGCAATTCTTAGAACTCTGCTTTCAGATAAAAACTCACTTCTCATTCCCTCATCTTTACATTTTCTTATCACCCATCACCACCTGAGGGAAGTTCCTTAAGTTCCTTGATGTCTCCCTGTACAGCAGTTTTGAAAAGGTAAAAAGTACAGCTGATATCTTCAGCAATTACTACAATCACATTCAGAAATTAAGTGGCAGTGCAGATAAAACCACACCTGAAAGGCACTTCAGGCTGTTTCTGGTACAAGGTACTAGAAACATGCTGCTTACCTCCTGAGCAGAAAGAAAGTGCACATGGAGTAGCTTCCTTTCACTGTCAACCAGAGGCAAAAACGTGATGGTGACATCATCATCAGTATTCAGATTAGCACCAGCACCTCGGTTGCCATAGCCGTCATTTTCCATGGCAACCAAAGCAGAGAAGTGGCCCCTTGTATACCCCAGAGCAATCGGACTTTTCCAGCAAAAACTCTGTTCCCACAACAAAGGCAGATAAACACCTGGAAAAAGAGGGAAGAAAATCCCGATAGTCACAGATAGTCACACGAAGAAAGAGCCGCTCCCTCCCTCACTGCCCTTGTTCACATTTCCGTCTACTGCTCCTTCCTGGCATCTGAGCCACTCTGATCCTGGCTCACCAGTTAATACTTACACATGTGGCTGCCAACATTAGAAGAGACCTGAAAAATGCTCCTGAATAATGGCTTACCTTGAAACCGAGTATATCCTAAAGTTTCTCCCCGGAAACTCTTGTAATATTTTACTCCATAAACTATAATTGGTCGTCTAAGAATATGTGCCAGTACAAAAATGTGCGTCTGCTCCAAGCTTGCTCCAGGCTATACAAACCAAAACAAAAATTTAAAACATTTATTACCACTCCTGGAAAACTGATGTGTAAAAAACAGTACTACCTCCCCTTCAGTACACTATCACAGTTTATTTTTAAGAAAAAAAATTTGTCAAAGCAGCATTTGATTGCTCAAATAATAAACCCAATAAAACTGTAAAGGAAATCTACAAAGGCCACATGTGAATATCATTTACCATCCAAACTCACAAATTACATAGATGCGCATACATATTCTGAAATAACCCTTGCCACCCAGCCTCACTACTATCCAATCTCAGGAACCAGAGATTCAGATAGTTAAGGATGCTTTATAATCATATTCTGGTTAAGTTACTGTGAAAGCACTATCTACAACAAAGTCCTCCTGAAATGAAAAAGTGAGCTTGTTTCATGCAAACGTAAATACTAAATATTAAATGGGTCCATCCTTGAGCTACAACCCATGGTGTGAGGTACATGTCTCATATAAATCAACCACTGTGAATCCTGCCCAAATGGCCCAAAGACCAGGTACTTCCTTCTCTAAGTTCAAATGAATCATACTGCTTTCTGGAAAGAAAATTAATAGTTATAAATATATATTTGTAACTTTACAGTTTGGTATACTGAAGCGCTTCACAAAACCAAGCATGAAACCAACAGTCTAAGGGACAAGCCTACACAGTTCCATGTTACAAGAAGCCTCCATTAATAAAAAGGTGTTAGCAAACTTGGAAAAATTCATTCCCACATGAATGGAGAGCAATCCCAAGACTAGTGTGTGTGACCTTTTGATGGTTTTTAATCACTCGACATAAAAACACACATTACTCATGTTCTGCAGTGAGGACTTGCTATGGCCAACTGTACTTGCTATGCTATTTATTTGATACATGACTAGAACCCAAGTCGACTGATATCGAGTCAAGCATTCTCTTCTTTGTACCCACATTGCCTCCAACATGGTTTGCTCAAATGTATCAATTTAGACTACATGGCTTACTTTTCTCATAGAAGCAACAAAACTTGAAGCATCCTCACCTGACTAGCAAGAGAGAGTATAAATGCCCAGTCTTCTTGCCACTGTTCTTCTCTCAAGGAAAAATGTAAACCAAAGCTCTGAGAATACCATGATTCCCAATCTTTCCAGCGTGTGTAAAACCTAAAAAAGCAAGATAGTAAAAAAAAATAAGCCTTCTTATAGAGATATAAAACATTTATACAGATATAAAACTTCTTATATAGATACAAAACATTTAAAGTTCTGATCATTTTTATTTAATGTAGTCTTTAAGCAGTTTGCGAAGCAATTAATCATTTTATTTTGCCCGGGTGATAATGGATTTTTCAAATAAAAAATGCCTCCCTCATCCACTAGCAGATACCTTATAACATCCTTTAACATCTTTCACCAGAATTTAATTTACCAACAACCAAATTTTCAAACTTCAAACACTAACAATGAGACCAGTTATCTTCAACTGTCTACAGTTAGTTTACAAACACACACAAAAAACTCACCTGAAATGTTGGATGCAAGACACTACATTTCTCTATCAATATACAGAGTATACCACCTGCAATCACTTGTATAAACAATAGATGGGAAATATTCCATGTGTTCATAATATCAAGATCAATAATTTCTCTGATGATCACCTAATGATTCAAAAGCAACCAAAACAAACCCCACTGCAATGACAAAATATTCCTTCTTTTTGCTTAACCTGAATCACTGAAAACAACATCGATTCTTTGTCTATCGTGTAAAAATTAAATTCAGAAATAATTATGCTAGTAATTATGTTTCACTGTCTTATAAAAACAAGCCAACTAACATCTCTAAAATGAAGACAGATCTTTAATCTGTTTATAACATCACATTTCTCTTCTATACATTTGAATTCTAGGTAAAAGACAAGGAAATCTGTTGTGTTGTTAAAAAGTTTCAGCATATTAAAATTAAATGTGAACAGGTGTGGTAGCTCACACCTGTAATTATAATACTTTGGGAGGCTGAAGAGGGAGAATTGCCTGAGGCCCAGAATTCAAAAAACCTGGCCAACATAATGAGACCCCATCTCTATTAAAAAAAAAAAAAAAGTTAAATGTGTTGGTGTCACAAGTAACTTTACAGTAATTTAATGAAGGGCTCCTTAGAAAATAAACGTATTTTCTAAAGAAATTAAAATATAATGTTCCAGGGGTTTAACTCAGTTGATTTTAAAACATTTTTCATACTCCAGGTAACTGAGGATGTTTAATCATAATTCCAAATATTTTAAAATTAAAATACATATATTCCTCTTTTACAATAGCTAAGATATACAGAGAAATGTGTTTGAATATTTTGACAACAGTGATGAAATACATTGTTTTGAAAAGTTCAAGGAGAAATATCAAACAGAGAAACTGTTAACATAGTGAAAGTTGTATGCAGTTCAAAAATTTCTTGGTTAGTGCCTAAAATCATTTTATAAATGAGACAGCTAAGTCAGCCAGAAATTCACTGGTGATTGCACTCAAAACCCTTCAAAGACCACTGAAGAAGAGAGTTCAATAAAAGTTTTTCTTTCTTTCCTTCTTTCTTTCTTGATTGACTGAGGAGTTTCACTCTGTCGCTCAGGCTGGAATGCAGTGGCACGATCTTGGCTCACTGCAATCTCCACCTCCCGGGTTCAAGCAATTCTCCTGCCTCAGCCTCCCGAGCAGCTGGGACTACAGGCGTGTGCCACCCCCAACTAATTTTTGTATTTTTTAGTAGAAACGGGGTTTCACCATATTGGACAGGCTGGTCTCAAACTCCTGACCTCGTGATCCACTTGCCTCGGCCTTCCAAAGTGCTGGGATTGCAAGTGTGAACCACCATGCCCGGCCTAAAATACACTTTAAATTAAACATGTTAAAATGTTCATCCTCACCACTCTAAGACCTAAACTCTGAAACTACCACGGTCTCCGTAAGAACAGACAAGCAAACCAAATCCAGCAATATATGACCAAATGGTACAGGAATACAAGTTGGGTTTCACATTCAAAATTCAATTCCATATTCATGGATTGGAAGGCTCAATATTGTCAAGCTGGCAATACCACCCACCCCCCCCAATTAATACACAGATTCAATGCAATCCCAATCCAAATCCCAGCTGTTTTTACAAAAACTGATGGGCTGGATCCTAAAATTTATATGGAAATTCAAAGGACTTAAAATAGTCAAAACTATCTTGAACTATAAACCCTCAGGCAAAGCTCCGCAGTGGCAGGGACTGGAGGAGGTGGTGCCAAGCACCACACCATTCTGGGACACCTGTCCATATCCCAGCCCCAGGTGCTCACTCCTGAAGCATCTTTTGAGAGTGAGGACTACGGACTAAAAGTTCCACTGCAATAACTCTTACCAGTGGTTACTGTAACAGCCTGTAAACAGCCTAGTTCCTTCTTACTCTAGTAACCACTCCCTACCCAGCCTATTTACTACATCAGATTCTATTTCTCCTCCACCACCTTTTTTCTTTTCTTTTCTTTTTTTAGCCTGTGGTCACCTAGGCTGGAGTGCAGTGGCATGTTCTTGGCTCACTGCAGCCTTGACCTTCCAGGCTCAAACGATCCTTCCACCTCAGCCTCCCAAGTAGCTGGAACTACAAGCAGGCACTACCACGCCTGGCTAAATTTTGTATTTTTTGGTAGAGACAGGGTTTTGCTATGTTGCCCAAGCTGGTCTTAAACTCCCAGGCTCAAGAAATCCGCCCACAATCTCCCTATATCTGTGCTAGACTTTTGGGACCTCAAATGACTCACAACCATCTGAGAATTCCAGTCCTGATACAAACGTGACAACTCAGACTCATATGATCACCCACAGCCAGCTCTAAGGAACAGGTGAGCATAAACCCCAAGGCAATTCTTACTCACCACAAATGTCTTTAAAAAAAAAAAAAAAGACCAGGTGCAGTAGCTCACGCCTGTAATCCTAGCACTTTCAGAGGCTAAGGCAGGAGGAAAGCTTGAGCCCAAAAGTTCAAGACCAGGCTGGGCAATATAGTGAGACCTCATCTCTACAGAAAAATTTAAAAATTAGCCACATGTGGTAGCACACTCCTGTAGTCCCAGCTACTCCTAGGAGGCTGAGGTGCGAGGATCACCTGAGCCAAAGAGGCGGAGGATGCAGTAAGCCAAGATCATGCCCCTGCACTCCAGCCTGGGTAACAGAGCAAGACCCTTTCTCGAAAAACAACAACAAAAACCCTCACAATTAAAAAAAAAAAGACAGCACCTCTAAAATTCACAATGTACTATCAGCCTTTCAACAGATCAGGAAATTTTCAAAGAAAAGGCCAGGCATGGTGGCTCACACCTATAATCCTAGCACTTTGGGAGGCCGAGGCGGGCTGATGGACTGCCTGAGCTCAGGAGTTCAAGACCAGCCTGGGCAACATGGCAAAACCTCGTTTCCACTACAAATACAAAAAATTAGAGGGGTATGGCAACACCACCTGTAACCCCAGCTACAGAGGAGGCTGAGGCACAAGAATTGTTTGAACCTGGGAGGCAGAGGTTGCAGTGAGCCAAGATCGTGCCACTGTACTCTGGCCTGGGTGACAGAGTATGACTCTGTCTCGGAAAAAAAAAAAAAATAGGAAATTACCACCAAAGAAAAGATTACAGGATGCCTTTTTAGAGGGGAACTGCAAAGTGGTAGCTTTACCACAGTTCAAACCTGGCTTTCCATCTTACAGGGCAGAGTCACAACCAAAACTTCAAGGCAGACCTGTGAAACAACAATGCCAAGAACCCACTGTCTTAGGAACTAATCCATGCTCATCCTCTTGACACAGGCCCATAGCAGTGGACGTGTAAATCAGCAGCAGGAAGCTGCCTGGTGACCACGAGATCTGATCAAGAGGGCCAGACGGGGTACTGACCAGAATCAGGCTTATCTAGCCCAATGAACCCACTTCAAACTACCAGACCAATGTGCAGCAGCCACCTCCACTAACAAGCACAAAAAGTCCTCTCTCCTGGACTATGACTAATTGACTGAACCATCTACCTGAGTGACACATTCATTCTTCAGCTTTATTATACATCCAATCAGTACCATCCAGGAAGCTATTTTGTTTCTCTAATGTGCCTACAAATTGTTACTCTATTATGTTACGCTTTTTTCTCCTCCCTGCACCCCAGACAGAGTCTCACTCTGTCACCCAGGCTGGAGTGCTGTGGCACGATCTTGACTCACTACAACCTCCTCCTCCTTCTCCTCCTCCTGGATTTAAGCAATTCTTGTATCTCAGCTTCCCAAACAGCTGGGATTCCAGGCATGAGCCAACCTGCCTGGCTAATTTTTGTATTTTTAGTAGAGACAGGGATTCACCAAGTTGGCAACTTGGTCTTGAACTCCTGCCCTCAAATGATTTGCCTGCCTCAGCCTCCCAAAGCACTGGGACTACAGGCATGAGCCACACACCCAGCCATACTGTGTTATGCTTTAATCTACAATTTTGCTCTCAAGAAAGTAATTTATAGGCCAGGCTCAGTGGCTCATGCCTATAATGCCAGCACTTTGGGAGGCCGAGGTGGGCAGACTTCCTGAGATCAGAGTTTGAGACCAGCCTGGCCAACATAGTGAAACCCCACCTCTACTAAAAATACAAAAAATTAGCCAGGCAGGGTGGTGCATGCCTGTAGTCCCAGCTACTTAGGAGGCTGATGCAGGAGAATCGCTTGAGCCTGGGAGATGGAGGTTACAGTGAGCCGAGATCACGCCGCTGCACTCCAGTCTGGCCGCACTCCAGTCTGGCCGACACAGCAAGACTTCAAAGAAAGGGGGCGCAGAGAGGGGAGGGGGGGGGAGGGAGGGGAGGGGGAGGGGAAGGGGAGGGAGAGAAAAAGAAAAGAAGAAAAAGTAACTTACATTGTTCTCATTTCCAAATTCTAGAGAGTACTTTCATTCAGTAGTAAGTACTTCCTGAGCACCTACTATATGTCAGGCTATTCTAACTACTGGATCTTCCACAACAAAATAAAATCCCTGTTCTCATGAACTTTATAATGGTGTTTATGTAAGCCCTAAATACTGAAAAGAAAATTTACAACTGTTAAGTGCTCAAAAACGACATAAAGGGCCAGGCACAGTGGCTCACACCTGTAATCCCCCCACTTTGGGAGGCTGTTAAGTGCTCAAAAATGACATAAAGGGCCAGGCACGGTAGATCACTTGAGGTCAGGAGTTCGAGACCAGCTTGGCCAACATGGCTAAACCTCGTCTATACTAAAACTACAAAAATCAGCTGGGCATGGTGGCAAGCACCTGTAATCCCAGCTACTCTGGACACTGAGGCAGGAGAATTGCTTGAACCTGGGAAGGCAGAAGCTGCAGTGAGCCATCACACCACTGCACTCCAGCCTGGGCAACAGAGCAAGACTCTGTCTCAAAAAATATAAATAAAAAGACATAAAGATACTAGGGTAATAAAGTGCTCTAAAGTAGGGTTTTTAGCATTATTTGTAAGCATTCAATTAGGTAAAGGAGAAAAAACACATTTTGATACTGATGTAGGGAAAACTGTATGACTTTTTAAATGGTTTCTGCTAGTTACTAACTTCAACAATAGGCAATTTAGCCTCTTTGAGCCTTATAAAATGATAACTAAATGAGATAATGTTCAAAGAACCAAGAAAATACCACAGAAGTCAAATAAATGTAAAGACTGAACTATCCATTCACAAAAACAATGATTTTTCCAGTGTCTGGGTGCAGGTAAAATATATCTATATAAAGAACACTTTGAGACAACTGAAGAAATGTGATTATGAACTGTTAGATAACTGAATCAATGTTGAATTACTTAGATGTAGTAATGGGGATGTGGGTGAGTAGGAGAATATTCTTGTTCTGGAAAGATGCATGTTGATATTTTGAAGGGTAAAGCATCATGATGTCTACAATGAACTGATCCAGGAGTCTTTTTGTATGATGACATGGAGCAGGTGTGCAAAATGTTAACAACTGCTCAACTGAATGAAGAAAATACCGGGATCCACTGCACTGAATTTCTTTAAAATTATTCTCCGAGTTTAAAAATTCGCAAAATAAAAAATGTGATCTTAAGACTCCCTCAGGAAGGAAAAAAACTTGTAACACAATGTCTAGATAATCTCTTAGTTGAACACAAATATTAAATAAGGCTGAGTGCAGCAGCTCAGGCCTATCATCCCAGCACTTTGGGAGTCTCAGGCAGGTTGATCACTTGAGATCAGGATATCAAAGCCAGCCTGGGCAACATGGCAAAACCCCATCTCTACCAAAAATAGATAAAAATAGCCAGGCATGGTGATGAGCACCTGTAGTTCCAGCTAATCAGGAGGCTAAGGTGGAAGGATGGCTTGAGCACAGGAGGTAAAGGATGCAGTGAGCCAAGATTCCACCACTGCACTCCAGCCCAGCGACTGAGCCAGACCATGACTGAGCCAGACCCTGCCTCCATCGATGGATCAATCAATCAATCAATCCTTATAAAGATGAGGAAAGGCCTTATCAATACTTAACGGCTACTATAACTTGAAATGCTGCATTTGAAATGTTCAAATACACTGCTTCTGTTTTACAGAAACAATAAATGCTTGCATTATAAAGCTTTAAATGTTTCTATTTTAAAATTTAGCAAAAAAAGGTACAAAAACCATTGATTCTTGCTTTTATTGTGTTTCTTGAGGGAAAAACAAAAACCACGTACATGTTCAACATATTTTAATATCTAAAATGAACTGTTTTTCCTCTAGTTTCCATATAAAATATAACTGACATGAAAAGTCCGACTACAAGGATATGATCCAGCAAACGCACTCCTGGTTTGAAACAGGGAAGAATGCCAGCTCACCAGTGTGAACAGTCATGCAGGCTGTCATGCAGGGCTTTCCGAAGCACCGAGTCCTTGTCATAAATGCCCCAGGTAGCTTGTAGTACTGAATCAAGTAGGCAGTCTCCTGCAGTCCGGTTCCAAAGTGCATAGAGTCGACTGTCCAAACGTGTAGCCAATTCCAAGGACCAGTTAATAATTGGAGATTCTTCTTCTAATTCTGTACGATGAATTTAAATACATGTTCATTTCCATACCTATGTCATTAGAGAATATTCATGGGGAGAAGAACCTATTTTCTAGATATAAAATGGTTTATATGTAATTTACCAAAAAACACCTAAATAAAACTGACCAACTGAAATACAAACTTTTGAGAACTGGAAACATCTTCTGCCTCTAGAATAATTTAATCAACTTTTAAATTCTTTATAGTATGATTTTCTAAAAAGTGTTTAATATAGAAATACACATTCTGGAACAAGAAGCAGAAACCAAGGTTTTAAAATCTCTGTTATCTTTATTTGTGCACTCCATGACAGTGAGCAAAACAATGTAACACTGAAATTCAGGACTTTGTATCTTTAAACCAACCAGGCGAGGTGGCTCATACCTGTAATCTTAGCACTTTGGAGGCTGAGGTGGGTGTACTGCCTGAGCTCAGGAGTTCGAGACCAGCCTGGGCAACATGGTGAAATCCCATCTCTACTAAAATACAAAAAATTAGCTGGGCGTAGCAGCATGCACCTGAAGTCCTAGTTACTCAGGAGGTTAGGGCAGAAGAATTGCTAGAAGCCAGGAGGCGGAGATTTTGGTGAGCCAAGATCGCACCACTGTACTTCAGCCTGAGTAACAGAGCGAGACTCCATCTCAATCAACCAGTCAGTCAATAAACAAACCAACCAACCAAGCTGACCATACACCAAACTACACCATATCTTACTAAACAAAACTTACTTGATCAGAAAAAGGTAAATTGTACTTATTAATTCCATGCTTACCTTTTTGAACGTCTCTATCAAGCACCTCATCAAATAATTTTTCTTGGACTGTTGGAGGCAAATCTTCAATATCTACAAAGAAAAAGTCGACTTAAAAGATCTCTTGTTTCATAACTTATATTTGATACTAGCATCTACTAGTAACTTCCTCTAACATAACTCCCTTTCCATTGAAGGTTATCAGATAGCTTTTTCTTAATACACAAGTATAACGTGTTATATAAAATATTTCTTTTCTGGGCCAGCTGCAGTGACTCACACCTATAATTCCAGTACTTTGAGGCCAGCAGAATGCTTGAACTCAGAATTCTGAGACCAGCCTGGGCAACATGGCAAAACCATGAGTCTACAAAAAATATACAAAAATCAATCAGATGAGGTGGTAGACACCTGTAGTTACAGCTACTCAGAAGGCTATGGTGAAAGAACTGCTTGAGCCTAGGGAGGTCAAGGCTACAATGAGCCATGATCTTGCCACTGCACTGCAGCCTGGGTAGTGGAGTGAGACCCCATCTCAAAAAAAAAAAATCTAATCATTCTGGGGTAAGCTTAAACACAGAGTGAGTGCATTTCAAATGAAATTTCCTCCAATTTCAGAAAACTTAATTACTATTTCCTACAATTTGTAAATGCCCATTTATGTCTGAATATAAAAATTAAACCACTCAGATCTAGGCTGAGTAACACTGCAAGACTCCATCTCTACAAAAAATTTTCAAATTAGCCAGGCGTGGGGGGCATACACCTATAGTCCTAGCTACTCAGGAGGCCAAGCCAGGAGGATCACTTGAGCCCAGAGGCTGGACGTTGCAGTGTGCTATGATCATGCCACTGCACGCCAGCCTGGGCAACAGAGCAAGAGCCTATTTCAATTAAAAAGAAAAACAGATCTCAGATGAAAGATTTTAGAAACTTTTGGTGTTTGGTGCTAACCAAACACCAACTAACAGGATGCCACGCGTCAATGTCAACTGACAAAAAGCATTCTGAAAGCCATCTTCAACTGTCAATGAATTGAAAAATAAAGAGTTGCTTCACAAATATAGTAGAAATAAATACAATGAGTAAAAAAAGATGACACGTTCAAGAGAATGGAGTATGTTCAATTCAAATAACATAACTCTACCCATCAAAAAGCTCATGTTCTAAACCCATTTCTTAATACCAGGTTATCAATACAGCTATCTAATTTCAAAATAACATACAACCATGAAACGGGAAATTTTTTCAAAGGAGATTTTTTTTTTAAGATATTCTAAAATAAAACCAAAGAGAAAATAAAAGAGTAAAACAGATTTTTAAAAAACAATCTGAGGTCCACAAAGAAATCCATTACTATCAACTGCTGTATTCCTCTCAGATAACTAGAGTGTACTAACAAGTAGCCTTCTATATGGTCACTTCCAACATAAATAAGACAGTCAAGTAATTTAAGACGCATATATAGTAGCTATGCTATGTGCCTTCTAAAAAAACATTTTTCACCCATATACACAAATATAACTATAATAAAATGAAAAATTCTTTTTACATTAGATTTTGTAGTTACCTGCTGGCAACGTAAATGTTACAAGGTCAGTCAGAAAATAGCAGGCAAAATCCCCCTTTCTCTGATGAAGAGAGGCGGCTATCTCTCTCCGGATTTGTTCTGTCAGTTCAGGACACACCATTGCTGGAATACACTTTGCTGCTTGTTGAGACACCTTAAATACAAAAGAAACTTTCCTCTCATCTCATGTATTATAAATAGAAGCATAAAACAACAGTATTTAAAAGAAATCTGCAAAATTTCCCAATAAGTCAAGGTTTTATTTAATCTTAAAATACACTGAGTATTATTTCCTTATCAATGAAAGTATGTATCAGTACAACTTTTCAAAAAGTCATAAAAATGTTTTAATCTCTGATTCAGTAGTTCTATTTAAGAATTTATCACAAGGAAATACTCAAAGATGCACATAAAAATTTATGGAAAAGGGTGTTGTCCATAGACATATCACAGGAAGAGGGAGGACAGAAAACCCAAGTAGACTAACCATCATGCACCCAATAAAAACATCTTTAGAAGCAGAGAATCACAGCTCACAGAGAAAGAGAAAACTGCAAACATTTTTCTACAAGTTTCAAGTACTCTAGTTTGGACTTAAAAAAAAAAAAAAACATGGTATTTAAAGGGTTACTTCCCACTGCCCTCAAGCCTTTTCTTCCTCTCCATTTGTTACCACTCTGAGTTTTTTAAAAAGCATTTGGCATATTCAGGTTTAAACACAGACTGCCAACATCTGAAGCTCAGCCTGACAGGAGTGAGACGGGAGCACTACTGCACAGGCCTCTAAGCAAGAAACAACAAACCAAGGAAGACTAGAACTTTCTTCCTTTTTTTATTTTTTTTCTTTTTAAAATGCTAAATAGCAACAAATGTTGCAAAGATTTAATTTAACCTTATATTTCAGTCATATCCAGTTTGTGAAGCTAAATAAAACTACGTACACAAATTTCTAAAATCATAGTTGAGCATCTGTGAGAACAGGACGAGGCCAAGCACAGCGGCTCATGCCTGTAATCCCACCAACTCTGGGAGGCTGAGGCTGGTGGATTGCCTCAACTCAGCAGATCGCAACCAGCCTAGCCAACATGACGAAACTCTATCTCTACTAAAACTACTATTACAAAAATGAGCTGGGAGTGGTGGAGTGCACCTGTAAGTCTCAGCTTCTTGGGAGGCAGAGGCATGAGAATAGCTTGAACCCAGGAGGAGAAATTGAAGTGAGCCGAGATCGTGCCACAGCACTCCAGCCTGGGCAACAGAGTGAGACTCTGCCTCAAAAAAAAAAAAAACACAGTGCAAACCCAGAGTGAGCCTGTTCCCAGACTTTACCAACCTGGACAACCATCCCAAGGGTAAGTGGGGTCTGAAGAGCAACAGGTCTTCCAGCTTCTTACTCTTCTCAAAGAGTAAGGTTTACTGATAATGTTATCTACATAATATATGTGGACAACTAACTGCAATTGCTATTAAAAGAAATAGTGTTTCAAAAACTCTGCATACCCAACACAGTCACCTGACTCCCTATTTCAAAACTCCAGCCTGGCCAGTGGCTCACACCTGTAATCCCAGCACTGTGTGAGGCCAAGGCAGGAGGATCACTTGAGTTCTAGAATTCAAGACCAGCCTGGACAACATAATGAAACTCTGCCTCTACCAAAAAAAAAAAAAAAAATATATATATATATATATATATATATATACACACACACACACACACACACACACACACACATATATACACACACACATACACACACACATATACATATATAATATATATACACACACAGGCGCATATGCTAGGCATGGTGTCATGCACAGTAGTCCCAGCTACTGGGGAGGCTGGGAGGTGGGAGGATTGCTTAGCCAGGGAAGTCAAGGCTGCAGTGAGCCGTGATCACACCCCTGAGCAACAGAGAGAAACCTCGTCTCAAAGGAAAAGAAAAAAAGGACCAGCCTGGCCAACACAGCGAAACCCCAACTCTACTAAAAAATACAAAAATTAGCTGGGTGTGGTGGCACACGCCTATAATCCTAGCTATTCGGGAGGCCGAGGCAGGAGAATCACTTGAACCTGGGAGGTAGAGGTTGCAATGAGCCGAGACCACGCCATTGCACTCCAGCCTGGGTGACAGAATGAGACTTCATTTCAAAAATAAAAATTAAAATTAAAAAACTCCTACATGAAAATTCAGTTATACTAGACTTTATTGGCCAAGATTATCATTAACCATTAAAATTCTCACTACATCTTAAACTACATGAGCCTAACCATTAGTCAACGCTCAAACATGGAAAATCAAATTATGTATTTTCAGACTATAATTGACTACTTCTCAAGTAACACAGTTAAAATGGATCCCCAAAGTAAATTCAAAAATAGCTTATTCCAATCAGCTAGCCCTCAGGCCCTTTCCAAAAACCTAGAAAGACCTTTCGAAAAACCACCTGGACTGGACCCTGAATACCACAAACATTCTAAAATAAACCTAGCCTTCAAACAACCCCTTCCACCAGCATCCTTAAGCAAGATGTGCCCATGAAGCCTGCCACTCACCTTCTCACCTCTTCAACTTTATGGTTCTCAACCATCTCTGTAGGCTGAGAGTTCTTAATTTAGGGTCCATGATCTTGGGAATGGTCCATGAACTTTAATGGGAATTTCATTTTAATTCGATTTAAATCCATCTTCCCCAACTTTTTGCCTATATTAAAATGTATTTTCTTATATATCAAATTTAATTTAGTATTTTGGTAACTATTACTTCAATACAACTGATTTCCTGTGTAATCTTATTTACTTCTTATGTATTTAAAAACATTATTTTGGGAAGGAGTCCATAACTTTCACGAGACTACCAACAGGGTCCACGACACAGAATCTGACATATATATCCCCCAACTCTAACCTTCTCCTGTTCTCATTCCAAAAGAACTTGGCTGAGCATTCTCTGTGACACACCCCCTTAGTCTAGACTTAGTCCAGACTCCCCCACTTCTAGTCTCCCTACTGGCCCCTTTAATTCTGACCTTTGGAGTATTTATTCCATGGAGACTGAATCCATTACCAATTCTGCTCTTTGCCTGGAACAAACCCCCTCCACCTCTCCCACACTGTTCCAAGGTTGCTCTACATGGCCCACCAAATACAGTAAAAGTCATGGTATGTTGATTCCTAAATCCATTTATAAAAGACACTGCAGATTTCAAAGACACTAGATCACTCTCTTACACTCTGTGCCTCTATCGGATCACCTGCTGGGGGTGAAACCAGCTGCCGTATCATGAGCATCCCTGTAGACAGGTCTGCACGCCAAGGAATTGAAGCCTTCTGCCAAAAGCCGTGTCAGTGGGCTTGGGAACAGATCCCCAAGCCCCAGTTGAGTCTTTTGACAACTACAGCCCCAGACCACTTGACTGCAACCTCATGACATTGTGAGCCAAAACTATTCAGCTAAGTGGTTCCTGGATGCGAACTCTCACAAATTCTGTGAGATAACACAATGTTTCTTGTCTCAGCCACTAAGTTTCCAGATAATCTGTGATACTGCAATAAATATACTGATGTTCTATTATCATCCCACTGTTAGTCCTCAGATTGTTTTCAGGAGCTCAATGGCTTATAACGGCCCTTCTAATACCCTGTAATAATCTTCTACTTACCTAAGGGGAGCCCCTAAAGATTTTCACCCTAGTTCATAGCTGCCTTCTTAAGCCTGGCTCCTGTTACCACCAGCAAAGTACAACTCCACACCGACGGCCCTTCCAGTATACAACAGACAACACGACTAGACACCACAACACAAATGCAGCCAGGCCTTCGACACTAGAAAAACCCTCTCTAACTCTTACATCTCATGTTCCAAAACTTGGATCCCTCTACCTGAAAAGTGCCCTTCTTCCTTATACTCAGCAAGCCTGCACTTTTGTTTTCACCATGGCCTTCAGTCTCTCAAGCCCCCCACCCCAGCTTCCATGGAATCTTACCAAACTGTACACAATGGTTAGCTACTACAATCATGTTTCCATCTAACCTTCAAATGTTTTAATCCCTATACATTGCCCTGTAATGGTTTGAATTTGCCAAATAATGGCAAATTTGAATAAACAAATATGCAAACGTATATACAAAAGATGTATACTGACAAAATTTGAATCTACAATTAATATGACTCTCCGCATTTTTACTCTCTTTCTCTTGTCATTAAAAAATATTACCCGGGCCAGGCGCAGTGGCTCACGGCTGTAATCCCTGCACTTTGGGAGGCCGAGGCGGGCAGATCACTTGAGGTCAGGAGTTCAAGACCAGCCTGGCCAACATGGTGAAACCCCATCTTTCTAAAAATACAAAATTAGCCAGGCATGGTGGCGCATGCCTATGCTCCCAACTACGTGGGAGGCTGACGCAGGAGAATCACTTGAACCCAGGAGGCAGTGGCAGCAGTGACCCAAGATCGTGCCACTACACTACAGCCTGGGCAAAAAAGCGAAACTCCATCTTAAAAAATAAAAATAAAAAATTACTTGGATAATATAGTCACATCCTGAATAATTCATATGCAATATCTATCGTTTGCAGCATGTACCTAGTTATCTAAGCCAGAAACTGTTAGGTCCACACCGTATCTTCCCATATCCAATCAATCTACTTCTTTAGACTGAGGGCCTGTCTGAGTCTCTCAAACCGCCTTCCCATTTCTATGGCTACTACTCTACTGGCAGAGTTCTTGCCAGCACCTCTGCAACCCCTCCTAACCCTCTCCAGTGTGCAGCAGCCAAAACACAATCAGCTCTGCTCACTCCCCTACACCTGCACATAACACCGTTCAGTGTCCTAGGAATACTCTTCAAATTCCTTGACACAGAAGATCCTTCATAATCCAGCCTCTGCTTATCTTTCCCACTTACCTTCTCTCTGTTCTCAATCACCATCTCAGCCATGCTGAGTTACCTGCAAGTCCCTGGATTCACCACAAATTCCACCATCTCTGCCCCCTGTAAAAATGCGTTCCTCAACCTCTTTCTTTCCCTCATCCACTTCATGTGGCTAACTCCTAACTCCTCCCCTTCAAAATGTAGCAAAAACATTACCTGCTGTAAGAAAGAAGACAAGACACCTTTCAAAACTCTTCGCGTACTGCCACAGCACTTGGCATTTACAACTACCAGGGCACATGCTGCACAGAATTATCTGTTCGTTTCTCTACTTTTCCGGAGATTCAATGAAGGAAGAGCCAGTGTCTTTACAATTCTATCCCTTCTCAGCCCAGTGCATGGCACATAATAAGTACTCAATAAATATTTGTTAACTGAATGACTAACAAATGAATGACAGACACATCCCAGGCTTGTTTCAACCAAACATAGTAAGTTAAACATTGCTGTGACTATTTAAATATTTGAAAGCATATACCCTTAACAATTATATACTGTTGAAGTCTCTTAAGTTTAATGTTATTTTTTAAAGGGGGTAAAGGAATTAAAAACATTTTAAAACTGCTTGTAGAAACATTATAAAATCAAAAATGAAATCTAAAGAAGAGATTTCCTTAATATAAAAGAACATTTAACCAAAATGCCACACTCACCTCTGTAAGCAATATTGCTAGCATATCCTGCCTCTGAAAACGTATAGCCAAGTGTACAAGAGTATAGCCAACGTCAAATGCAGAAGGACGGTTCAGCAAGCGTACTTCGTCTGCGGTGAGCTGGCGTGCAATGTCTCCTCCTGATGACTTGTAAGCTTCTATGGCAGCTAAATCACCTTCTACAACCCCTAAAACAAGCAAGATAGAAAAGCATTTAATTATAATTTTCTTCAAAGAGCACAAACCTGAAGCAATCACTCCAAACTCTTTAAGTGTTTGTGCCTCCTGGATCCTGATGCATCATTTAAATGTCCTAAAGAATAAGGAACATTAGTTTCCTTTCCCTTTAAAAATTTTCCTTCCAGAACTAGAACTGCCTAGACACCTACCTTACCATCAGTGCAGGCTCCAGGCTCTGGTGGGATTTAGATGAACTATTAGACTGCATGAATTGGATCGAAGATCGATAATCTAGTACAAGAAACCAGATGCCACAAGAGACACTGAGCCCCTGGTTCTGGTCCTGCATTCATCCTGACTATGCAGAAACCAAGGAGACAGGGATATGCTTCCGGCTGGTGTTGGGCTCCTCCTGCCCCTTACACTGCATTCTTAAAACAAATGCTGAGGTTTCCATACTGCTCTTTAGCTTTGAAACAACTTAGGGCAACTGAAACCATCTTCGCTGTAAGTAAACGTTGGCAACATTTTGATTTCAGACTCTCTTATAGCCAAGTCTTCCTTAAACCCATTAAGCATTATTAATAAAGTAAAAATTGAACCAGATGATTTCAAAGAAAATATGCTAAAATAAAACATTACAATGCAGTTAGAATAGGAGGAAAACACAAATACCACTTCTGCCCAAATCTATTACGAACATTCCACTACCACTGAACCATTCTATTAATCTCAACACAAATTAATGTTAGGTAAATATAGTAATACTATCTACTAAGCAGTCTGGAAAGTACAGGTATTAATCAGCCTTGGGGGGAAAAAAAGTGTAAATTAGCTTCCAGTTTACCACAAATCGTGTTTAAAACAATTTTTTAAAAATTATTTGTCGGGCCAAATACTTTTAAGTGTTTCCTAAGTTACATCAAGACAAACGCGTTTGCTGTATACAGTAACAATACTAGGTAAAAATATTCTTAGTGTATTATTTTAATTGCCATCTTGAATTAGGAATTAGATAAGACATATTTCTTAGAATATAACAGATTGGTAAAATGCAACAATTTCCTACCGTTAGTAAAAATAACAAGACTTCAAAGTAATTCCTACATTTACAGAATCCTCATGATATACAGAACACCATGCCAGGCAATATGAGAAATACAAAGACAGCGAAAACATGACTCCAATATTCAAAACAGTCCTTTTAAAATTACATTTGTGGTCCATGAAAGGCCAGCTTCAAAAGTTTTCAAACCCTATGATCACAGGTCCTTTCCGCAAATTTAGATCCTCTCCTCAAAAAATGACCCCCTGCCCCCAACACAGACATATACATTCTTCAGGTTGAAAACCCATGATATTAAGAATGCCTTCTTATAGGAATTCATATCTTCGAAGGTTGAGATATTCCTCACTATGTATATACAAGTTCAGCTACAAATGCCCTGTCCCCACCCATCTTATCCTTCTAAGGAACAGTGCCCTAGAGAAGTCAGGGCTAAAGCTTAATCAAGGATGGCATGAGATAAGGGCTATAAGTCTTCCCAAAAGAGCAAGCCTTTAAAATAGACCAGAAAGTGCTACTTGAACTAAAAACAAATCCATGGTTGAAGAGTTTTCTATTTCCAATTATGTTCAAATACAAAAAAAAAAAAAAACTCTAAAACTTCTGCTTAACTTATTTAATGAACAATTAAGTATAATCTGACAGGGCCCATAACTTTTAAAATAATTCAATGCAATTTATTTAAGACTGAGAATGCCCATGCCATCTCCTTTTACTTCGTAACATTTCTGTATGAAGGCAATGACTTTTCCCTTCAGTCCTATAAAAGCCCTTAACTATTTTCAGGTATATGGAGCATCAATGCACCTTTTATAGTCTTCAGTTTTAACCTAAAAACACAACTACTTATAAAATGTTTTGTATTACATGAAAAATGTTCCAATTACTTCCAAAAAAACAACTCAAAAGTCTGATCAATTTACCTGAAGAGGAAGATCTGTACAATTTATATGTATGTATGTATATACATATGCGTGTGTGTGTGTGTGTGCACGCACGCATTTATGCAGGTGTTTGTATAAGTTCATTTTTTATTTCCCAAAGATGAAGATGAGGTAATCTAAAGCTAAGCATCAAATAACTTCCTTCTTTTGCTTGAAGTAGGGGAGGTCTTCAAATCACTTTATTATTTTTACCTAACTCACCATATAGCTGAAGTCTAGAAATAATCTCATTTTAGAAATTCTTAAGATTTCCTCTCTAATGTCTCTGAGAGATTTCTGTAATTAGAAGTTAATAAGCATTGGGGCGGGTGCGGGGTGCAGACTAAATAGCACAACAAAATTAGCAAAATGTACTTTGGAACTATAATGTACAATAATATCACCCATTCTGCTTTAAGTGCTTTTTAAAAATATATCCAGAACTTCAAATGTTGACTTGCATGGTATGTGAATTATATATCAATAAAGCTGATACACACAAACACAACTAGGATTTCTATTTGACATAATACAACATTATCAAAAACATTTAATTACTCCCAACAACTCCATGCTGTGCATTAAACTGCAAATAGGCTTCCTGCCCATTCCCCAACATGGAGGATGAACAGAAGATGAGGAGAACAGACTATTGTCAGTTCTTGACAACACAAAATTCTCCAAATTTCCCAGAGCATGAAAAACACACATCATTTAAGTATAGGTAAAAAATAATATTTAAAAGAAAGTTTATTATCTACTGTTTGGGGAATATGTAATTTCATTCTTTTCATTAAGCATAATTACGACCTTATAGCCTCAGTGACCGGTAAATTTTCAGCTACAAAGATTAGTAAATTTATTACAAATCAAATTTCACGAAAGTATCACTGAACTGTCCCCATTTTTGCTATGCCTTTATTGCACACTGCTCAAAGAGAACTTCTGGAAGTTTAGACAGTTACTTTATAGATGGGTTTTTGCTGCAGACATGGTGTTTAATAGAATTTGGCCCATATGCATATAATTTAAAATTTTAGCCACCACATATTTTCTACTTAGGGAGCAGGGGAAAAGCATCATAATACATGCAAAAAAAAAAAAAAAAACTTACAATTATGAAATATCTGAGTTCTTCACATAATTATATTTTGAGCACCTTTTAATGTCAGGGGATAAAAAGAAAGTAGAAATAAGGTAGAAGAGAGTTGGTAGACAGGAAGAGACAACAAATAAATGCAAGTGTTAGAAACCTCACTTCTTAGGACAACGGCCAGGAAAAAAAAATTAAAAGTTCCAAGAGAAGATAACATATTACTGACATCTCACAATGCCTCCAAGAATAATTGAAGCTTTTTTTTTTTTTTTTTTTTGAGACGGAGTCTCACTCTGTCACCCAGGCTGGAGTGCAGTGGCATGATCTCGACTCACTGCAACCTCCACTTCCCAGGTTCAAGTAATTCTTCTGTCTCAGCCTCCTGAGTAACTTGGAACTACAGGCGCACGCCACCACACCCAGCTAATTTCTGTATTTTTAGTAAAGACAGGGGGTTTCACCATACTGGTCAGGCTGGTCTTGAACTCCTGACCTCAGGTGATCTACCCACCTCGGCCTCCCAAAGTGCTGGGATTACAGGCATGAGCCACAGCACCCAGCCAAACCATCTTTCTCTTCATACTTTTTTTTCGAAAATTTAACAAACGTGTATTACGCCTTCTGTCCCTTCCTTCTTCATGTTATGAAGGCAAATAAAAGGACAGCTAAAGCCACTCTTAGATTAACTTTCTAAAACTAATCTGCAGTATCATCATACATTCAAAATTGAATGAAACGCACAATTAGCCTAATAGCGAAACTAATTACAGATAAAGGAAAGTGTTAATACGCTTCTTAAAACATGAAGGCCTAAGAATAAATGAAAGCTACTATATTAAATATTACTAGCTAAACAGCTAAAAAAAATAAAAACAAAAAACAAACATATTATTCTGTAAGCTGGGCCAGGAGTAGAGTTTAAATACTTTGAAGCCACAGGTCAATAACTCACTGGGGACTTCACAGCTACTATGGAACTCCATTGGTTAGAATTCAGAGCTGGCTCATAGATGTTTAGAAAACAGACTTATTTTTTCCCCCATATATGGCACAGTTTTCAAAGTTTTGCCTTATTTTCCTTTATGACGTAAAATTGTAATGGTTACTAACTTTGAAAAGAATGCCAAATGGTAAAAAAAAAGCCAGGACTTACCTGAGCCCACATGGGCCAGCCCAACACTACCCTGGAGTTCTATGGTAGCTGTGACATCACAGCATGGTTTATGCTGTGGGGTCAGGGTGGACCTGGAGTCAGCTGGCACAATTTCAGGAACCCTTAAAGAGAAAAGTTAGTTTTAAGTGGTAATGTTCAGAATGTCCTTTACCATGGTCAGAGTAAGATGCAGATGTGGTTTCCTCTAGCCAGAGTTTAACTCATTCAACTGGTTTTTACATCATAAGCGTTTGGCTACAGTTTAATCCTGAACCTGGCTTAGAAATTCACAGCAAACTCTTTCAAAAACTAACATGAGCTACTTTTTCAATAAAATGACTTCAGTATTTTTTGAAGTGTACCCTCAAGTAGGCAAAAGCAGAGGAACAATCTCAGAAATAATTTGAGCAGGGCAAACCACCTCCTGGTTGTATTTTCCACATAGTAATAGCAACAAGCTAAGATCTACTATTTCTAGTCCTAGAACAGTGCTACAAAACAATAACTTATTCAAAAACTCAACAGATGAAAATCAAAATTGTAAACACGTTCTTAAATTTCATCTATATCAAGACTAGTTTCTATTCAATAATCTCACTGTCCATTTCTAAAACATCCTCTTTAGAAAAATAAAAGATTCAATGAGATAAAGTCAAATAGTCCCTAATTAAAGCTTTTAAAATTATCTGTAAGTTATAACAAACTATGTCAAATGTCGTCTATACTACTGAGCTCTTTCCTCCTTTTATCTTTGATCAGAGTGTTAACAACCCACTCTCGTGGAAATATAAGTCTCCAAAGTCATGAAAAAATACCTAACCTAAACATATACCTTCATAAGAAAGGAGATCCTGTCAAGCAGGAAGAATTACTGCTGAAAGCATCACAGAAGGACTTAAAGGAAACATGCCACAAAGTTGTCTTTGGGACAAGTGATCAGAGACGGGGACAAATGTTAATGGGCTAAAACAGATTAACATGAGTTCAAATTACGAAGGTCACTTAAAATATCACTGAAATACTCAACTGAAAGGAAATTACAGTTCTTAAAAGTCTTAGGTTCCAAAAGTACATTTTGAAACTCATAAAATAATGTATGCCAAAACCACATTCACCACTGAAATCACGTCCAAAGTCTTTCTGACTTCAAAATAAAAATTTCATTTGCCACACTGCCAAGTTACCCTGGCTTTTTTTTTTTTTTGAGACAGAGTTTTGCTCTGTCACCAGGATGGAGTGCAGTGGTACAATCTCAGCTCACTGCAACCTCCGCCTCCCAGATTCAAGCAATGCTCCTGCCTCAGCCTCCCAAGTAGCTGGGACTACAGGCGTGCACCGCCACACCCAGCTAATTTCTGTATTTTTTAATAGAGACGGCGTTTCACCATGTTGGCAAGGATGGTCTCGATCTCTTGACCTCTCATGATCCACCCACCTTCGCCTCCCAAAGTGCTGGGACTGTAGGCATGAGCCACTGCACCCAGCCTGAAATCAAATTTTAGATTTTTATAAGTGCACTATAATTATACTACCTCAGGTAGGCCGGAGAAATTGAACAGTCTAGCCCACCTTCATTTACTAGAGAGTAAGTGAACATTTTAAAAGTGGAAATGGGAGGCTGGAGTGCAGTGGTTCACACCTATTATCTCAGCACTTTGGGAGGCCAAAGTGGGAGAATCGCTTAGAGTCCAGGATTTCAAGACCAGCCTGAGCAAGATGACGAGAAAAAATTCAAAAAAAATTTTTTAATTATTCAGGCATGATGATGCATGCCTGTAGTCCCAGCTACTTGAGAGGACACCTGAGCCCAGGAATTCAAGGTTGCAATGAGCTATGATCACACCATTGCACTCCAACCTGGGTGACAGAGTGAGACCCTGTCTCTATTAAAAAACAAAACTGGAGGCAAGGGAGAAAGGATAAAAGGAAAAACTTTCATAATTTATTATAACTTTATACGTTCATATTACATACATTTAATTCTTCTAGACAAAAGTAGAATTAAGACAAAATCATCACATTGGAAGAAATGTTCAAAAGTAACCTAGTCAATCTTAACAAGGTTTCCAACTAGACACACTAAACAAGAAAGTCCCTATAATTAGCTACCGCAAAAGAAAGTTCACAGCTTCAGTAAACACTTATAGCCCCACAAACATCCATTATCCCCAAAAGTTTCAGACCCGCGTATCCAATAATTCATCAGGCATCCTTACCACAAAACATCTAGAAAAACCTAAACCTTCCGTCTCCTATGTTCAGGAAAAATGATACTCTTATCCAACCCAGATGTCCAAACCAAAAATCTGGCTTTCTAAACTCCTTCTCATCTCAGCCCAGTATCAATTTTTCCAAGTTTTGCCAATTCTACTGAAGTCTTTTTCAAATAAATCTTCCTTTCCCATCTCCACTGACTCTCTACCCTAGCTGTACCTGACTATACCTAAGTTGCTATCATTAACTCTACTGGCCTGCCATCTCAAGTGTTGCCCCTTCCCAATCTATTCTCTACATTAGGGTGAGTGTGGTCTTCCTAAACTACAGATTTGATTAAGGCACTCCTTTCTCAAAAGTTTACCACTAGGCCGGGCACGGTGGCTCACACCTGCAATCCTAGCACGTTGGGAGCCCAAGGCAGGCAGACTGCTTGAGCTCAGGAGTTCAAGACCAGCCTGGGCAAAACCCAACCTCAACAAAAAAAACTTTTTTTAAATAAACCAGGCAGCCAGGCGCAGTGGCTCATGCCTGTAATCCCAGAAGTTCAGGAGGCTCAGGCAGGTGGATCACAAGGTCAGGAGTTCAAGACCAGCCTAGCCAAGATGGTGAAACCCTGTGTCTACGAAAAACACAAAAATTAGCCGGGTGTAGTGGCGGGTGCCTGTAATCCCAGCTACCAGGGAGGCTGAAGCAGGAGAATTGCTTGAACCCGGGAGGCAGAGGTTGCTGTAAGATGAAATCGTGCCACTGCACTCCAGCCTGGGCAACAGAGCAAGACTCCGTCTCATTAATTAATTAATTAATTAATTGACTGACTGATTAAGCTTGGCATGCTGGCGTGCATATATAGTCCCAGCTACTTAGGAGGCTGAGGTGGGAGGACCCCTTGAGCCCAAGAAGGTTGAGGCTGCAGTGAGCCGTGATCACATCACTGGACTCCAGTGTGGGAATCCTTAACCAGGTTAAGGAATTAACCTATTTAACCAGGTTAAATAGTCCCAACATTCCCTACAGGTTTCTCTCTCACACTCCTCATTCTACATACACTCCAAGCAACTGACTTCTTTCAGGTTACTGAACATGCCTTGGTCTCTCGACCCTGGATTTTTAACACATACAATTCCTGCTAATACAAACACCCTTCCTTATTCTCATTAAAGTTTTGGCTTAGATGTCACCAAAAGTCATCTCCAAATCTCCTAATGAGATTAGGTTATATGTTCCTTCTACGACCCTGTACCTCCTCTGATGAACTATGCAGGCTTGCTAAATTATGTCTGCCCCCATAAACTCTATGAGAGATATGACGTCTTTCAAAGTGCTTGGGAGCACACTCGGTGAATACCTGAATGCATGAATGAATGAAGAAAGAAAAGGTAAAAGCTAAGACAATTTTTTGAAGTAACTGAGGCCGGGTGCTGTGGCTCACCCCTGTAATCCCAGCACTTTGGGAGGCCAAGACCAAAAATGATTTTATGTTGCCCAGACTGGGACTGGTACATGTTTTTAAGATGCATGTTTTTAATAGAGATTTCATGTAACTTGATAAAATCACCAAAGAAAGTGAACAGAAGACATGAATCAACAACTCACAGAAAAAAATACAAATGATTAATGAGACAGCATGCCATTCTTAATAAACATCAGCAAAAACAGCTCCACAGGGACTCCCAAACTGCTAATGATAAAGAACAGGTTAATTTAAGGTACAGCAACTCAATGTCATATTACACATTCATTTTTAGAAGATAACATGTTGATTCCAAATATAAGGTTCAATGAAAAAGGATATACAATATAATCTTAACTACGTAAAAGTAAATAAACGCAAAAAAAAAAAAGACCAAAATTATGCAAAAAAAAATCTGACAAGCTTCCTCTAGGCAATGAGATTATAAACTATTGTTATTTTTTCATCGCTTTTCTTATCTCAGAAATGGTCTACAATGCATATAGTCTGCTTTTTTTTTTTTTTTTTTTTTGAGATGGAGTCTTGCTCTTGTCATTTAGACTGGACTGCAGTGACACGACCACAGCTCACTGCAGCGTCGAACTCTTGCCTCAAGCATTCCTACCGCCTCAGCCTCACATATCTGGGACTCAGGCACCCCGCCACCAATCTCAACTAAGTTTTTTATTTTTAGCAGAGAAGCAAGAGGTCCCACTATGTTGCACATGCTAGTCTCAAGCAGTCTGCCTTTATTATTCAAAAATGAACTAAACTCTCAAAGATCATTACAGGAAGTCAGTACAAAAGTCTAAATTTGATGAAACAGAAATGATATACTTCCATCATCTGATGAAAAGATAAAAATGTGGTATATACATACAATGAAATATTATTCAGAAAAAGGAAGGAAATTCTGGCCAGGTGCAGTGGCTCACGCCTGTAATCCCACTTCTTCGGGAGGCCAAGGTAGACAAATCACTTGAGGTGAGGAGTTCTAGACCAGCCTGGTCAACTTGGTGAAACACCATCTCTACTAAAAATACAAAAATTAGATGGACGTGATGGCATATGCCTGTAGTCCCAGCTACTCGAGAGGCTGAGGCAGGAAAATCGCTTGAACCCAGGAGGGGGAGGTTGTAGTGAGCCCAGATTGAGCCACAGCCTTCTAGCCTGGGTGACAGAGTGAAACTTTCACTCCAAAAAAAAAAGGGAAGGAAATTCTGACAAAGACCACAACATGATGAACCTTAAAGACATTATACAAAGTGAAATAAGCAAAAGGACAGATACTATATGATTCCATTCATGAGGTATTAGAACAGCCAAATTCATGGACAGAAAGCAGAATGACGGTCGTCAGGTCTGGAGGAAGGGGGAATGGAGCTATTTAATGGATACAGAGTTTCAATTTTGCAAGATGAAAAAAGCTATAGAGAGAATGGCAGAAATAGTTACACAACAATAAGAATGTACTTAAAGCTACCAACATACACTTAATGAGTAAAATGGTATACATTTTATCTTATGTATATTTTACCTCAATTAAAATAAATTACAAAAAAATAAAAAAGGAGCAATGATACAACAACATTATTCAGAGATAGTGGAGGTGATGCCTCAAATAATATCACCTATATAGTATTCCTTACTCCCCTAAAAGTGATGTTTAAACTAAATCTAATCATAAGGAAACCCACAAATCTAAACTGAACATCATTCTGCAAAAGTGGAATCTTCGAAAATTTCAATCGTGAAAGAGTAAATTTAAAAAAAGCAAAACCAGGCGCTCTTCTAGACTAGAGAAGACTGAGGAGACAAAACAACTAAACATAACGTGTAATCCGTAACTGAACAAGGTGGGCGCAACAGCAATTACTGAAACTACTGGGTGAAACTAAACATAGACTTTCAGTATTAAATTTCTTAGATAATTATATTGTGTGGTTATGTAGGAAAAATGTCCTTGTTCTTAGGAAATACATGCTGAAATACTTAGGGGCAAAGTGTCATGATGTCCTCAGTTAACTCGCAAATGCTTCAGAGAATACACACAAGAAAGACAGACATACAGACAGAGACACCAAATATGGCAAAGAACTAATGGGAAAATCTAGGTCAAAGGCATGTGGTATTCAATATATCATACTTGTAACCTTTATACAGGTTTTGAAATTTCTCAATATAAAATAATGACAGGGGCCAGGCATGGTGGTTCATGCCTGTAATCTGAGCACTTTGGGATGCTGAGTCAGGTGGATCACTTGAGGTCAGGAGGTCAAGACCAGCCTGGCCAACATGGTGAAACCCTGTCTCTTACAAAAAATACAAAAATTAGCTGGGCATGGTGGCAAGCTTGCCAATAGTCCCACTACTTGGGAAGCTGAGGCACAAGAATCACTGGGGGTCTGGGAGGCAGAGGTTGCAGTGAGCCAAGATTGCGCCATAGCACTCCAGCCTGGATGACAGAGAAAGACTCCATCTCAAAAATAAAATAAAATAAAATAAAATAAAATAAAATAAAATAAAATAAAATAAAATAAAATAAAAGTGAAAGGAAAAAATAGTCGTCTGCACAGCAGGACTGGAGGTAGAGAAAAGAAAAGAAGAAACTATTGCATTTCTGTGTTGCTTGGTTTGTTTTTTTTTTTAACCATGTGCCTAGTTTAACGCAACTTTTTCAAGTTAGATTCCAACAATTCTCTAGAGTCAAAACACATCCTTTTATACTTGATATTTAAAGGCTACATCTGGATTTCCTAATTCAATGTGTTCATTTAATATAGTACTTTTTTTTAAACAAAAGCCTTTACTAAATCAATGGTGCATATTCAAATGTCAGTATCACATAATCAAGAATCACATGACATAGTCCCTTTCTCAGCATAAAAAGGCACATTACTAGTTGGCAAGCCTGTATAATCAATCATTTCTGAAAGACGAGAATTATGTCTCAGACATGCTAAAGGCAACCAAGAGAATACTGGGGCTTTATTTCTGCCATCACCGCCCGTTTGCCTTAATAGAGACATTCATTCCTGGAAGCTTTCTTTTTTATCACAGGTGTCAGGAAGTACTTTTAAATCCCAGATCAAACTGGCCAGCATCATTTAATGGTGGAAAGAGGTGAAAAGTATGTGTGTGCACAAGGCATGTGTGTTCCCTACAGATTAGAATATTTTATGTTGCTGGAAATTCTCACAATTCATTTAAAAATCATGACATAAGGCCAGGCGCAGTGGCTCACACCTGTAATCCCAGCACTTTGGGAGGCCAAGGTGGGCAGATCACCTGGATCAAGATCGAGATCATCCTGGCCAACATGGTAAAACCCCGTCTCTACTAATAATACAAAAATTAGCTGGTAATGGTGGTGTACACCTGTAATCCCAGCTACTCGGGTGCCTGAGGCAGGAGAAACGCTTCAACCTGGGAGGCGGAGGTTGCAGTGAGCCAAGATCACACCACTGTACTCCAGCCTGGTGACAGAGACACTGTCTCAAAAAAAAAAAAATGACATAAAATGTTGTTTTATATCCAGTGTTCCAAAATCAAAACAGGAAATCCTTAAAAACCTGAAAAACAAAACAAAAACTTCTTGAAGATAATACTTCTTTCATGGTGCTAAAAATAACTCTATTACCTATATGAACCACCTTGGATAGGAAGTAAATCCACAATCAAGAATGTTTGTGGAGTGAAATGACATCGCAGTTTTCATAGCTACACACTTATCACACTTAAGAGTATCACGGAAAGTTAGCCAAGGACATACAAGGCATTGCTAGTATTCCAGCACTCACTTTCCTTTCATGGATACAGGCCAAAAATTGCTACACAAGTCTGTATACATTTTGGATACTATTAAAAGCTTTTAATGTGTCCAGACATGGTGGCTCACACACCTGTAATCCCAGCACTTTGGGAGGCCAACGCGGGCGGGCGGATCACCTGAGATCAGGAGTTTGAGACCAGCCTGGCCAACGTGGTGAAACCCTGTCACTACTAAAAATACAAAAATTAGACAGGCACGGTGGTACACACCTGAAATCCCAGTTACTAGAGAAGCTGAGGCAGGAGGATCACTTGAACCCAGGAGGTGGAGGTTGCAGTGAGCAGGGATTACGCCACTGCACTCCAGCCTAGGCAACAGAGCAAGACTCTGTTTCAAAAAAAAATTAACATAACATTTTTAACTCAAACCATTTTTGTGTTTTCTTTAATAAAAGGGCAATTCGATGTTTTAAATGTTGAAAACTATTAATAAGATGCAAGATCTGTTTACTGCTTCTGCCCTCCATTCATATGTAAAACAATGTATTAAGATAAAAGGGGCCAGGCACAGTGGCTCACGCCTGTTATCCCAGCACTTTGGGAGACTGAAGTGGGCAGATCGCTTGAGCCCAGGAGTTTGAGACCAGCCTGGACAGCACGGTGAAACCCTACCTCTACAAAAAAAGAAAAAAAAATCCAGGAATTAGCTGGGTGTGGTTGTGTGCACCTCTAAAGTGGGAGAATCGCTTGAGCCTGGCATTAAAGGCTGCAGTGAGCTATGATTATGCCACTGCCTCCAGCCTGGGCAACAGAGCAAAAAACCATGGCTCCAGAAAAACAGAAAGGAAAAAGAAAACAAAAAACAAACAAAAAAACCCCCACTAAATGAGAAGAGTATCTTTCAGCAGAACACTAGTTTGGCATCAGTATACAACCAAAGTTCATAACCCAGCACTTAAAAGTAACCATAATGGTGTACAACTTCACAAGCTTCCTCTCTAAACTCCCAGATGATAATCTCGAAAAATGACATATTAGAACACAGATCTGCAACTGAGCTACCAACACAGAAGTAATGATGACTGCAAAGCAATCTGTAGAACAGGAAAAGTTCTAAACACTGAAAGATTGCCCAAACAGCTTTGGTATACCAAGCCAAAAACAGGCCAACATGAGCAGAACAAACAGAGCACACACTACAGAAACACTACACACAAAAATCCAGCTCAAATAATGTGGCCTAATCATGGAATGCTGCAAAATATTGGCAAGCAGTAGCTTACCCTGGGCCACAGCAATCAGCTTCATATAAGCATATTTATTTTGCTGACTTGAAAAAAGGCAGGACTGAAAACATTAATATTCCCAGCTATCAAACACAATTCAAAAGCTCCAGTAATAATCCCCAATCATATTTAGCAGAAAGAAACACCATTACCATTTGTGTCTCAGAAAGGACAGCTACTTCCCATTCAGTAAGTCAGCTCCTCTGTACCTCAACTTCTTTCATTATTAACAATGGCTCTGACTTCCTCTAGGAACTGGTGAAAATTAAGTAAACTTTTTCTGAAATTGTCAAATTAAGATATTATATTTGTTTAGGGCTGGGTGCAGCGGCTCATGCCTGTAATCCCAGCACTTTGGGAGGTCGAGGTGGGCAGGTCACCCGAGGTTAGGAGCTCAAGACCAGCCTGGTCAACATGATGAAATCCTGTCTCTATTAAATACACAAAAATTAGCCAGGCACAGTGGCAGGTGCCTGTAATCCCAGCTACTTGGGAGGCTGAGGCAGGAGAATCACATGAACTCGGAAAGCAGAGATGCAGTGAGCCAAGACCACGCCATTCGCAACAAGAGCAAAACTCCATCTCAAAAAAAAAAAAGATGTTCTTTAAAAAAAAAAAAGCTATTTGTATTAATTTCTTATTGCTGCTCTAACAAATGATTATAACCTTAGTGACTTAATTAAAACAACACAAACTTTCTGTCTTACAATTCAGGTCAGAAGTTCAGCAAGGCTCTCACTGAGCTAAAATCAAAGTGCTGGCAGAGCTGTGCTCCCTCGTGAGCCTCTAGAAAAGCCTTGCCTTTTCTCCTAGAGGCTGCTGGCATTCCTTACCTCATGCCCTGCAACTCTCTCAAGCCTCTGCTTCTCTTCTTATGGTCCCATCTGTAATCCTTACTCCCCTGTCTCCCCCTCTGATTTACAAGGATGCCTGTGATTATACCACCTACCCAGATAACCCCACCATTTAAGACATCTTTAATCACTTCTGTAAAATCTCTTTTGCCACATAAGGTGGCATACTCACAAATCCTGGAGACTGGGATGCAGCCATGGGGAGGTGGGTTGTGGACATTATCCTGCCTGCCACTCTATTTATACCAGTCATATAAATTACCCAAAAAAGCCCAAAGAGGGCATAGAGGGAGATAAATCTATAAGGAAGTCAATGGGCAAGTTAAAAATGTAAATTTGGACACTATAATTTATTAATAGTGTGTTTTTATTTATTTTGGGGGGGGGAGATGGAGTTTCAGTCTGTTGTCCACGCTGCAGTGCAGCGGCATAACCTCAGCTCATTGCAACCTCTGCCTCCCGGGTCCAAGAGATTCTTCCCCCTCAGCCTCCCAAGTAGCTAAGATTACAGGCGCCCGCCACCATGCCCAGCTATTTTTGTATTTTTAGTAGAGACAGGGTTTCACTGGTCTTGAACTCCTGACCTCAAGTAATCCGCCCGCTCCAGCCTCCCAAAGTGCTAGGATTACAGGTGTGAGCCACTGTGCCCGGCCAATGGTGTGTTTTTAAAAATACGAATGTTTTGTGACTTCAGGTAGTCATCAATAAAATATCCTTGTGAATGAAATCATTTTTAAAGCTAAGGAGTAATGAATTAGAGAATAGAAGCCTCTTCCATTTTTTTTCTTCACAATCGTCTGTATGCCCTGAGCTTTCTCTCAAGTTAAAAAGTCAGCCCAAAGATGTCTTAAATGGGCAAAATCACCAATGTCCAATGCAAGGATTTCCTTTTCCACTTGTTTTGACATGGTAATTTTCTTGGTAATATAAATCAGCTTACAATCATTCCAGTTCAAAGGAATATAATCTCTCAAAAACTAAATGACTTTTTCTTCACGGAAGTTACTTTAACTTTGTTTGTATTATTGTACAATCTCCCTTTCTTCTTCTTTTTTTTTTTTTAGAGACAGGGTTTCACCATGTTGACCAGGATGGTCTCAATCTCTTGATCTCGTGATCCTCCCGCCTCAGCCTCCCACAGTGCTGGGATTACAGGCGTGAGCCACCAACAATCTCCCTTTCATTACACGAGGCACATATTTCAAAAGTAGAAACTGTTTTTAAAAAATCATTATAGAAGATTACATTTCGCACAGTTTTGTTTCTCCAGAAGAAAAAATAATACTAATTTAATGATTTACTTCCTTGAGAATAACCTTTGGCAAATTGTGAACGTCCATCTATATACATAATTCTTAACATTAATACCAAAACAAATTGAAAACAACACTTTAAAATGTAATATGTCTACACTTTGCTATTTTTTTGTCAAACAATGTGTGTTAGTAAAACCAAATGGACAAATACATTCTGACATATTTAATACCATGTAAGTTTTAAGACACAGTCTTGCTCTGTCACCCAGGCTGGGAGTACAGTGGCACAATAATGGCCCACTGCAGTGAGCTGTATGGCACCACTGCACTCCAGCCTGGGCGACAGAGCAAGACCTTATCTCAAAAAAAAAAAAAAAAAGTGTGTGTGTGTGTGTGTGTGTGTGTGTGTGTGTGTATGTCTATATGTACATACAGTTTCAATGTGAACTTGTTACTTAAGTTCCATTCTTCTCCCCCTATACCTTCGACAGCCCCAACCAAATCTCAGCTCCTTCCCATCTTCATTAGCAGGAGCACTGGACAAGGTAAACTTAAGAAAGATGCAGCTATTGTTGAGGAAGTGAGACAAAATGCCAACTAGGAAGCAGTAGGTCCAACAACAACTGAATAAAATATTTCAAGTAAAAATCTCATTTGATAGTTATAGCAAACACATAGAATGATTTTTTAAAAAGCAAATATTGCCATGAGTGCAAGTAGGAAGGTAGAGAAATTAAATATATAGAAACCTGACTTTAGACTTTTCATATCCACAGACTGCCCAGTGATAAACTGAAGCCCCTACATTCTTTCCTGTAAGACCCTTTCACACCTAATACCTACCTCAGACTTCCTGACAACCAGTGAGAAGTAGAACTGCTCTCCTGGGTTGAGTCCCAACTACTGAAAACTATAGAAAGCTAGGAAGCAGGCAAAGAATCCAGAAATTCATAGGAGTAGGATAAAGGTTTGTCCAGACCCCAGTTCCCAAAAATATTCATTTGTTCATTGATATAAAAATACTTGAGTGCCTAGTATGTATGTAGCAGGCACTGTTCTAAGATACAGCTTTGAACAAAACATAAAATTCCTGGCCCTCAGGAAGCTTAAATTCTAGAGTAGAGAGAGACAAATAATAAACAAGATGACTAAGCATATTAGAAGGTGACAAGTGTTCTGAAGAAAATTAATGCTGTGGGGAGGGATAATGGACAGGGATGAAATTCTAGATACAGCAGTCATGGAAGACCACACTGAGAAGGCAACACTTGAGAAAAGAAGTGAAGGTGGAGAGCAATTCGGGCAGAAAAAACAGAAGTAAAAGGCTTGAGGCTTGTTTATAGAAAAAAAGAGGTAGCAAGAATGGCTGGAATAAAATGGAAAAGGTGGAAAACACATTAGTTCAGAGACAAACAACATACATCTGACCCTTGCACAACAAGGGGAGTAGGGGGACCAACCTCCCACACAGTAGAAAAATCAATGTATAACTTTTGACTGCCCCAAAACTATTGATAGCCTATAGTTGACCGGAAGCCTTACTAATAGCATAAATAGTCAAATAATACAAATTTGTATATGTATTATACACTGTATTCTTGTCATACATTAGAAAAAAGAAAATGCTAAGAAAATCATAAGGATGAAAAGATACATTTACTAACTCATTAAGCAGTCTTCATCCTCATCGTCCTCACCTTGAATAGGCTGAGGAGGAGGAGGAAGATGAGGGGTTGGTCTTGCTGTCTCAGGGGTGGCAGAGCTGGTAGAAAACTCATGTATAAGTGGACCCACACAGTTCAGACCTGTGTTGTTTAAGGGTCAAAACTATGTGGAGGCAAGTTGAAATGAGCAATATAGAGCATGTAGATGACCCTGTAGAGTTTCTGAGGGACTCTAGCTTTTAAACCAAGTAAAACAGGCAATCACCAGAGGATTCTGAGCAGAGTTTTTAAAAACAACAAAAACAGCAGCTCCTCTGTTGACAGTAGACAGTAAGGGAGGGCAAAGGCAAGGGGGATCATGGTTTGGACAAATATAGTGAGAAGTGGTCAGAGTCCAGATATATTTTGAAGGTAGAGCCAACGGATCTTCTGAGAAATAGAAGTGGGGCATAAGAGAAAGAAGAATCAAGGAGGAACAAGGCTTTTGACATAAGCAATGGATTCAGAAATTTGCCATCAACCAAGATGGGAGCCTGGGAGAAAATAGACTTGAAGGAGAGACCAGTTCTGTTTTAGTATCACTGAGCTTGAAATAAGCTGGAGTTATTAAACACTCCAGGAAAGATGTTGAATAGGCAGCTGGATATGTCAGTCTAGGGTTCAGGAATACAAGTTACAGCACAGATTTAATATGGTGTTCTTATCTAATCCCGTCTTTTTAAGGACACAACTATGTACACAAATTGTTGAAGTGCAATTTCATAGGGCAACTGATTCAATACAATAGCAGAACAAAAGCAGGACATTAGGTAGTGTTGCTCTATTCTTTAGATATACTGTTGTCTACCCAGCGAGAAAAGCAGTCTACGTTGAGTACTGACATGATCTCCCCAAAAACCTGATGTCCCTAAAAAAATCTAGCAGCAACTGCAGACATTCCAAAGACAACTGTACATTTACATTCACATCTCTACCTTTACCACCCTGATTCCCAATCTCAGGTTCCACTAATGATGTCAGGTTTTGGCACAGCTGTCCCCAACATCCTCTCACCACATTAGATAATATGCACTTATGTGAAACTTACATACAACAGCCATGTTAATATGTTTGCTCAATACTGTTGATGCCTTAGTTTACATCTGCCCTCTCAATAACTGAATCTTCCTCATTCCTAGTTTATCAGCTACAAAGCTGACCTGAGGTCCAAATTTTTTCCCAACTTTAAATGGAAAAAGTCTCACATTTTATACTCAGTGTACATACTTTAGAGATGGAATTTTTTTTAAATCACTAATATCAATAAGCCAAAATATACTGTATCTAATGAAATCTAGGAAGGGAAGATTAATTTTGAGTACATGTGAACTTTTGTTAGTCTTACTGCTCAAATCTTTTTTTTTTTTTTTTTTTAGTTAACCCAATACAATGTAAACAAGTTAAAAAAAAAGTGCTTAACATATTTCAGTGATGTTTACAAATCAGAATATGGCTATCCCATAAAACAGGCCTATAATTATAACCTTATGCGTAACAGTTCAGAACAACATTGTACAGTTAACAGTAAAAAATATTCGCTGACAGGAAAGATCCAGTCCACATTACCAAGAACCAAATACAATCAACCCTTGGCCCTAAGAATCTAGAAACTTTGCAGGTAGAAACACCAACTTAATGACAAATAGTTGTTTTTCGTTTTTTGTTTTTGACACGGAGTCTGGCTCTGTCACCGAGGCAGGAGTGCAGTGGTGGGATCTCAGCTTACCACAACCTCCACCTCCAGGGTTCAAGTGATTCTCTTGCCTCAGCCTCCCAAGCAGCTGGGACTACAGGCGCATGCCACCAAGCCGGGCTAATTGTTTTTGTACTTTGAGTAGAGACAGAGTTTCACTGTGGTAGCCAGGATGATCTCAATCTCCGCTTGCCTCCCAAAGTGCTAGGATTACCACTGTGCCCAGCCGACAAATAGTTTTGTAAATGAAACAAGGCCAAATCCAATACTGGTCCTATGGTAGAAGTTTTTGTTCCACTTTTAAATTGAAGTCACAGTGATTAAAATGCAAAGGGGTGACCAGGCACAGTGGCTCATGCCTGTAATCCCAGCACTCTGGGAGGCCAAGGCAGGTGGATCACGAGGTCCAGAGTTTAAGACCAGCCTGGCCAAGATGGTGAAACCTCATCTCTACTAAAACTACAAAAATTAGCCGGGCATGGTGGCAGACACCTGTAATCCCAGCTACTCGGGAGGCTGAGGCAGAGAACTGCTTGAACCCAGAAGGCTGCAGTGAGCCAAGATCACACCACTGCACTTCAGCCTGGGTGACAGCGAGACTGTGTCAAAAAAGAAAAAAAGCAAAGAGATGAGCCGGGCCCAGTGACTAACATCTGTAATCCCAGTACTCTGGGAGGCTGCAGTGGGTGGGTCGCTTGAGCCCTGGAGTTTGACACCAGCCTGGGTAACAAGATGAAACCCTGTCTCTACAAAAATTAGCCGGGCATGGTGGTATGTGCCTGTAGTCCCAGCTACTCGGGAGGCTGAGGTGGGAGCATGGCTTGAGCTTAGGAAGTCAAGGTTGCAGTGAGCCATGACTGCACCACTGCTCTCCGGCCTGAGTGACAGAGCACAACTCTGTCTCAATAAATAAAACGCAAAGAGGTACAAGGATGGCTAGTCGTCTAGTCAAAAGAAGTAAGGGTATGTAGAAAAAGGCAGGGACAAGAAGAAATAACGTCATAAAGACAAACATGATTCATCCAACTCGTGTGTTTCAAGGAGAGAAAATATTTCAAATCAGGTGTTCTTATCCTGAGATCCACTGACTTGAAGCAACCGGGGGCTGAAGTGAAACCCTGATTCCTAAAGGACTCTATGACCCCAAGAGAGGTTAAGCATCATCATGATGAAGCCTAGTCCATTTTCATCTGTAAACCTACATGTACTATAACACCATCTTGTAGTCCAAGCATTCACAGTACACTACTCCCTGCAAAAAACATGATTTTAAGAGTGTTTCAAAGGCATATAAGCAAGTAAAAGACAATCACATCCAACATCAAAGCTCATAGATATGTAAATATTTCATTTATATGAATATCCAAAATAGGTAAATCCACAGACACCGAAAGCAGACTGGTGGTTATCAAGGGTTGCAGGGTAGCGGTAGGGGGCAGTAACTGCTTAATGGGTATATAGTTTCCTTTTGGAATGACGAAAATGTTTTCGAACAACACAGAGGTAGTGGTTACACAATGTGAATGCACTAAATGCCAAACAAGTTGTTCACTTTCAAAACAGTGAATATTTATGTTAAATGAATTTGATCTCAATAAGGAAACTAATAATAATAAAACCCTTTTGTATCTCCTGTTTAAATTTTTAAAACTGACAATCATACCATATGCTGTCCCTCAATTTGGAGGAGAAAAATCAGTGGAATAAAATGGGACAACAGAGACAGCAGAAGATGGCTTGGTGTGTTTTCATCCCTCATCCTCGGGATGGGAGGAAACTGGAAGTAAGCGTTGCCAAATGCCTACTACGTCTGGAGGTCAGAAGGGTTCATCTGCTGAGATATTCTTTTTTGCCAGAACAAAGTTAAAACTGAATACTCAGGATTTCAGCTTGGCACAGCAGATTATGCCTATAATCCCAACACTTTAGGAGCTGAGATGGGAAGATCGCTTGAGCCCAGGAGTTCAAGACCAGCCTGGGCAACATAGGGAGACCCCCATCTTTACAAATAATAGTTAAAAACAATAGCTGGGTATAGTGGTACAATGCCTATAGTCCCAGCTACTGGGGAGGCTGAGGTGGCAGGATCACTTGACCCCAGGAGGTTGAGGCTGCAGTGAGCAATCACTGCCCTCTAGCCTGGGTGACAGAGTGGTGAGATCTCATGGTGGGGGAAGAAATTTATATAATATATTATATATATTATATATATATATATATATAATTTAATTTTTAAAATTCAAGATTTCTTGAAATCAATTCTTAGGACTCACAGGAGGTTCATACAGCTAAACCTTCCATATTCTTGGGCTATACCCAGAGGGATAAATAAAAGAAATTGGTACTGAGGGAAAAAATACAGCTAAGGTATAGTTAAGGCTCAGCTATTGTTCCACACAAAGGTTAGCCTTAGCAACCATTCAAAATTTCCCTTATAAAACCAAATGTCAAAGTAAGCAACCCATCCAAACAATTTAATAAAAATCAACATCTAATCTACTCAAAAAAATACTGAAGACTCAAGTCACTGCTTTTGTGAATTACATCACAATTAACTCATGAGGTCAATAACTGAAGAAAAACTCTGCTCTCCTCTGTCTCTGTCCTGTAACAGCATTTCCTGCGGAAAATGTCACAAAACATATGAACCATAATTTGAAGTATGGAATCAGCTGGCTACATGTAATCAGTTCCATAAAGTTTGCAAATATTTACTACATGACACTCATGTTAAAGTAACACCAGTATTTTCAAGGTCAATATTATGTTTGTTCAACTTCTTGGAGTCACATATTTTTGTGGTATTTTTAACATCTGACTAAAGCTTCTATCATCACAAGACACTCACACTGTTTACAAATACTTGGAAACAGCAGCTGGTATTCCTCAGTTACATCTTGTTACAAGAAACAGAGTAGCAGTTTTAAAGTCCAGGTATATATTTTACTACTGATGTGTAAAAACTTTGCTTTAACTTGAAAGTTTCCCCTGCCCCCAGTAATGGAGAGACATAAACACAATTAATTGTGGGCAATTTAGCACAAAGTTATGACAAGATCACAAATACACAAATTTTTCTGTATGCATACTTGAAAATACAACCATCATGCTGAATGAATTAGATGCTGAATACTGACCTTGCACATCACATATATTTTGGAAGCAGAGTCTCACTATGTTGCCCAAGCTAGAGTGCAGTTGCTACTCACAGACTGATCATGGCATACTACAGCCTCAAACTCCTGGTCTCAAGCAAGTGGCTAAAACAGACGTGTGTCAGCACACCCAGCTCTTTTTATATCATTTTTACTATCTTTTCCCATCCCATTCAAAAAATGCAGAATACAGAAACTTACCCACACAAGCATTGAGGAATAGCCAATCAGTCTTTTTCATCCTGTTTTTAATTTGCTTTAGTTTTTTGAAGTCTACTTCAAGTTCCTCCTTGCTGCCTACAGCACCAGCCAATTCAATCCTCTGAAAATCCATTTTCACTTCAGAGTCCCGCTTCGTAGCAGGAGGTGATCTCCTTTGGCTATTACCACTACTGCAACTTCCCCTCCATCGAGCTCTGTCTTGCTCATTTATTATTGAAGAAGCCTCTTCAGTCTCTGCCAACTCTATTGCTTCAATGTTATTAGGTCTGGGATGATCACAAACAACACATCTTTTAGCCTTGGCCCAGTTTTCATATGTGCAAACAGAGCAAGTCCAGTGCTGTGTCCTAGTGTTCAGTTTATTTCTATCATTGTATTCCTCGCAAGGATCAACAGAAAAAGCAACTGGTCTTGAGCCAGATCCTGAGGACTGAGGAGATTCTGTAGGACTCCTGGTCCTACGCTGGGATAAGCACTGGGTACATCTGATTGCTCTTGGCCAGTTCAAATATGTACACATGTGGCATGACCATTTATTTGCATTTTCCATGCTATATGAAGATTTAACCCTTGGTCTTGCACTCGAGTCTGGACATATCAAAGGACTACTTCCTCCTTCGGTGCTGGAAGGATCCCAATCTCTACCAACATCACTTGAACCACTTTTAAATGGATCTTCCGTGATAATTGTTCCACTAGGTCTTTGGGCACGACACATAGTACACTTGATTGCAGATGGCCAGTTTTCATACGTACAATATTCACAAGCCCACTTAATTCCACGTTCTGACATTGTGCACTTCTTGTGAGTTGTGTCAGGCAGGAAGCTATAAATAATTAGGACATGGTTATTAAGATAACTACATTCCACCTCAAAAAATATGCTCCCCAAAAAGCATACCCTTCAACCTACAAAATACAAATTTCTCAAAAGAGGCATGTAACATTTCAACACTGAATTATTCTAATTTTCTTTTTTGATTTCCACAGAAACAGTGGAGATAAATTCCCAAAGAAAAAATCTCAGACCTCAGAATTTAATAAAATTGAACTTTGGAATGCAAAAGAGATAGGCAGGAGATAGAAGGAGGTTTGATCTAAGAAGGATGAAGATTAAAGGGAAGCCACTAATAGAAATGTTTAATTTCAGGGAAGCTATCATATCAATTTATAAAAGTAACTAATAGTTTATAAAGAGTCAAAGGTAGAGAAAACAACACAAAGTAAATAATAGCTTAAGCACGTAACCATTCTCAAATTATGAAAAACACAGATTATGATTCATGAATACAGAAGATCAAACGTCAATTCTATCCTTCTTGCTAAGACAGAAAAGCAGCTTAAAATGCTAAGTATCCACTGTTCTTAATTAGCACAGGTAGTAAAGAAAGATGTCGAAAAGTAATGGCTACAATTAACAAAGTAACATGAAATAGGTAGTTCCTTGATATCCTGTAGCCTCAAAATCTAGTTCTATCTAGAGCACAAAAAGAAGACTGTACTTGGGAAAATTAAATCCATGGAAGGTCACTGAAAATAACTAGTAGCATAATCATTCCAATATCATTGTGAATATTTGTAATTAAAATATTTTAAATTTTGAATACTTAAAATATACTCAAAATCCAATTCATATTTAAAATATACTCACTATTTAAAAGGTTCCTAGGATTCAACAATGGGCTAATACTACACTATAATGAAGACTTCAAGATTTAATGTCAACTAATTGATAAATGAAGCAACTTACGTAGCACATTTAATGATTTTTTTAAATAGCTTGAATTTAGACACTGGACACTCTTCTTATAACTCAGTAACATCCCAACACCTATTTTTCACCAAGAAAGAGAAATCCTAAACAGTATAGAAGCTTTTCTCTCTCTTTCTCAGGGATTTTTCCTGAATTTAGAGGGGTTAAATCTTTCACTTTTTTTTTTTTTTTGAGACGGAGTCTTGCTCTGTTGCCCAGGCTGAAGTGCAGTGGTACAACCTCGGCTCATTGCAACCTCTTCAAGTGATTCTCCTGCCTCAGCCTTCTGAATAGCTGGGATTACAGGTGCGTGCCGCCATGCCCAGGTAATTTTTTTATTTTCAGTAAAGATGGGGTTTCAGCATCTTCACCAGGCTGGTCTTGAACTCCTGACCTCATGATCCACCCGCCTCGGCCTCCCAAAGTGCTGGGATTACAGGCATGAGCTACCGTGCCCGGCCTAAATCTTTCACTTTTGAAGTATACTATATTATATTCCTGCCTGCCAAGTCCACACCCCATTCATAGTGTGAACTCTGCTAAGAAGAAAAAAAATCACTATAAGAAAGTATACTACTTATGATAGGTGGTGAAATAAATTTAAATTTTATTTTTTTTAAAAAGTATACTACTTAATAGCTAAAATAAAAACCACACTTACTAAGATTTTAGTTCCCACGCTATAACCTCCACCTTGCACATGATTAGAATAAAAGTACGGTTTGCAAATCAGATCAAAGACAAGATTCCGTCTTCATGCTGGCTCAGATTCTGACTTCCTCAGGAGATACTGCAAAACATGATAAGTGGTTCTGTCTGACTGTGAATAGCTATTCCTGTAAAGGAGACCAAAACTGAATTTCACTTGAAGCCTGCTACTTTAGCTAAAAGGTTTTTAATGCTTTACTTTTATCAGTTCTCTATTTTAACCCTACTCACTCATTTTAACAATGGACAACTATATTTACAATTTTAATGTTAACAGAGCAATAAAGTTAGCTAATCAATTGGGCTAGTCAGCCACATTAAACATGGATGAGACATTTTTCTATATAATCTTTATCCTGTGCTTGTGTACACATGTCTAATATTACCATGAATTTGGCAGTGCTAAGTTAATTCCTACCTGTATTACTTCTATTACTAAACGAGAAAAGACGATATAATCCAAAAAAGTATAAAAAGCAAAATAATTGCTTATATTTAGCTATGAAACCTTCAGCAACTGCATTTTTCCCTGACCCAAGTAATATAAAATTATCTTGCTTAAATTTTTAAATGTAGTTTGTATACTGATTACTTACAACCTGATAGCAGCTCGAAATGTGTGGAAGAGCAGCGATCTATAATCATATAAGCATCCAAAAAGTAGACAATAGAGATGTAATGGCAATTTTCACACTCCTTAGGCAGCTTCTTTTAGTTTCTCAGAAATGAAATATAAGTAAGTTACTTGCTCATGCTATTGGAAATGAAAATGAGCATGTAGAAACAAAATAAATGCCATAATGAACATATATCCAGGACTACTCTAAGTAATTTCAATATTTCCTCTAAAATACTCACATTCAAAAATCCGTGCTTGTTTTAGTATTACAACTAAATAGCCCATTACCTTACATTACCTTAACTAATCCTCACGTAACTAACGTACTGGCATAATATATTTAAATGTCCAGACTGAGTTAAAAAAAAAAAAATTGCCATGAAAAATAATCACTGTCACTGGGCACGGTGGCTGATGCCTGTAATACCAGCACTTTGGGAGGCTGGGGCAGGCAGATCATAAGGTCAAGAGGGCAAGACCATCCTGGCCAACATGATGAAACCCTGTCTCTACTAAAAGCACAAAAATTAGCCGGGCATGGTGGCATGCACCTGTAGTCCCAGCTACTCGGGAGGCTGAGGCAGCAGAATTGCTTGAACCCGGAAGACTGAGACTGCAGTGAGCCGAGATTGCACCACTGCACACAAGCCTGGCAACAGAGTGAGACTCCGTCTCAAAAATAACAACAAACATTGTCCTATGTGCCTGGTAAAATAATGGAGAGACAGCTGCCTAATTAGCCCACCACCTTTGAAAATCCAGATAACTAAGCAATACCAAAACCAAGATCAAGAGTTTTAAGAGATGCGCCTTATATTAGATGATAAGCACAGTGGCTCAAGTCTGTAATCCTAGCACTTTGGGAAGACGAGGCGGGAGGATCACTTGAGCCCAGGATTCAAGACCAAACTGGGCAACATAGCAAGACTCCATCACTACAAAAAAGAAAAAAACAATTTGTTGAGACAGAGTCTCGCTCCGTCACCCAGGCTGGAGTGCAGTGGTACGATCTGAACTCACTGCAACCTCCACCTCCCAGGTTCAATGATTCTCCTGCCTCAGACTCCCAAGTAGCTGGGACTACAGGCATATGCCACCACACCCAGCCAATTTTTGTATTTTTAGTAGAGACGGAGTTTCACCATGTTGGCCAGGCTGGTCTCAAACTCCTCACCTCAACTGATCCACCTGCCTCAGCGTCACAAAGTGCTGGGATTACAGACATGAGCCACCACATCCAGCCTCCCCCCAAAAAAATGTTTTTAATTAGCCAGGTACAGTGGCCTGTGCATGTAGTCCCAACCACTCAGTAGGCCAAGACAGGAGGATCATTTGAGCCCAGGAGTTCAAGGCTGCAGTGAGCCATGATTGTGCTACTGCACCTCAGTCGGGATGACAGAGTAAGACTGTCTTCGGGGGGGAAAAAAATGGGTAATGATGTACAGTGTCCACTCTGAGGGAACTTGAAACATTGCAGGAATGCTGTTTAGTAACTGCAAGCTAAAATTCATTGAAGAGTGGCTGAGCATTCACGCCTATAATGCCAGCACAGGAGGCCTAGGTGGGTGGACTGCTTGAGTACAAGAGTTTGAGACCAGCCTGGGCAACACGGCAAAACTCCCTCTTCAAAAAATACAAAAATTAGCTCAGGGTGGTAGCACATGCCTGTAGTCCCAGCTACTCAGGAGGCTGAGGCAGGAGGATCACTTCAGCCTGGAGGGTTGAAGCTGCAGTGAGCCATGAACACACTATTGCATTCAGAGACCTTGTCTCAAAAAGAGGAAAAGAAAAGAAAAAATTCATTAAAGATTATCTGAGACAGCTATATCTACCCGTGGTAATTGGTAAACAGAATGGAACAGTAAGGATAACATTAACTCAGCTATGTGGTTTTTTTTTTTTAACAATATTACTAAGAAATTAGCAGAGTACACTTTTTCCAGATGTCAAAACATTCCAAAAAGTACATAAAATTATTTCCGAAGTAGCCAGCTCTAAAAGTTAATACTGTACCCTGAAATAAAACTTACTAAATATCACTTTAAGTGTTAAATATATTAATACAACCAAGTAAATTTAGTTTACAAGTTTAATTCTGCATGCAAAGCAGATTTGCAAATTCTATCCAAGGACTTAAACTTCAATTAATTGGTAAAATAAAACCACAGTAAAATCTACATAATCTGGGCCTTCTTTAAGGAGAACTGGACACAACTGCTACTCTTAAGAGACAAATATTCTTTGGATCAAACGCAATACCAACAGTTCCCATCCTGTGGACCAAGGAGACCAGGAATCCATCTGTGCATCAAGCTCTGCCTGTAGAATGAATAAGGTCTGTAAATACATCAACCATTTACTAGTATTACATTTACTAGTACTAAATTCATAACTGTTTTTAATTATATACTTCCCAATTCAGATAATAAAAGTGTACAAGTATTATGGTGCATGTACTAATAATAGCAGGTGGAGGAAAGGGACTAGTAGCTGAACACTTTCTATATCATCATGTTGAGTATTTACGAAGCATTACCAAACACTGTATAAGAATTATATCTATACTGAAGTAAATGCCTCAAAATTATAGCTATACTACAAACTTCCCCAACCACCTGCTAAACAATCATAGAAAACTAAAGAAGTGAAATAATTCTCATTAAGTACAAACTCCAGAAACAAACTGAGATAAGCTCAATTGCCAGTAGTTTCAAATGATGAGAAGTTATACAAAGGAAGAACTAAAAGCAGCTTTAAGCTGTGCGTGGTGGCTTATGCCTGTAATCCCAGCATTTTGGAAGGCTGAGGTGCGTGGATCACAAGGTCAAGAGATTGAGACCACCCTGACCAACATGGTGAAACCCCGTCTCTACTAAAAATACACAAAAAAATTAGCCAGGCATGGTGGTGCGCACCTGTAATCCCAGCTACTCAGGAGGCTGAAGCAGGACAATCGCTTGAACCCGGGAGGCAGAGGTTGCAGTGAGGTGAGATTGAGCCACTGCACTCCAGCCTGGCTGTCAGAGGGAGATTCCATCTCCAGGAAAAAAAAAAAAAAAAAGGCAAAAAGGCAGTCTTAAGGACTTTTACACAAATTTATACTTATTAGTATAAATATTTACTGACATAAATCTGTGGAGATTTACAAGTGCTCAGAGAATATCTTAGGGGAATAAAGATGAAAGCTAAAACTAAAAAAGGATATTTCAAGCATGCTAAATTTTCAGGCTTTTAAAATATTACAAAGCAATTCTGAATTATAAAATTTCTACAAATAAAAAATTTTAAACTACTTAAGTCTTTTTTTTTTTTGAGACGGAGTCTCACTGTCACCCAGGCTGGAGTGCAATGGCACGATCTTGGCTCACTGCAACCTCCGCCTCCCAGGTTCAAGAAATTCTCCTGTCTCAGCCTCCTGAGTAGCTGGGACTACAGGTACACGCCACCACACCTGGCTAATTTTTGTATGTTTTTTAGTAGAGATGGGGTTTCACCATATTGGCCAGGCTGGTCTCAAACTCCTGACCTTGTGATCCACCTGCCTCGGCCTCCCCAAGTGCTGGGATTACAGGCATGAGCCATCGCCTGGCCTAAACTACTTAAGTCTTAAGCCAAAGATCGCACAGAGTCATCTCCTCTTTTCTCATCATTATATTCTATTCCTTCATCACTGTCTTCTTCACAATAATCAACAGGAAAAACAACTGGTCTAGGGCAGGATCATGAAGATGATATGGTAAACTCTTTATCTACAAATCTAACCTCATTTCAGGGCTCCAACAGGTTACCAAATCCTCATTAAACTCCTTATCTTCTTCGTACACCAAACTCCTATCTTGACTTCTCCAGTTTCCATTAATGGCACCATTAATACCTCTGCACCAGCAGAATACTCAGGATCACCTTAAATTCTGCCTTCTTCCCACAGATTCTTCCTAGTGGTCTCTATCCAATTACTGTCTTGTCATTCCCACTGCCATCAATCCTTTTCCAGTTCAGGTCAGAACTACTATAAAAGCCTTCTAAGCATCTTCCCTTTCTAAATCCATCCAGCTGATGATCCACAATTTTCTTTCTGAGACTCTTCTCAGAAAGAGAAGTATGAACTCTCAACAACTTCCTGTCACAAACACACACCACACGTTAACTCCCAAACATGCCACATGTGCCCCCGACTCATGTATGTGTCACCACCTGCCAACAATATTCACATGAAGGTACTGCCTCAGATACAGAAGCACAACAGACACACTCATTTATAATGAATTCTACCCACTCTTTAAGGCTCAGTTCAAGTCTCATCTTCATGAAGTTTTCAAATCACTCCAAGTATACTCCAAGCAACCATACTTTTACTGACATTTGGCACTTTAACTATATTTTTATCTTGGGGCTAGTTTTTGGAACACTAATTCATACACGTTTTTCCTATGTTACTCACTCCCTTCTTTTCCATCCCTCCCTTCAATTTGCAATCAAACAGCCAGGCTTTCAAAAACCTTGGCTCAGGGATTCCAGTGGCAAGGAAGGTAGACCAGCACCTTGTGTTTAGTAAACCTAAGAAGAGAGCATGTTGAGAACGAAATGGACCTTGTGAGTAATCTCCGCAGAAATTCTAGAGAAGATGGGATCAACTCCATGGTAGCAACTGATCAGGCGGCAAAACCTCAGTATAAAGTGTCTGCTAGATATAAACTAGGTGCCAAGCCATAGGCACTAGGGCCGCAGTTGGTAGAAGAGCCACAGAACCTGAAGGAATCTTGGAGGGCAATGGAAAACATTACTATAACCTATGGAGAGCAATGGAAGACAATACTATAACCAACACAGGCAAAATCTGAACCATCTAACACCAGGCCTTACAATAACACAAGGAGAAGGGACCCCAAGGATGACTGAGGTTGAATTTCTTGCCAAAGAAGTAGAATTCAAATCAAGTTAAAGAAAGCATATGTGGTAAACATTTTTCTGAGTTTTCGGACTAAGATTAATGGTTGATACACTTGTTATGTCTTCCTTTATCCTCGACCATTTTATAAACGGAGCAAAACCCATTACATCGATTTTTCCCTTGTTTTGTAACACACCAATTAGGTCCATACTTAAGTACAGCACTACATCAACAGATATCTAGAATATTACACAGCAAGTCATGACTTCTGCACCTTCCCATTCCAGCCCCATTAAAAATATATAACATGTAATTGAATCTACAAAATTATTAAACACTATTGCCTCTGCAACTTTAGCATTTGGAATAAAAAAACTCTTAGGCAAAATACAACAATCACTAAATTCTTTGTTAAATGGCTTAATCTGAAGCCCTCTACTTCTATAATCCACAATTAAACATACTGTCCTCACATGGCTTCCAAGACATTCTCCTGGTTTTCCTCCAATCTCAACAGCTTTTATTCCTCAATCTTCTGTTGACTTCCTTGTATTTCTGAATTAAAGAGCCAAGTGGGGCCGAGTGCAGTGGCTCATCCCTGTAATCCCAGCACTTTGGGAGGCCAAGACGGGCGGATCACGAGGTCAGTCTTTCGAGACCATCCTGGCGAACATCATGAAACCCCGTCTCTACTAAAAATGCAAAAATTAGCCAGGCGTGGTGGCGTGTGCCTGTAATCCCAGCTACTCAGGAGGCTGGGCCAGGAGAATCACCTGAACCCGGGAGGCAGAGGTTGCAGTGAGTCTAGACCGTGCCACCGTACTCCAGCCTGGACAACAAAACGAAACTCTGTCTCAAAAAAAGAAAAAGAAAAAGAAAAAAAATGAGCCAAGTGCCCCAAGCTTTGGTCCTCTTCTCTCTAACCTCCAACTACTTTAGGACTCAGTCAATCTCCGGGCTTTAAATATCATCTATATGGTCATAATTTACAGATTTGTATCTCCAAGCGGGATCTCTCCCCTAACTCCAGATTTGTAAAACCAGGATGCCCACCTGACATCTCAATTTGAATGTTTAACAAGTATCTCACACTCAACATGTCCAAAACTGATTTTCTATTCAGAATTTCTTATTTCTGAGCCGCAGTTTTCCCATCTACAAATTGAAGGGATTAAACTACTAGGAGCCACAAAACTCTTCAATAAATGTTTATTCCTTTCGTCACTGCCCTGAAAGTCTACTACCCTACAACAGACTTGACGCTGTGGCAACCCATAAGCTGGTTAACTATTCCAATCTTGCTATGAAAATGACATGAGTACAAAACTTTAGCAATCATTAAGTATCTTCTAAAAGTCCTAAATCTGTGTGAAATTGTATGTAAATAATCAATAATTGATCTCAAAACTGAGCTGCCATTCCTATAAAGAGGTCACTATTATCTACGGCATCTGTATCAAATGAGTAGATGTGAACTAAATATACTGTACACTTCCCAGGAATCTGTGGATAAGTTGGACAAAGTAAAATGAAGTTAAATAACACCTGCCTGGGTGACCTTGGCCTTATCAGCACTATGCCTTATTTAACCAAGGTAATTACCCTCTACAACTACAACTAACTTCATTCCAACCAAACCTAAGTCTTCAAAATGTAACAAATTTAAATGTTAAAATTTAATCTGTCATGGCTACATTAATTAGAAAAAAACTGTAATAAGTTACACAATTCTAACGGTCTTGTTTTCTTTTAAACCACTAGACAATTAGCAATCCACTAACCAGAATGAAAGAAGATCTAGAAGACAAAAAGTTAACTTATATTGTGTCAAATCTAGAATGAAACAAATTAACGTTCTTTGTTTTCATCTTGTCGTCTCAGGAGGAATTCTAGCTCTTTACATACTTACTCTGTCTGAACACTTCGGTTCCTCAGTCATAACAAGAAAGTGAGGGGGAGTAATACAGATATGTCTTGAGCTTAGGTAGAACCTATCTTAAAGCATAGTTCCTTTACACACTTTGAGATATCCCAGGTCAATCATGTATGTAACTTAAATCACAATCCCAAACAAAACTAATGTTAACAGCCTATGACAATATTTACCAAAGGTTTACCATGTACTCAGAAATATGAAGAGATAGAACTAGACAAAAGACTGTCCTTGTGCTCAGAAAACCTGCAATCTAATTGGATGAAAGACCACAGTCTTCTTACACATGTATGAAAATGTAACGATTAACTCCAAAAATGCACATCAACCCAGAATTTAAAAAATAACAAAACAACTTTTGCAAGAACTATGAACACACTACTTCATCCAGAATTTAATTTCACTACCCTATCCATTCTCTGTTCACACAGCGAACGGATCCGTCCCAATTTACAAAGGGTCATTACCATATTTCGCCCACTAAAGGCCATCTTTTTATCAAATTCTGTGTTATGTGTGTGACAGAAGAAGGAGAGATAGAAACCTGGAACTTTCAGATAATCAGCAAGTTATGATATGAAGAAAGGAAAAAGCTGCAAAAAGCAAGAAGAATCAAATGGATGAAACAGTCCAAGGTTGCCGGGCACAGTAGCTCACGAGGTCAGGAGATCAAGGCTAGCCTGGCCAACACAGTGAAACTCCGTCTCTACTAAAAATACAAAAATAAGCTGGGCGTGGTGACGGGCACCTGCAATCCCAGCTACTCAGGAGGCTGAGGCAGGAGAATCGCTTGAATCCAGGAGGCGGAGGCTGCAGTGAGCCGAGATTGCACCACTGCACTCCAGCCTGGTGACAGAGAAAGACTCCATCTCAAAAAACAAGGGAAAAAAAATGTACTACACTTATAAAATGTGAGTTTGAGCCCCTCTCCCTCTCTTACATCTGAAATACTAGCCAAATCCTTAGGACCCAAGCCTCTCATCTGAAAAAAAAAATGGGGACAATAATGCCTTACTTATCTTTAAGTGGAGGTCTAAAACTGATCACTTCAAAACCCAAATCCTGTAATTAACATCACGAACGTCTGCCCGCTTGAAATAACATCAACTTAAGTTTCGTATGTCTCTATCTATCTATGTATCTATTTGAGATGGAGTCTCGCTCTGTTACCCACGCTGGAGTGCAGTAGCATGATCTTGGCTCACTGCAACCTCCACCTCCCGGGTTCAAGCAATTCTCCTGCCTCCCAAGTAGCTGGGACTACAGGTACGTGCCACCACACCCAGGTAATTTTTGTATTTTTGATAGAGACAGGGTTTCACTATGTTGGCCAGGCTGGTCTTAAACTCCTGAACTTGTGGTCCACCTGCCTCAGCCTCCCAAAGTGCTGGGATTACAGGCGTGAGCCACCATGTCCGGTCTCCATTTTTATGAGTAAGAATCTGTGCCGGCCAAGCGTGGTGGCTCACGCCTGTAATCCCAACACTTTGGGAGGCTGAGGTGGGCAGATCACAAGGCCAGGAGTTTGAGACCAGCCTGACCAACCTGGTGAAAACCCATCTCTACTAAAAATACAAAAAAAAATTAGCCAGGCATGGTGGCTCGCGCTGGTAATCCCAGCTACTCAGGAGGCAGAGGCAGGAGAATCACTTGAACCCAGGAGGCAGAGGTTGCAGTGAGCCAAGATTGTGCCATTGCACTCCAGCCTGGGTGGCAAAGCGAGACTGTCTAAAAAACAATAAAAAGATTCTATGCCTTCAGGAGAGGTGAAATATCTCGTCCAGGGTCACAAAGCCAGGAACTGAACCCTAGTTCTAACGCCAGTGCCCTCTCGCTAGTGCCCCATAACCTTCCAGGATTATAAACACATTGTCCAAGAATATCGGGTTAGAAAACAGACTAGCTGTCACTGACACTACCTCCTAAACAAGTCCCAAAATTTCTGCTTCTCTCCAGACTCCCCTGCTATACCCTTATTCCAAGCCACCATTATTTGTCGCTTGGATTACTGCAGAAACTAAGTTATCTTGAGCTTCCACTCTATCCACCATCCCTACACAGAATAAAATTAAAACTTCCCAAACTTACTTACAAATCTTTAAAGTGACTTTCTTTCTGTTCCTTTTACAAGTCAAGATCATTCTCCCTTTAGGGACTTTGTATTAGAAATCTCCTCTGCCTAGAATGTTGTTTCCCCAGATTTTCCACATGTCATTCTTGTCACTGAGATCTCAGTTTAAATGTAACTTCCTCACAAAGATTTTCTCTGACCACTCAGGCATTCTCCATCACATCACCCTATTTTAATTTTCTGCATAGCACTTATTACAATCTGATATTTCTTCTGCTTGTTTCTCCACTCTAGAGTGTAAATATAACACAATTAGCGAAGACTTTGTCTTGTTCATGGGTGTATCCCAACATCTAGTATATGTGCTTTCTAACACGCTTAATATTGAACAGGTTGTTCTTCCTCATCTGCATACTTCAGCTAGACAGCAGCCCTGTGGTTCCCTAAATATGACATGTAATTTTCATGTCTCCATGCCTTCACTCATAACAGGATGCTTGCTACTCCTACTCCCCATTCTTTTCTTTTCTTTTTTTTTTTTTTTCAAATACCCCTGCGACAGGTGGGGAAGTGGAGGCCGTTGGTCTCAGAGAAGCTGGGTTCCTGCCCTCAGTCTCACACCCACGCACGGCTGGGCTGTGACTGGAGGTCCCACATGGCTTTGCTTCAACCTGGTAAGTGCTGCCCAACCTGATAAAGTCAGGAGACTCCAGGCCGAGGGACATTTGAGGTCACAAGAGCCAAATGGGGGACAAGCACCCAAGCATCTGCCTCCCAGGTAGCTCTGACCCCAGCCCCACTGCTGCTCTCACTGCTGGAGGCACCACCGTTCCTCACCTCCTCCCTTGGGAAAATATCCTGGAGCATCCTCCCTTGAGGTCCCGGGCCCATGACCAATCCTGGTGTTTCCGGCAGTCCAACCCTAAATACTCCCACCGCTCCTTATCCCTCCGCCTGTCCAACTACCCCAGGGGGCCCCTGGGTTCCTTCCAGCAGCAGCCTGGCAGGTGGAAGCCAGAGTTCTGATGTGAGTGTGATCTGTGTCCCCAGCTCGGCCCCTCGCCAGCAGACCTGGACCTACTCCCCATTCTTACCCAGTTTTATATACCTAGAAACCTGATACTTCTTCTTAAAGGACCAGCTCAAATGTTCTCACCTCGGTAAAGCCTATCCTGACCAACCCCAATCTCACGCTAAATAAATTTAATCCTTTTTTCCCCCGCTTTTTTTGAGACAGTCTTACTCTATCACCCAGGCTGGAGTGCAGTGATGCGACCTCGGCTCACTGCAAACTCCACCTCCCTGGATTCAAGCAATTCTCATGTCTCAGCCTCCCCAAGAAGCTGGGCTTATGGGCATGTGTGACCACGCCTAGCTAATTTTTGGTTTTGGGTACAGATAGAGTTTCGTCATGTTGGCCAGGCTGGTCTCGAACTCCTGGCCTCAAGTGATCCACCTGCCTCAGCCTCCTAAAGTGCTGGGATTACAGGCATGAGCCACCGTGCCTGGCCTTTAATCCCTTCTTTACCACTTCAAAACAAACTTCTAATAGTTCTTAGTTTAGTGGATTATAATTTGTTTCTAACATTCAACTGTGAAAAATTCATTATGTCCCTAAACAGTATCTGCGTGTAACAGTTGCTTATTAATCCTTTAGTCAATAAAAAGCAACTTAATATTCTGCTGGTATCAAAAGATAGGATTCCACAAAAAGTTTAGTTAGTTCTGAAAACTGAACTAGTTCTCACTTAAAAATAAACTTTAGTGGACGGGCATGGTGGCTCACGCCTGTAACCTCAGCACTTTAGGAGGCCGAGGCAGGTGGATCACCTGAAGTCAGTAGTTCGAGACTAGCCTGACCAACACAGTGAAACCCCATCTCTACTAAAAATACAAAAAATTAGCTGGGAGTGGAGGCGGACACGTGTGATCCCAGCTACTCAACAGGCTGAGGCGGAAGAATCACTTGAACCCAGGAGGTGGAGGTTGCAGTGAGTCAAGATCACGCCACTACACTCCAGCCTGGGCAACAAGAGCAAGACTCCATCTCAAAAAAAATAAAAAATAAAAAAATAAACTTTAGCTCCATGAAATACCAAAAAGTGAAGTAATTACCCACCAAAAACAAAAGAGGAAAGGATTTAGAAGCAGTTTAAAAATCACAGAAGTGATGTCTTCAGAATTCCACTCACAAGTGTGTTGTTGCAACTTACTGTGCAACACTAAGAGAGAACCTTTCCTTCTGCTGCAGAATAGGGATAATTTCTTCAAATATTCAGGGAATGCTATCTTGCAATAAATCAACTTACAGTTCAGAATAATTACAGTTATGGCGTGCATAACCATGTGTCAATCAAAGACAGACTGAATATATGACAGATTATAATGAAGCTGAAAAATTCGCCTCGTGACGTCGAAGCCATCATAATGTCATGGCACAACACATTACTCACATGTTTGCAGTGATGCTGGTGTAAACAAATCTACTGTGCTGGCAGTCTAAATATGTGTAGCACATAAAATTATATAAAATACTGCTCCTAAGTGTGTTACTAGTTTGTTTACTATATTTTTTATTGTTATTTTACAATGTTACTCCTAACTACTTTAAAAAAAAAAAGTCTACTGTAAAGAAGCCCAGGCAGGTCCTTCAGGAGGTCTCCCAGGAGAAGACACTGTTATCATAGATGATAGCTCTATGCGCGTTATTGCCCCCTAAAGACTTTCCACTGGGACAAGATGTACAGGTGGAAGACAGTGATACTGATGATCCTGACCCTGTGTAGGCCTAAGCTAACGTGTGTTCTAGTTTTTAACAAAAAGCTTAAAATAGAAAAAAGCTTACAGAGTAAGGATATAAAGAAAATATTTTTGTTTAGCTATGTGATGTTTGTGTTTTAAGTGGTACTATAGAAGTCTAAAGATTTTTTAAAAATTAGAAATTTATAAAGTTAAAAAGTTACAACAAGCTAAGATTAATTTATTTTTGAAGAAAATGTTTAAATAAATTTAGCGTAGCTAAAGTGTTCACTGTAGTCTACAGCAGGGTATGGTAATGTCCTTGACACTCACTCACCACTCACTCACTCACTGACTCACCTAGAGCAACTTCCAGTTCTGCAAGCTCCATTCATGGTAAGTGCCCTATATAGGTGCACCATTTTTTAGCTTTTATACCATATTCTTACTGTGCTTTTTCTACATTTATTTATGTTTACACTCACAAATACTTACATTGTGTTAGAAAAACAAGACAGTATTCAATACAGTAACATGCTATACAGGTTTATGGCCTAGGAACAACAGGCTATACCCCATGGCCTACTGCATAGAAGGCTATACCATCTAGGTTTTGTCTAAGTAGACTCTATGATGTTCACACAATGACAAAATCACCTAACAATGCATTGCTCAAAACATTTAAGCAACGCATGACTGTGCACTGCTAAAGCTAAGTACATTTCAACAAAGGGTGCAGGGACAATCAGCCACATGTAAAAAAAACTGAGTTGGACCTCTGCCTCACATTATACACAAAGCTTAACTCAAAATGATCAGGGACCTAAATTTGAGAGCTAAAACTAAGAAATACACTTAGATGAAAACACAGACATAAACTGTCATGCCTGGGTTAGGCAAAAGCACAAGTGACAAAAGAAAACATAGATAACTGGACTTCACCAAATTTTAAAAACTTTCGTGCTTCAAAGAACACCACAAAGAAGGTGAAAAGACAACCCACAGACAGAAAACATCATCTGCAAATACAGGTAAGGGAACTGCATCCAGAATACATAAAGAACTCTTGCAAAAAATCACCAACAAAAAGACAAATAACTCAAATGAAAAATGGACAAAGACTGAAATAAACATTTCTCTAAACAAGATATGCAAATGGTCAATAAGCATATGAAAAGATGCTCAACATCATTAGTCATCAGGGAAATGCAAATAAAAACTAGGAGATGCTGTTCCACTAGAATGACAATTCAAAAAAAAAAAAAAAAGACAAGTGTTGATCAGGATGTAGATAAAGGGAACATACATTGATGGAGATGGAACTTACACTGCTGGTAGAAATGTAAAATGGGCCCGGCGCTGCAGCTCACGCCTGTAATCCCAGCACTTTGGGAGGCCAAGGCAGGTGGATCACTTGAGGTCAGCAGTTCAAGACTAGCCCTGCCAACATGGCGAAATCCTGTCTCTACTAAAAAAATTCAACATAGAAGTACAAAAATTAGCCAGGCATGGTGGCATGCGCCTGTAGTCCCAACTACTCAGGAAGCTGAGACATGAGAATCGCCTCACCCTGGGAGGCACAGGTTGCAGTGAGCCAAGATCACGCCACTGTTTGTGTCTAGACAAAGTGTGGCTCTGTCTCAAAAAAAAAAAAACGTAAAATGATGCAACCACTTTAAAAAACAGGCAGAAAGGTCCTCAAAGGTTAAACATAACTAGCATATGACCCAGCAATTCCATCTGTAGGTCTATACCCAAGAGAACTGAAAACTTATACCCACACCAAAACTTGTATACAAATGTTCACAGCAGCATAATTCATAATACCCCAAAAGTGGAAATAATCTAAACGTCCATCAATCAATGAATGGATAAACAAAATGCTGTATATACATACAACGGAATATCAGCCAGCCATAAAAAGGAATAAAGTATTGGCCAGGTGCAGTGGCTCACACCTGTAATCCCAGCACTTTGAGAGGCCAGGACTGCCGGATCATTAGGTCAGGAGATCAAGATCATCTTGGCTAACAAGGTGAAACCCTGTCTCTTTTAAAATCACAACAAATTAGCTGGGTGTGCTGATGCACTACTCCGGAGGCTGAAGCAGGAGAATCGCTTGAACCTGGGAAACGGAGGTTGCGGTGAGCCAAGAAAGCACCACTGCACTCCAGCCTGGGCCAAAGAGCAAGACTCTGTCACAAAAAAAAGGAATAAAGTACTGACACATGCCACAACATAAACCTTGAAAACATTCTAAGTGAAAAAAGCCAGACACAAATAGTCAAGTCATATATTGTATAATTCCATTCATAACATATGCAGAATAGGCAAATCTAGAAAGACAAAGTAGATTAGTGGTTGCCAGGAGCTAGGGCAAGGTGGAAATGACTGCTTATTCGAGTACAGAGTTTCTTTTTGGGGTCATGAAAATGTTCCAGGATTATATAGTGGTTGATGATGGCTATACAACTCTCTAAGTACACTAAAAACTACTGAATTATACTTTAAAGGGGTGAATTTTATGATATATGAAATATACCTCAATGAAGCTAATTTTTTTAGAAAAAATTGGAAAGACATGCAACCGATTCCAATGAATATCTTATACATTCAAATATTTTTTATTTATATGAATTAAAACCACCCACATTATGGCCAGGCACGGTGGCTCAAGCCTGCAATCCCAGCACTTTCGGGGGCCAAGGCGGGCAGATCTCTTGAACTCAGGAGTTTGAGACCAGCCTGCGCAATATACCAAGATCCCACCACCCACATTAAAAACTCACTTGACAAAGGATGAAAAACCAAAACTGTGGTGTGTTAGTTCAGGAGTGAGTGAGACAGTTTGCCCTCATACATGAACAAAAATTCTTTTTTTTTAAGAGACAGGGTCTTGCTATTTTGCCCAGTGATACGGTTTGGCTCTGTGTCCTCACCCAAATCTCCTATTATAATCCCCACGTGTCAAGGGAGGGACCTGGTGGGAAGTGACTGGATCATGGGGGCGGTTTCCCCTATGCTGTTCTTGTGATACTGAGTGAGTTCTCAGGAGATCTGATATTTAACAGTGTGGCACTTCCCCCTCTCACTCTTTCTCTCCTTCTGCCTTGTGAAGAAGGTGCTTGCTTTTTCCCTTTGCCTTCCACCATGATTATACGTTTCATGAAGTCCCCCGCAGCCATGAGAAACTGTGAGTCAATTAAACCTTTTTTTTTAATAAATTGCCAATCTCAGTTCATTCTTCCCCCAACCCCCCAAGACAGGCTGGAGTGCAGTGGCACAATCTCAGCTCACTGTAACCTCCACCTCCCAGGTTCAAGCAATTCTCCTACCTCAGCCTCCCAACAAGCTGGGATTACAGGCATGTGCCACTATGCCTCACTAGTCTTTTGGGATTTTTAGTAGGGACAGGGTTGCAACATGTTGGCCAGGCTGCTCTCAGAACCTCTGACCTTGTGATCCACCTGCCTTGGCCTCCCAAAGCCCAAAGTGCTGAGATTACAGCCATGAGCCACCTCACAAGGCCTCCAGTAGTTCTTTTTTTTTTTCCCCAGACAGAGTCTCGCTCTGTCGCCCAGGCTGGAGTGCAGTGACACAATCCCAGCTCACTGCAACCTATGCCTCCCAAGTTCAAGCAATTCTCCTGCCTCAGCCTCCTGAGTAGCTGGGACTACAGGTGCACGCCACCATGCCTGGCTAATTTCTGTATTTTTGATAGAGACGGGGTTTCACAGTGTTGGCCAGACTGGTCTTGAACTCCTGAACTCCTGATCCACCCACCTCAGCCTCCCAAAGTCCTGGGATTACAGGCGTGAGCCAACGCGCCCACCAGTTCTTTACTGCAGGGTGAAAACGAACTAATACCTCCAGGCTGGACTGAAATTCCTGGGATCAAATGATCCTCCCACCTCAGCCTCCCAAACAGCTGGAATTACAGGCACATGCCACCACGCCCAGGTAGCAGTTCATTTTCTTCATTACTAAAAAAAAATTAGGGCCAGGAGCAGTAGCTCACCATGGCTAAATACAAAAATTAGCCAGACGTGGTAGCACGCATCTCTAGTCTCAGCTACTGGGGAGGCTGAGGTGGGAGGATAGCTTGAGCCGGAAAGTCAAGGCTGTAGTGAGTTATGATCATGCCATGCACTCCAGCCTGGGAAACAGAGTAAGACTCTATTAAAAAAATCTAATCTGGGGGACAGTGGCTCATGCCTACTGGGAGGCCAAAGCAAGAGGACTGCTTAAGCCCAGGAATTCAACACCCGCCTGGGCAAAATAAGGAGACCTCATTTCTACAAAAAAAATTTTTCTAAAGCCAGGCTTAACAGTACACAGTACACACCTATAGTTCCAGCTACTTGGGAGGCTAAGGTGGGAGGACAGCTTGGTGAGCCTTGATTGTGCCATTGCACTCCAGTCTGGGAGACAGACCAAGACCCTGTCTCAAAAAAAAATTATAATTTAATTCACTGAGCAACAGAAAAAATATCAACTTTATGCTCAATTTACCTGGCCAACTCCATTTTAAAATTCAGACTTATGGCTCCTATCAAAAACTTTACGTTAACCAAAATACCACCCTTCCAAAAAGCAAAGAATGCCTACTGATCCAGATTTTTCAAGTGTTAAGTCTGTGAAAATGCCTTTTACAAATGCGGTAGCCTAAGTAAAAATGCCTAGTATTTCTGAAAAGTTTAACAGTCATTTTAACTTCAATGGTGCTAAAAGGTTTCTGACACTGGAAAAAAAATAGTTTTTATATGCTTTCTAAAAATTAGTCAATTTCAAGGGGAAAAATATGTTACTGAACTGGAGAGAGAGGACAAGTTTCCACATAGATGCAGTAAGCTAAGTCAAGATGGTTTAGTGCCAAGAGACTGTGTACCAACAGAATACCATACCTCCTACTCACACAAGAGAGACACACACCTATATTCCAAATGCATCAGCATTCACCTATGTACTACATAATTACCTGTATTATCCTTGGTATACAAAAATTCTGTGGACCAGCTTACTTTTCATCCAACACTGTTGACAGGTAGTAGTAGTGAATCACATATTCTCCTGTCTCATCTGCCTTACGATCAGTGACATATGCTGCCAACATCTCAGGTTAAGAATACAAACTGAGGCTACAGCTTTTCTCCTTCCCATGATGCTAAATGCTACCTCCACACAATATGAAATGGCCAAAATTGGCATCCAAGTAACTGCCCTGACCCAAATCTGAAGTAAACCACAGAAACGTGATATTTCTGCTTGAATCATATGACATAATTACTATCAAAATGCTCAACATCCTTTACAGGCAAAGTATGCTGATAAATACTAACCAATTTTTTTTTTAAAGACTGAGTCTCTGTCACCCAGGTTGGAGTGCAGTGGCGCAATCTAGAATCATTGCAGCCTCCGCTTCACGGGTTCAAGTGATTCTCCTGCCTCAGCCTCCCCAGTCGCTGAGATTACAGGCACTCGACACAACACCCAGCTAATTCTTGTATTTTGTATTTTCACCATGTTGGCCAGGATGGTCTCGATCTCCTGACCTCATGATCCACCTGCCTTGGCCTCCAAAAGTGCTGGGATTACAGGCGTGAGCCACCGCACCCAGCCACTAGCCAAATTTTTTAGGAGACAGCCATAATTTCAAATATTTGTCTCATAAACCATCAAAATCCCAGAACACCAATAATTACTACAGTACAAACTGCATATCCTAGAATACCTCTATAACCAAAAATACTTTGTCAGACAATGTAGCCACATTTACAGTGCTAAATATATGGCCTCCATAGATAAATACAGCATATAGAATTATACCCATTTGGCAGAGGTCTTAAAAATCTAGTTGGAGGCCAGGCATGGTGGCTCACGCCTGTAATCCCAGCACTCTGGGAGACAGAGGCGGGCGGATCACTGGAGGTCGGGAGTTCGAGACCAGCCTGACCAACATGGAGAAACCCTGTCTCTACTAAACATACAAAATTAGCCAGGTGTGGTGGTGTGCACCTGTAATCCCAGCTACTCAGGAAGCTGAGGCAAAAAAATCACTTGAACCTGGAAGTCAGAGGTTGCAGTAAGCTGAGACCATGCCTGCACTCCAGCCTGGGCAACAAGAGCTAAACTCCATTTCAAAAAAAAAAAAAATCTAGTTGGGAAACAAAACAGAAACATTAAAAGATAAACTGAAATCCAGGCTAGCATATTCTAAGAAAAGAAAGTCTCACACAGGAGAAGACTGAATAGATCTCTTGGGGTTAAAGTCGTCAAAAAAAAAGCTTCCCCAGAGACAGGACCTCTCTGGGCCCAGAATAGAGTCTCCATTAATACAAGCAGAACAGGATTTCAAACAGAAAGAATGGCATAAAAAAAACGCCAAGAGGAGGGACTTCACAGGAACAAGAAGAAGTTAGTGTGGCTAGAATTAAGGATTCACAAAGAAATTAGAGTTAGTACTGGAGAATGGACCAGGGCCAGACTACAGAGAAACTGGACCACCACACCAAGAAGCTTGAATTTTATTTTGCCTGTATGAAGGAGTTTTCTCTAAGTCTTTCTGTTGTGATGCGAGGAGGGAAGAGTGTTCAAATGTGGAAGATATTATTTACCCAAAGCATAAGTAGAGCACAAATATTCCAAATTGAGTACCAAATCAATGAAATCAATGAAAGAATAACTATTCAAAGCCCAGATACAAGAGAGTATTATTAATTAAGGGAAGAGGCAAGCAGCAATGCCCAAATAATGAAACTGAGCCAAATTAGGCCAGGCACAGTGGCTCACGCCTGTAATCCCGGCACTTTGGGAGGTTGTCTGAGGTCAGGAGTTTGAGACCAGCCTAGCCAACATGGTGAAACCCCGTCTCTACTAAAAATACAAAAATTAACAGGGCGTAATGGCATGCACCTGTAATCCCAGCAGCTATTCCAGAGACTGAGGCAGAAGAATCACTTGAACCCAGGAGGTGGGGAGGTTGCAGTGAGCCAAGATCACACCACGGCACTCCAGCCTGGGCAACAGAGTGAGACTAGACTTCTGCCTCTAGGGTTCAAGAGATTCTCTTGCCTCAGCCTCCCGAGTAGCTGGGATTACAGGCACATGCCACCATGCCCATGTAGTTTTAGTAGCGATGGGGTTTCACCATGTTGGCCAGGCTAGTCTTGAACTCCTGACTGCAGGTGATCCACCCCCCTCGGCCTCCCAAAGTGCTGGGATTGCAGGCGTGAGCCACTGGGCTGGCCAGTGGTCTACTTTTGTAATTCCCATTTAAAGTTTACATTTATAATAAAGCACATGCGCTCTCACTGTATCAATTACACATATTAAGCAATTTGCCTCAAATATCGTACAACTGGATATGAGTTCCAAAACTATGTTAATCCTCAGACTTTAAATGTGACATGCCATAACCCCATCGGTGTACAGATATGGATCAAGGCCATGAGCTTAAAATATATTACCATGAATGAGTTCATCATACTAACCCAAGCACATTTCAAGAGTAAATAAATGAGTGTCCCAATGCTCTGAGGTATTAATAAAAGGTGTTGAAACAGCAACAGAAATAAAATCTCTCATGACATTGAAATAACATCCTCCTCAAAAGAGCAAATGTGTCATTACTGTTCTACTACCTCATAAACCCCCAACAGCCCAATAAAAATAATGTTATGAAATTTTAGTATAAAAAGACTGCCTATCTTTAGAACCAAAAGTCAAGACAATTCTACTTTCTTAAAAATTTTAGAAAATTACCTCATTTAATTCAAAATAATAACAAGGAGACAAGATCCAGCTTTATTTTTCCCATAGTTCAGATGACTTTCCCAAGACCCTTGGCACAAGCCAAGATCAAAATTCCTTGTGGTTTCCACTGGCTTATGGTTTGTACACTGAGTCATCCATGTTTGATCAAAACAGGGGTACTGCTGGATGTTGCACAAGTGAAAAAGAAGTTAAAACACACAGGTAAAGAAACTACTCCTTATATAACACGTCCCAGAGTTAAGGATTTCTCTCAGGACAGGCACGGTGGCTCACGCCTGTAATCCCAACACTCTGGGAGGCCAAAGCAGGCAGATCACCTAAGGTCAGGAGTTCGAGACCAGCCTGACAAACATAGAGAAACCCCGTCTGTACTAAAAATACAAAATTAGCCGGGCAGTGTGGCGCATGCCTGTAATCCCAGCTACTCGGGAGGCTGAGGCAGGAGAATTGCTTGAACCTGGGAGGCGGAGGTTGCCGTGAGCGGAGATGGCACCATTGCACTTCTCCAGTCTGGGTAACAAGAGCGAAAATCCGTCTCAGAAAAAAAAAAAGGAAAAAAAAAAGGATTTCTCCCCAATTGTGTTCCTAAAACAGCATCTTTGTACATTGGATTTATTAACATCATCGTAAACACGGTGAAACCAAAATATTGGTAAAGATGGGGCAGCACTTAACTGATAGTCTACGGAGTTACAGAAAAGGGGACTCAATTGACTGAAATACACAATGCTCAGCAAGAGAGTTTCAAAACACCAGTGTATCTCAAAGATAATGGGCCGGTTCAAACTTCCAGGCTTAACCTAAACTGCCTGTCTCTTGCGCTAAATGCCAGCATTCACTACAGTCCTTTTGTCTGTGAAATGACCCGCACCAAACCACAGCAGAGAAAATAACAGATCTTGCACTAAACACTCCTTACTGCGAGCAGGAGGGGTAAACGAACCTTTCCACTAGGTCCAGCTCCTCCTCCCCCACCGCCCCGTCGTCCCCCACCTTTATTTTCCTAGAAATGGCAACTGGAGGCCACCGCAGGAGATGGAAAGGAAGCTTCCGAGGGACCAAAATACAAGTTTGAAGACCAGCACCAACTTGTGGCGATGGACTCGAGTGTTTACGGCCTATTACGGAGTGGTAGCGAAACCCCACTCGCCGACCCGTCTCCGGCAGGAAAAGAAGTTGTGGGGAAATCTGGCGAAGAGCGGCGGCGGGGCCGGCACCGCGTCCAGCCGCTGGCGGCCGGCGGTCGGTAAACAAGCTGGGCGGACCCGCCCTCCCACAGCCCCCGGTCCGTCCCCGCACCCGGAGCGGCCAAGATAGAAGCGCCGGCAGCAGTGACCCGGGCCCCTGCCCTCCCCGCGCCCGCGAAGCGGCCGCCCCCGGAGTGCCGGGCGGGCGGCCCGGGAGGCCCGGCGACCTGGGCGCCGCCTGGGAGTAAAGGGCCCGGCAGGCCGCGGCGGGGCGCCCCCCGGGGCCCGGTTACCTGGCGGCGGCGGCTCCTCCTCCAGCTCCTGCTCCTCCTTCCCGTCCGACGGGCGCTCGGCGGCGGCGGCGGAGGCGGCGGCGGCGGCGGCGACTCCCCGCGCAGCCCGCGGCGACGAGTCGAGCCCGGCCCCTCTCCGCCTCCCTCCGCGCCGCCGCCCGCCCCGCTGCTGCCGCCTCCGCCCTCTCCCCTCAGTCAGGACATGGTCTCCGCGGGCCTGCGCGCGGCTCCCGGCTGCCGGAGGCGGGGGGAGATGAGCAGAAAGGAGGCGCTGAGGCTGGGGAGCCCCGGGGGGCGGGGGCAGCGAGGTACTTGGGGCAGCCGTAGGCGCTGCGGGCCCCTAATGGCGGCGGCCGAGGGACCCGGAGCCAAATAAACCCCGCGGCGAGCGGCACAACGTCAAGGCCAGACCCCGCCGCTCGCCGCTCTGTCATTGGCCCTGAGGCCGCCGGCGGCGCAGCCAATGGGCGGCTGCCTCTTTCCGGGCGTAGGGGCGGGTCGCGACTGGGTGACGTCAGCCGGCGCGCGGCCCCGATTGTGAGTTGAGTCGGCGGCCTGTTCCCCTCCGCGGCCACCTACGGGCCTAAGGGTGCCGTGCGGCGGCAGGGTGCGCATCGCTTGGGGGCGAGGACTGACGGCGGCCCAGAGGGCGTCCTCGGGCGATGTCTGGATACGCGCTTTGCCTCTTCTCTGCGACAGATGCGCCAAGTCAACCCCCAGGTCTCACGTCTCCTGAGTGATCTACGTATAACTCAGATGCTGCTTCACTTTTTTTAAGGAGTTTGAAGCTCTTGATTCCAGGAAAAACAACAGTCTAGGTGCTTTGTGATGGTTTGATATTTTAAATCTGTGTTTTGCAGTGTCTGTTTTTTACCCCTGCCTTTCCGGGGGCTATCCGTGTATTTGGGTGTATGTGTGTATTTCTCATTCCTCTCTGCGTGGTACGAGTGTGCGTACGTAGATAGACATGTGAAGAAAAGTCATGGAAACCTTGCCTCGCTGTCCTCCACGACTTCCTGGCTCTAGTCTTGGGAAAATCCAACTTTCTTATGGCTGCCTTTTCTGTTAGTTAGAAATAAGCCGTTCCTAATAAGCCTTATTTCTATAAATAAGCCTTACCTATTTTCAGGCAGAGGATAAATTGCAGCTATGGAAAAAATACTGCTTAGGACAATCCCCTGGGACCAAGTTCGAAACAGAATATGTGTATTTCTTTCTTTTTGTACTATAAAAATAACCAGATAACCAAAATAAGCCAGCCATGTGTTCAAACCCAATGAGTATGTGAAATTTTTCTAGCTAGAGGGACTTTACCTTGCTGTTTTCATGCTTTAAATTTTGTGAGGAGAAGAAAGAATTTGAAGGATCGTAAAAGACAGCAACTCTTTAAAAGTTGTAAATTTAAAAGTTATCTGTTAGAGAAAACCTATACTACTGCCTGCCAAAGGGCATTTGGCAGTTAGATACCTCAGGTTCAACAGGAAGACTATTTTTTTTTTTCAGAGTTTCATCAGATTTTTAAAATTTAAATGGGACTTCATTTAGTAAAACTATTGATGGTGTTCTGACTTTCTCTTTGCATAAATATTGGTCAAGGATGTGCGTACAGCTTCACTATGGCCAGCAAAGAATAATTCTGTATCTTACATAGTTTCCCTTCTCCAACAACATATTTTATTGGCGTTTTTTATTCTCAAAGCTGATTCTATAATGTAGAGATTTTCGACAATCCTCATCTGCCCAGAGCAACATTATTTATTCAAGGGCTTGTCAATAAATTGAGTTTAGACTGCAAGTCTTTTGCCTGCAAAACTTTACATTCTCAAACATATAATTAACACAATTGTAGATCAGATCAAACACCATGTTACTACGTTGAGAACAATAGTTCAACCAACATTTCAACTTTGAAAATATTTTCTTTAAGAGCTCCTGAATTCCTCCAACTTCCCCTTCCTGAATCAATACTGCAGAGCCTCTCAGTTACAAGCTAACAAGAATCACAGAATTAGGTGTTTTTGTTTCGCTTGAGTTGTAGTTTGTTTCGGTAAGGAAATGGCACATCACTTGGGTAAAGTTTATTAACTCTTTCCTCTGAGTAAATAGTGAATGTCACGTACCAATGAATAAGAAGCCCACAGAGATAAGACACATCTTAGTGAGAAAACTACAGCATAGAGAAAAAAAGTAAGACAGAAATAACTGAAATTACGTCTGGGCGCGGTGGCTCACACTTGTAATCCCAGCACTTTAGGAGGCCAAGGCGGGTCATCACCTGAAGTCAGGAGTTCGAGACCAACTGGACCAACATGGTGAAATCCTGTCTCTACTAAGTATAAAAAATTAGCTAGTGGTGGTGCATGCCTGTAATCTCAGCTACTTGGGAGGCTAAGGCAGGAGAATCTCTTGAACTCCGGAAGCGGAGGTTGCAGTGAGCTGAGATTGTGCCATTGCACTCCAGTCTGAGCAACAAGAGCAAAACTCTGTCTCAAAAAAAAAAAAGAAGAAAAGAAACGCCTGTAATTATAAGGTAAGGTAGAATGTGCTAAGTAAATTCTAGTAAAAATTATCTCGTAATTAAGAAGAGCGGGCCAGGCGTGGTGGCTCATGCCTGTAATCTCAGCACTTTGGGAGGCCAAGGCAGGCAGATCACGTGAGGTCAGGAGTTCAAGACCAGCCTGGCCAACATGGTGAAACCCTGTCTTTAAAAAAAAAAAAAAAAAAAGAAGAGCAAATCAAAAATGACTCCATGTTAAAGCCAAAAAGACGTTTGTTATCATCAGTCCAGTGATTTAGCCTTGGCTACGCATTAAAACCACCTGAGAAGCTTTTCAAAAATATAAAGATAGGCTAGGCACAGTGGCTCACACCTGTAATCCCAGCACTTTGGGAAGCCGAAACAGGTCGATCACCTGAGATCAGGAGTTCGGAGACCATCCTGGCCAACATGGCGAAATCCCATCTCTACTAAAAAATACAAAAATTAGCTGGGCATGATGGCGTGCGCATGTAGTCCCAACTACTCGAGAAGCTGAGGCAGGAGAATTGCTTGAATCCGGGAGGCAGAGGTTGCAGTGAGCCAGGATGGCAGTACTGCACTACACCCTGGGCAACAGAGCAGGACCCTATCTCAAAAAAAAAAAAAAAAGGACTTTTATAGTGAAGTGTAGAGACTGTATAGTTTTGTTGATAGTTTGTTCTAGCTTTCATTTCAGTTGTTCCCAAACTACCTGTAGAGGATAGATATAATTCCATTTTGCAATTTTGTGAAAGTTTTGAATGCAAAATTGTAGATCCATAGTTCCATTAACAGTAGAAAGCCATAAAGAGGTTTTGAGCAGGAAGGTGCCAGTATTGGAGCTACCCACCTTTACCTGGAATGTCTGTGGGACAAACAGAGGCAGAAGTAGAAATAGGGGGCCGGGCGCTGTGGCTCATGCCTGTAATCCCAACAACACTTTGTGAGGCTGAGGTGGGCAGATAACGAGGTCAGGAGATCCAGACCATCCTGGCCAACATGGTGAAACCCTATCTCTACTAATAAAGTACAAAAAAATTAGCTGGGCGTGGTGGCGCACACCTGTAGTCCTAGCTACTCAGGAGGCTAAGGCAGGAGAATTGCTTGAACCCAGGAGGCAGAGATTGCAGTGAGACAAGATCGCGCCATTACACTACAGCCTGGGTGACAGTGCAAGACTCGGTCTCAAAAAAAAAAAAGTAGAAATGGGGCAGAGAAGAGACAAGGACCTAAAACCAAAGTAGCAGTGGGAATGGAAAGGAGGGGCAGGAGTGAAATGGGGGACAGTGGAATCCTCAGGATTTGCCAGTGAATAACTATGGGGCAGAAGAAAGTCAGAGAATGGGCCAGGAGCAGTGGCTCATGCCTGTAATCCCAGCACTTTGGAAGACCAAGGTGGAAGGTCATTTGAGGCCAGGAATTTGAGACCAACCTGAGCAACATAGTGAGACCCCCATTGCTACAAAAAAAAAAATGTTTAACTGGCCAGGCTTAGTGGCTTACACCTGTTGTCCCAGCTACTCAGAAGACTGAGGAGGGAGAATTGCTTGAGCCCAGGAGTTCAAGGATGCAGTGAGCTACGATGATTCCACTGCACTCCAGCCTGGGCAAGAGAGCAAGATCCTGTCTCAAAAAAACAAAAAGTCAGGGAACTCTGAGTGATGGCACTATGTGCAACAGTGGGACACACGAGAGGAACTGGGTCAGAAGAGATGTGGACCCCTGAATCAGGAGATCCTGGACTCAAGAGGAAGGGAGCGGCTGGTGGGGGAAATGCTGGTCTGAAATGTATAGGGTGACGCTGGAGATCAACATCAGGGAGCTCTCTATGTAGAATTTCCTATGGAAGCCCCAGGAGTGGGGAAGAAAGAACTGCCAAAGCTGGGGGAAAAGGGCAGAAAGGTAGGAGATGAAGCTGGTAGTACAGTGTTCTGGAAGCCAAGGGTACAGTGAGCCTCAAGCACATGGTGATACAAATTGTCAGATGCTGCAGATTTCGAGCATTAGAACTGAGGAAAAGTCACTGGATCTGACAAACGAGAATTAGTGACCTTCTAGAGAACAGTTCTCAGTAGGATGGCAGGGAGAAAAGCCAAGTTTCAAAGCCGTGTGATTATAAACCACCAGTCCAAGACGTCTGGCAGGGAAAGGAAAGCAGGAGATACAGGAATAGATTTGGGCAATAACAAAAATAAGGGCAAGGTTTTGTTCGCTTTTCTTTTAGGGATTTATCTTAAAGAATGGGTGTATCTGAGCACTTTTGTAAATGGAGGAGCGAGGTAGAGTGGGTAAAATGACTGAAATCCAGAAGGGAGGTAAACTTCAGAGCTCCGTGATTTGTGTTGCAAGCAAGAAAACCCTATCTTCCTCAGAATCGAGAGGAGGCCGTGGGAGCTCTAGGGAGATTTTGGTGGGAGAGACAGAGGTGATGGAGTGGACTTCAAACCCTTTCTCCTCCTCAGTGAATCAAGCACAGAGTCTCCTGCTGAGGGTTGCTCTGGGAACTGGAGGAGATTTGGGACAATAGTTAGAGGGACGCAAACCAAGAAGAATGAAAAGAAGAAAAGAAACAAGAAACCACTTTCTCCAAAAAGCCTTAGCAGTCCATAATCAGGCCTAAAATGGAAAGGTCAGGCTGTGGAGCCCCCCGAGGTGGACATTTGCAGCTAAGAGAAGTTGAAGGCTTTCTGCTGAAGGAAGTGGTAAAGGGCCCAGCTTGCTTAGGGTCTTTGGGGGATCTGTGCTTTTAAGCAGAAAGGATTATAAAATGGGTGTTTCCCTCAAAAGAAATGTTAGAAGTGTTCAGTTGTTACAAGTCCTCAGACACATTGCAGAAAATGTCATTTGTATAAATGGCAACGTATCTTGCACTCACTGTGTATGATCAACATGATTCCCCAGTAAAAAAAAAAAAACCTCCCAACAGTAGAAAATGTAATAGCCTGGGCGCAGTGGCTCACGCCTGTAATCCCAGCACTTTGGGAGGCTGAAGTAGGTGGATCACCCGAGGTCAGGAGTTTGAGACCAGTCTGACCAACATGGCAAAACCTCATCTCTACTAAAAATATGAAAAATTAGCCAGGCCTGGTGGCAGGTGCCTATAATCCTAGCTACTTGAGAGGCTGAGGCAGGAGAATTGCTTGGACCTGGGAGGCGGAGGTTGCAGTGAGCCGAGATCGTGCCATTGTACTCCAGCCTGGGCAACAGAGCGAGACTCCTCCCCCCCCCAAAAAAAAGAAAGAAAACATGTGTAATAATGTTGCCTAATCCGTACCCATGCAGTATAGGACACAGTTCTGTGAAACATAGTACCATCCTGTGACCTTCCTCTATGTCCGCCACAAATCTGCCTGGAAAAAAATCTCTCCTGAGAGGACCAGATATGCCTGTGAAGCCTCAGACAAAATACAGCTTGTTTGACATTTCAAAATCTTAGTCTGTGCTAGGACTGGTCTCATCCTGATGGGTATAAATTTGTGCTCATAGGAACACAGTCACTCTGTATCTAGACTAAGAAATTTTTTTAGATTTTCAACTATGTATTCCTGTAAGCTAGATTTACGGAATTAGAAATAAAAATTGTTAAAATAATAATTTATTGAGTCTTTTTGTGTGTGTGTGTGACAAGATCTAACTCTGTCGCCGAGGCTGGAGTGCAGTGTGTGATCATAGCTTACTGCAGCCTCAACCACCCAGGCTCAGCCTCCTGAATAGCTGGGACTATAGACACGCACCACCACGCCTGGCCAATTTTTTATTTTCTATAGAGTCAGCGTTTCGCCATGTTATCTAGGCTGGTTTCGAACTCCTGGGCTCAGGTGATCCTCCAGTTCCCAAAGTGTTGGGATTATAGGCATGAGCCGCTGAACACAGCCATTATTGTGTCTTTTTAAGAAGTTGGGAAACATCAAATATCTGAAACAACTTCGCTTGTGATCTTATCTGGGGAAGTTTTGTAAGAGGCAAAGTTGGGAGCAGAGAGAGCATGAACTTTGGAGTCAAACAGCCCTGACTTTAAATCCTGCTGTCCTCTCTGAGTGCCAGTGTCCTCATCTGAAAAATGCAGGGTGATATTTCCCTGGCAGTTATTGAGGGTCCAATGAGATAAGAGGTGAAAGGCCTGGCAATACTCCTGTTTGATAAATGTTGGTTTCCTTGCTCTGCGTTTCATTTAATCCAGTTAACATTTACTTCATATCAGGCACTGTGCTGAGAATGGCAATGCAGAGACAGATAAGGTGGCATCTACATCAAGGGCCAACAGTCTAGTGGGGGACAATCCCTAACTTAGGGTCTCCATGCCCTGGAGGGGCCCATGAACCCAGATGGAAAGAAAATACATCTTTATTTCTTCTAACCTTTAACTGAAATGCAGTATTTATAACAATTGTCAGCATAGTCAACATACCACAGTAGTATTAATACATTTACGGCACTGACACCAATAGAAATCACAGACTTTTTTAGATAAAATTACATTATTGAATAGGTCATTAAAGAAGTGCTTCAGGCTGGGCGTGGTGGCTCAGGCCTGTAATCCCAACACTTTGGGAGGCTGAGGAAGGAGGATCACTTGAGGTCAGGAGTTCAAGACCAGCCTGGCCAACATCATGAAACCCTGTCTCTACTAAAAATACAAAAATTAGCTGGGCATGGTGGCTTGCACCTGTAATCCCAGCTACTTGGGAGGCTAAGGCAGGAGAATCTCTGGAGTCTGGGAGACGGAGGTTACAGTGAGCCGAGATCACACCACTGCACTCCAGTGTGGGTGACAGAGGGAGAGTCCGTCTCAAAAAAAAAAAAAAAAAGTACTTCAATTGGGTTGAGCATGGTCGCTCACACCTGTAATTCTAGCACTCTGGAAGGCAGAGGCAGGCGGATCACATGAGGTCAGGAGTTCGAGACAAGCCTGGCCAACATGACGAAAACCCATCTCTACTAAAAAGTCAAAAAAATTAGCTGGGTGTAGTGGCGTGCACCTGTAGTCTCAGCTACCTGGGAGGCTAAGGTAGGAGAATTACTTGAACCTGGGAGGTGGAGGCTCCAGTGAGCCAAGATCACGCCACTGCACTCCAGCCTAGGTGACAGAGCAAGACTTTGTCTTAAAAAAAAAATGTGTATAAGAAGTACTTCAATTAATATTACAGATTTTTTTAAACTTTTTTTTTTTTGCGACAGAGTCTCCCTCTGTCACCCACACTGGAGTGCAGTGTTGCAATATTGGCTCACTGCAACCCCTCCCAGGCTCAAGCAATTCTCTTGCCTCAGCCTCCCGAGTAACTGGGACTACAGGCGCATGCTGCCACACCTGGCTAATTTTTTGTATTTTTTTAGTAGAGATGGAGTTTCACTGTGTTGCCCAGGCTGGTTGCAAACTCCTGAGCTCAGTCAATCTGCCCACCCCAGCCTCCCAAAGTGCTGGGATTACAGGCATGAGCTGCCACGCCTGGCCTAAAAACATTTTAACAAATATATTTCAATTTAATTGGCTTCCTTGTGATCTTATTTCTGTTATGCATTTAAAAATTATTCTGAACTGGCTGTGACACAGAAAAGATCAAGAAACTCTAGTCAAGTTAGTAGAAAATTGAATTTTATCAATTTTTCAGGACACAGAGGCAAATTCCACATCAAATAATCAAATGAGTAACGTACCAGCATAGGGCACAGAGGAGGCAAGCCATGAAGTTCCCTTGGAAAATAGAGACGGGCAGTGACTGTGTTTTGCAGGTGAATGTGATTTGCTGAGCAAGGAGGAAGGAGAACGACAGACCAGAGACGGTGGGAAAGATGAGTGACTCTCGGAGGGACAAGACATGTCTCAATGAGAAAACCTGGAAAGCTGAGAAGCAGAACTGACATCCGGGCAATGTCAAATATGCTCTAAGTCTAACCCTGTGAACGACCTCAAGGTGGATACTGACCGAGTTTATTGTTTTTATAAGCAAATCTCTTCCCATTCCAATGCTGACAGCCTGGTGTAGTGGCTCACACCTGTAATCCCAGCACCTGAGGAGGCCAAGGCAGGAGGATCACTTGAGGCCGGGAGTTCGAGACCAGCCTGGTCAATATGGTGAAACCCCATCTCTACTAAAAATATAAAAATTAGCCGGGCATAGTGCTAGGCGCCTGTAATATCAGCTACTCAGGAGGCACAAGAATCACTTGAACCTGGGAAGCAGAGGTTGCAGTGAGCTGGAATCACGTCACTGTACTCCAGCCTGAATGACAGAGCAAGACTCTGTCTCAAAAAAAAAAAAATATATATATATATAAAATATGCTTACAAGGTGACATGTTCACCATCCCCAACACAGATACACATACACACCACACACATATATACACACACACACCACACATATACACACATACCCACCCACACATACATATACATATACATACGCATTACACATCTGCTCCCATACACACACATACGAGACACACAGTCTTACACAAGACAAAATGTATTAATCTAGAACCTAAACCTTCATTACATGTTTAATTATATAGTGCTCGTGGAATTAAAAATATGCTGCCTTTTTACCAAACACTAAAGTGATGTTAACGCAAAGTAATTCCAAAGTAGTGAAGTTAGGAATGCCAAAATATTTTTCATTCCTTTCCTTCCAGTCGTCTCAGAGACCACAAGGTTTAAAAATATTTCACAATATTTGAAAGTATTCATGACATCATTTGAGTAGTTCTTAAATTAACCAAAATGATTCATGCAAATGATTTATTTGCTTCAAAAACAATCTACACATTCAAGTAGTGGACCAAAGAGAAGAATCTGCACAGCAGCTTCAGTGTAACCACAAAGATCACAGTATTCAATATTACCTTCAATATGGCAGATTTACAGTAGCTGGAAATTTAAAATACACAAGCTAAAATTTGTAAAGGAGCTGATCAGAAAGAAATGTAGTTTTTATGACATACAAAATTATTCAGTGATTCCAGATAAGAGGTAAAGCATGAATTCTACAATTCATTAACTCATTGGCTAATGGTATTCATTCATTACTTGGAACTTTAACAACTTCCTAGTAAACAGCAAGTACCTCCCCTGTATGTGAGATATTTTGACTGACCTATCCTGGGTACTTAGAATGGTGCCTGACGCACACAGTTACTGAAGAAGTATTTGTTGAATAAATCGATGAACTTTACTTTCTTGATTTTATACTTCAGGATATATTTCAACCTGACTGCTTGAGTTGAGTAACCTAACATATTTAAACTTTGCTCGAGGATTTAGAGCAGGCTGGGTACAGTGCTCACACCTGGAATCTCAGCACTTTGAGAGTCAAAGGTGGGAGGATCACTTGAGCCCAGGAGTTTGAGACCAGCCGTATCAAACATAGGGAGACCCTGTCTCTACCAAAAGTAGTTTTAAAACTTAACCAGGTGTGGTGGCACACACCTGTGGTCCCATCCATTTGGGAGGCTGAGGTGTGAGGTCAGCCTGGGAAGTCGAGGTTGCAGTGAACCACTCTACCCTGGGCTACAGAGCAAGACCCTGTCTCAAAAAAAAAAAAAAAAAAAAAAGAAAATTGTGTAAACAATTTACAACTCTGGCAGTAAAACACGAGCAGCAGAGAAAGTTTACAGGCATTGCCTTGAATCCTATTCATGATGAACATATTTTTTAAAAACAAGTCATAGGCCAAAGGATCACTGTCCCCCATTTTTTGAGGTAGATGTTAGAAGACTTGCATATCAGTCAGGGTTCCAGGCAGAAATAAATAGCATACTCCAGTGGGAAAATTGAGGTTCTTTTCAAGGTGTTGGGTGAGGTTGAAGAAAACCAACAAGGATGGTGAAACAGCCCTGAACGGGCAATGATAGGGCGCCATTACCAAGTCCCACAGAGAGAGCCGTTGGTGCTGGGAGGGCCACCTGGCAGGAGCAGTGACCTTCCTAGAGAAACACAGCAGGGAGCAATCTAGGGTCAATATTCTGAGGCCTTTCTCCTCTCTCCAGTCTCTGCCACAGTCTCTCACTGGCCGAACCAAACTGATGACATTAGGGCTCAGAAGCCTTGGATGCAGTCCTGGCCGGTCTGTCTGTCCCAAGGGGCACATGGCAGGGGGAGAATGGATCTGGAAGGACAAATGGAGGTTCTCCAGCCAATAAAAACTATAGCAGAACAAATGTAAAAGAATAGATGTTTCCTGGCCGGGCGCAGTGGCTCACGCCTGTAATCCCAGCACTTTGGGAGGCCTGAGGCAGGTAGATAACGAGATCAGGAGTTCAAGACCAGCCTGGCCAAGATGGTGAAACCCCGTCTCTACTAAAAATACAAAAATTAACCGGTCGTGGAGGCGGGTGCCTGTAATTCCAGCTACTCTGGAGGCTGAGGCAGAGAATTGCTTGAACCCAAGAGGTAGAGGTTGCAGTGAGCCGAGGTCATGCCACTGCACTCCAGCCTGGGCAACAGAGCAAGACTCCATCTCGAAAAAAAAAAAAAAAAAAAAAAGAATAGATGTTTCCAGAGCTTTACTTGGAAGACACAGCTACTGCCATTTTGAATCCCTTCTCCTAAGCAAAGAATATTCTATCCAAAGACAATGTATTTTAAGAACATCAGAATTTTTTTTCTACTACAGCATGGTCTTATGCCATAAAAGGAATTATGCTAATCCAATCTATCAATGAAACTCGGAGAAGATGGCTATCAGAGGTGGCACAGAAACATTTTAGGGAAATCATGGAGAGACACCAAGAAATAAATGGCTTTCTAAAGCAAGAGGAAAAAAGTTGAAGTCCATAAGCAGATAGGTTATCAATCCAGCAGCATATCTTAGGAATGAAATGATTGTTCACAAAAGGTAAGATTTGTTGGAGCCTACGTTGAATTTAACGCCCGTCATCCTCGTATGTTAAACTGTATTTCCGTAGCTGGGAGATATGACAGACTTTCCTTTTGTGACACTCTGTCTTATGATATAGTTTTGAGTCTGTCTGTGGGATTTCCATCACTGAAATCAGGATTAGAGGAAAGGAATCTTCCTTATATTATTAAGTGGGAAAGCAATGTATTAAAAAGCCAGCCCTAACTTAGAGATAAATCTACTTTAATAAAGCACAGACATTCATGAATAAGATGTGGCTTTGTGTTTATCATAATATCCCTAAAGCTTCTCTGATCATAAGGGAGACCTCCCACCAATAAAATATAAGCAGTTCAATCACTAGGTCGCCACGCACAAAGCTTAACTCACACTGTAGTGGTCCACAGTTGACGGAACTGAAGTGTGATGTTTTTCTTGCATTACTGTGCTGTCAGACAATGCCTGTCACATTAGAAGAAAAAAATCTTCAAGAGGAAGACATACAAGAGCTAAGAAAATAGACCCTTTTTTTTAACATTAGCTTTCCATCAGAAAGCCACTTACACTGTATAACAACTGCCTGAACAGATACTGTATTGCGGCGTGGGTCAACAAGAGAGAGGAGCTTTCTTTGTTGATTATTTCCAACAGAAAAATATGGAAGATGTCCATTTGGAAATGCTTTCTCTCGAGTCCAGAGCTTAAACTAATACTATTGCAATAAACCTGCTATTATTCCTGTCTCAAATGCATGTAATCTTTAAAAATGCTTTTGTCCTATAAAGCACAAAGCTCTGTACCACTACAGTGAAATCCTTGAGTCATTTGACTGCTTCCCTGTGCAATTCAAGAGTGGGTGAAATGGTGGACTATGGCAGTAACATACACAAAAATCATGAAGGCGACAGAACCTAAATTAGTTTCTCATGGGAATTTTTGTCTGATTTTTAGAAAGAATGAGAATATTTTTAAATGTAAGTTCTTAAGGTCCTAGGAATTAGGTATCGATTTATTTTCCTGAATTTACAGCCTCCATACACTTGAAAAGGAAATGAGTGACTATGGGGGAAACTGTTAGAAACTCTTCCCAACATCCATTCCCCTTTCCCTCCTTAGTAACAGAACATCAGTTTCTAACAAAATTGTTACCCAGCTAAATGCTTTTACTCTATTTCCAATTCTCTATTACAGAAAGGTGTGGCCATGGCTGTGCCTTTGTTCTGGTCCATAATGTATGTATGATATATACAAGCGCAAATGTGGTTGTGAGGGATTTTATGCAGGTTTTCCTTAAAGGGGAGGACATAGGCATTCTACCCACCTGCAACACCCTCCCTGGAGTGTGGCTGTGATGGCTGGAACTCCTATGGCTATCTCTAATCCTGAAGTGATTTTGAGGCTGGCAGAGCAAAAGGCTGGAAGCCTGGAGCCCTGATGATACCCTGGAGCTGTCGGAGGCCATTCTTGGACTGCCTGTCCCCTGACATTTATAAGTGAAAAAGATACATCCATCTTATTATTTGAGGATTTTTTTTCTTTCTTTTTTTTTCTTTTTTTTTGAGATAGGGTCTTGCTCTGTCACCCAGCCTGGTCTGTGCAGCCTCGACCTCCTGGGCTCAAGCAGTCCTCCCACCCCAGCCTCCTGAGTAGCTGGGGCTACACAGGCACCATGCCCAGCTAATTTTGTATTTTTGTAGACCAGCCATGTTACCCAGGCTGGTCTTAAACTCCTAGGCTCAACCAATCTTCCCAAAGTGCTAGGATCACAGGCATGAACCACCACACCCAACCATGATTTTCTTATTCAATTAGCCTGATAAAATCATACTACCCTTCCTGATGTGAAGGAACTGCTCTTTCTTTTTCTTCATCCTGCAGCTTTATGGTTTTATTATTTATTTTTATTTTCATGTTTTCTTTGATATAGGATTTCTCTGTCTGTTGCCCAGGCTGCAGTGCAGTGGCATGATCTTGGTTCACTACAGCCTTGACCTCCCAGGCTCAAGGGATCCTCCCACCTCAGCATCCCAGGTAGCTGAGACTACAGGCATGCCGCCACCACACCACCAGGCTAATTTTTGAATTTTATGTAGAGACGGGGTCTCACCATGTTGGCCAGGCTGGTTTCAAACTCCAGTGCTCAAGTGATCTGCCCATCTTAACCTCCCAAAGTGCGAGGATTATAGATATAAACTACTGCGCCTGACCAAGAGGACTGTTAAACTTGACTACATCCTCTGACTTGACTCTACCTAGACTGTTACCACTGCAGTGGTGAAAACATCTAGGTTCCTAAGGTTCTAAGCCCAAGGTAAGGTTCCCAGGGCAGAGGCCCAGTGCCACGGGGCTGCCCGGCCCCAGAGCGGCTTCACAGGCTGCACACTTAGGAGCCTGCACACTTCAGGTTTGATGCTCTACAGCCACTGTCTTGAATGTATTAAGAATGTCATCTTGATCCGGGTGTGGTGGCTCATGCCTGTAATCCCAGCACTTTGGGAGGCTGAGGTGGGTGGATCACCTGAAATCAGGAGTTCAAGACCAACCTGACCAACATGGAGAAACCCCAAATCTATTAAAAATACAAAATTAGCTGGGCATGGTGGCACATGCCTGTAATCTCAGCTACTTGGGAGGCTAAGGCAGAAGAATCGCTTGAACCCAGGAGGCGTAGGTTGTGGTGAGCCAAGATCGCACCATTGCACTCCAGCCTGGGCAACGAGTGAAACTTCATCGCAAAAAAAAAGGAATGTTGTCTTGAAATTTGTGTTGTGTAAGCTAAGTCCAGTGGGGCGATGGCATGTGCAGCAACTAGCACCTGGGTTCACCCATGCAGTCGCTTTCCCAGCTCCCCCGCATCCCAGGATATATCTTCAACTGCCCATCCGTCTGTTACAACCCAGTGACCACCGCTGTCCCCCTCCCTGGACCAAGTCCTGGCCACAGGGACGAGGAGGCTTTAGGTGGGTCATGCACTTTCTGTGTACCAAGTCATCAAGCAAGACCCCAGGCAAGTACAAGGTTTTGTGTTCACCACGAATATCTTCATTCCCAAGAGAACATGACATTAAATAGCAAATAAAAAAAAACATTGATGGAGAAAGAGACTGCAGGTGAAGGAAGGAAAAAGCTTTTTTCCAGCTTTTGAATGAGGAGTCTCATATTTTCATGTTGCCTTGGGCCCTGAAAACTACACAGCTGGCCTTGCCTGGCACAAAAATGGAAAGGACCAAGGAACAGATGCCAGGACCTGTGTCCAGTTCCACCTAGCCTTACTGCAGGAGCAGGGCAGGCCTCCTGGGTGTGCTGGAGGTGCCGCCCTCCCCACCCTCGCCAATGCTCCAGCGGCCGATGCTGGAAATACAGGAAAATCAGCCAAGAAACCTTTTCTAGTCCCAGTCAAGGAGTCAGTGGCATCTCCCACACCTCAGTGTAGCCCTGATGCTCTTTTGAGCCAGGCTGCAACCAGCTGTAAATGCTTGGAGGCGGTGCGTGCTAGTAAATGTTTAACAACCAGCTCTCTGGGGACCGGAGCCCTCATTTGTAGCATTTGCTGATTGCCATTGTGTAAATATTCCCACGAGGGCCAATTTTTGAGCTACCAATATTTGATAATCTTGAAAATTCAGCAAAAGTCTGGCTGGGTGCGGTGGCTCACACCTGTAATCCCAGCACTTTGGGAGGCCAAAGCAGGCATATTGCCTGAGGTCAGAAGTTCAAGACCAGTCTGGCCAACATGGTGAAACCCTGTCTCTACTAAAATACAAAAACAGCCAGACATGGTGTGCACCTGTAATCCCAGCTACTCAGGAGGCTAAGGCAGGGGAATTGCTTGAACCAGGGAGGTGGAGGTTGTAGCAAGCCGAGATTGTGCCGCTATACTCCAGCCTGGGCGACAGGTGACAGAGCAAGACTCTGTCTCAAAAAAAAAGAAAAGAAAATTTAGCAAAAGTCTTGAAAATTTAACAATTGGCTCTCAGAAACTAACGCAAGCAGGGTATTGCACACTACTGCTCGGAGGAACGAGGAAAGTGAACTCATTGTGATTTCATCTGTAGTCTGAGACAATATGAACAGGGAATTTACAGAAGAAAACCTGAAGAACCAGCAAATATGCACTGATGCTCAAACTCACCAGAGATCAGGATAATGCAAATAAAGCACTAAGGAGATCACCACTTTAAAAAAATCCGGTGGATAACAAGGTTAAATCTCAAGTTGTGAGACGCATGACTGGGGAATGTAAATCTGTGCAGACACTTTGGAGAGGAATTTGATAGTATCCAATACAATGTAGACGGTGGGTAAGCCCCAACGTTCCCCCTGGAGCTTAGTGAAGTTTCTGCAGGTGCTCAAGGATATTCTCTGAAGTATTCTTTTTTTGTTGTGTTGTTTTGTTTTTGAGATAGAGTCTTGCTCTGTTGCCCAGGCTGGAGTGTGGTGGTGCAATCTCAGCTCACTGCAACCTCTGCCTCCTGGGTTCAAGCAATTCTCTTGCCTCAGCCTCTCTAGTAGCTGGGACTGCAGGTACACACCACCACACCTGGGAAAATTTTGTAGTTTTAGTAGAGACAGGGTTTCTCCATGTTGGCCAGGCTGGGCTTGAACTCCTGACCTCAAGTGATCCGCCGGCCTCAGCCTCCCAAAGTGCTGAGATTACAGGTGTGAGCCACCATGCCCATCCCCAAAGTATTCTAATCATAGTGAACTCCTGGAGCCATCACATAGCCTCAACGATGACCAACTCATGGCCAATCTAGCTTCAGTTTTCTCTCCATCTGCTTCTCCACTTTCCATATTAATTTGAAGTAAATCTCAGACATCATATTATTCTGTCCATAAATATATTTCTGTCTCTGAAAGTAAAAAACAAAAAGCCTGCGGCAGGCTTTTTGTTCAATATGAGAGAGAGAGAGACACCCCAGCAGTGTCACCAGGGAAGGGCAGATAAGAGGCAAAGGTACTTTGACAGGAGCTATGAAGCCTGGTTAGTTTAAGGGCAACATTTCCAGTGCATTCCCTGAGGAAATTGTCCCTGTCCCCTCACAGACACAGCGGGCTACAGGAGCAGCCTTCTATTGTTTGGCAGATTTGGAGGTCAAACAGAATCTGTACTAGGTAATCAGCTTAGTGGATAATAAACCCAGAACTTACATCTGCAGAGTACTTACAGACTCTCAGTGTAAGGGGTTGACTCATGTCTGCATAATGTTCCCCTTGAATACTGTACCTCATTGTCACTATTTGAGAATATGTGCCTGATTAGTTACACCCAGCACATAAAAATACCAAATATATAACTAACAACATGAGCAGTCTTTAAAATGCTGGTGACTTGGATTGCTAAATTCACTCCCAGGTCTGTAATGTGGTTTGCGTGCAATATTTCATCCAGAAAAAAAGGTATGCTAATAGCAATGACATTACATATTGTTTGTCAACCTTAATGAAAATAATATCCTGGCCAGACACAGTGGCTCACATCTGTAATCCCAGCACTTTGGAGGCGGGTGGATCAGGAGTTCAGGTGTTTGAGATCAGCCTGGTCAACTTGGTGAAATCCCATCTCTCCTAAAAATACAAAAAATAGCCAGGTGTGGTGGCAGGTGCCTGTAGTCCCAGCTACTCGAGAGGCTGAGGCAGGAGAATCACTTGAATCTGGGAGGTGGAGGTTGCAGTGAGTCAATACTGCACCATTGCACTCCAGCCCAAGCAATAGACCAAGATTCTGTCTCAAAAATAGTAATAATAATTTCCCTTTCCAAACTGCTGCTTTGGTCTGTGCTTTGTGAAAGGAGTTTTAGAATTTTGTTTTAATCTGAAAATTGCCTAGAAAGGTAAAAATGTGGAAAAGGAAAAACATGAAACAAGTCTACATTTTTTTTTTGAGACAGAGTCTTGCTCTGTCGCCCAGATGGGAGCGCAGTGGCGCGATCTCAGCTCAATGCAACCTCACCTCACTGCAACCTCCACCTCCTGGTTCAAGCGACTCTCCTGCCTCAGCCTCCTGAGTAGCTGGGATTACAGGCACGTGCCACCCTGCCCGGCTTTTTGTATTTTTTTTCTTTTTTTAGTAGAGATAGGGTTTCACCATATTGGTCAGGCTGGTCTCGAACTCCTGACCTCGTGATCTGCTGACCTTGGCCTCCTGAAGTGCTAGGATTACGGGTGTGAGCCACTTCGCCCTGAGACACATCTGCATTTTATGAGACGCCGCAGCAAAAGCTTTGTACAGTATATAGTTTCCAGTTCGGTGCTAGAAAACTTCCAGAATACAACAGAGAAATTATCCCTACATGGAATATGGTTTCATAATTCCCCCACATTGTTTCCTTAGTTTTATTCAGTAAAAACCATTACTGTATCCTTAGATTATAAGCAGTGAGTGCTGGTAAAGGGGAGAAGAAAGTTAATGTGAAAGAACTGTAATGTATTAGGAAAAAAATTTCTGGCCTGGGCGCAGTGGCTCACACCTGTAATCTCAGCACTTTAGGAGGCCGAAGCGGATCACTTAAGGTCAGGAGTTTGAGACCAGCCTGACCAATATGGAGAAACCCCGTCTCGACTAAAATTACAAAATTAGCCGGCATGTGGCGCATGCCTGTAATCCCAGCTACTCGGGAGGCTGAGGCAGGAGAATTGCTTGAACCTGGGAGGCGGAGGTTGCGGTAAGCTGAGATCGCACCGTTGCACTCCAGCCTGGGCAACAAACTCTGCCTAAAAAAAAAAATCTGGATTGTGATGAAGCCATTGTGATCATGAAAGCACAAGCATACCAGAATCTGGTTCATTTTTCAGTCATGGAAAGTCAGCCTCTTGCCCTACAGCTGGTTGGTGCTACTATCAGACTGAATCTTCATCTAGAGCAATGGCTAAATTGAAATGTAGTTACAGGAATGGAACGTTGCTAGATGATGAATGTCAGCTACTCTGAAAGCAGAAAAGACAGTGCTGTGGCCTCCGCATCCACAGAGCAGGAGGCACTGTCTTCTGGACTCCCCTAATTATGCCTCTGTCCCTGAAGCAATACAACTTTCCTCTCCATACCCTCCAATCCCTGTCCCACTTTTATAAGCTCTAGAACATTCTCTTTATTGATTAATTTTGTGAATTATAAAGATAGTTGTTTGATTCTGAAATTTCATGCTGGGGATGGGGAGCAGAGGGGCTCCTAAGAGGGTGCCCCCGCCTCTTCCCTCTTTCTGCCTCGGCAGCAGGACAGGGTGGTGGCTGGGAGCCTGGGCTCTGGGGTCACCTGCATAACACCAGCTGTGGTATTGACCCAGACGTTGTCTCAGGTGGCCTCTGTTTCCTCATCTGTAAAATGGGGATGATAATACACTCACCTTGAAGGGTTGTCGTGAAGACTAAAGGAGAGAACGTGTGTGCCCCGACCTTAGCAGCGTGATGGAGGAGGCTGATCACAGGGCTGAGCCTCGGAGAATCCCCTTCAGGGCCTCTTCAGCCCAGACTGCTTCCAACTCCTTCTCTGCACATAGGCCGACCAACCACTTCTCTCTAGACCTCTTTTTTTTTTTTTAAGGTGGGAGGGGTAGATGAGATCATGAATAAATTCCCTTCCAGGCATAAAGTTCTATTAACCCCTTTTGACTCAGTGCAAAACAATATGCAGAATTCTCTAGTACTTGACATTGTGACCAAATAACATAGCTCCTCCTTCCATAGATTAAACCTACACGTGGGACCTGGCACAGTGGCTCATGCCTGTAATTCCAGAACTTTGGGAGGCCAAGGCAGATGGATCAAGTGAGCCCAGAAATTCAAGACCAGCCTGGGCAACATGGCAAAACCCCATCTCTACAAAAAATACAAAAATTAACTGGGTGTGGTAGTGCACACCTATAGTGCCAGCTACTCGGGAAGCTGAGGTGGGAGGATCTCAGGAGCCTACGAGGTTGAGGCTGCAGTGAGCATGCTCACGCCACTGCACTCCAACCATGGTGACAGAGTGAGACCCTGTTTCAAAACAAAAAACCCTCCATTTGAGAAACTCTTGTGCAGGGCTCTGAGGTGGATAAACCCAGAGGGAGCTGGTGGATCCCCTGATGAACAGCAAGGTTTGTGTTTGTGAACCTGGAGGAATTGCCCTTTCTTTTACCACGGTGACAAAGGATTTTTTTTTTTGAAACATAAAAGCCTTGCTCTGTCATCCAGGATGGAGTGCAGTGGCACAATCTCGACTCATTGTAACCTCTGCCTGCTGGGTTCAAGCAATTCTCCTGCCTCAGCCTCCTGAGTAGCTGGGATTACAGCCACGGCCACCATGCCTGGCTAATTTTTGTATTTTTAGTAGAGATGGGGAATCTCCATGTTGGCCAGGCTGGTCTCGAATTCCTAACCTCAGGTGATCCACTCCGCTCAGCCTCCCAAAGTGCTGGGATTACAGGTGTGAGCCACTGTATGATTATTCTAGGAAATTGCTGTGACCTCTCAAAGCCCACTGTTCGTGTGTGTGTGTGTGTGTGTGTGTGTGTGTGTGTGTAATGATGATCTTTCCTATGGCATCAAGTGGGTAAACCCACATGTACATTTACCTTTATTTGTATCACATTTGACTGTTTGCAAAGCATTTTCACCACCATTATCTCAATTTAATGAACTAAGCCAAATTCTAGCAATTTCATAGGGTCCACTTCCTCCTGAGTAAAGCCTTTTCCGGAAATGTCAACAGTTCTGGAGAATGTGAGGACCTCTGATCCATCAAAGTTGAAGCAACTCAACTGGGGATCCCACTGAAAGATTATTGTGGCCACTTTTGAGAACACATTTTTTCACTTACATTGTTGAATCATGTGTGTGCATATGTTTGTGTAAAAGGCATATGTCATGGAGTTTAAGATGTCCATTTTTTCACATTTCATGTATTTGAATTTGAGATGCATCTCACAATAGTCTTTGCTTTCTCTCTTAACCCTGTACACTGGGTTGATAGTGTCACCTGGAACTTCAGAATGTGACCTTATTTGGAGACAGAGTCTTTATAGATGTGATCATAAGATGAGGTCATACTGTTTTAGGGTGAGTCCTAAATGCAACATGACCAGATTCCTTAGATGGAGAGGAAAGGACACACAAGGACACAAAGAAGACCCAGGGAAGAAGGTCAGGTGACAACAGAGGCAGAGTTTGCTGTAATGTGTCTACAAGCCAAAGAACACCAAGGATTACTGGCAAACACCAAAAGCTGGGAAGAGGCAAAGAAGGATCCCTTCCAAGAGCCTTTGGAGGCAGCACAGCCCTGCTGACACCATGCTTTCTGATCTTTAACCACCAGAAAAGTGAGAGTGGCGGGGTATGGTGACACATGCCTGTAATCCCAGCACTTTGGGAGGCCAAGGCGGGAGGATGGATTGAGTTCAGGAGTTCAAGACCAGCCTGGGCAGCATAGTGAGACCTCATCTGTACTAAGAAAAAAAAAATTAGTTGGGCCTAATGGCACGCACCTATAGTTCCAGCTATTCAGGAGGCTGAGGTGGGATCACTCAAGCCTGGGAGGTCAAAGCTGCAGGGAGCTCTGATTGCAGCACTGCACTCCAGCCTGGGTGACAGAGCGAGAGCTTGTCTCAAACAAACAAAAACCCCAGAAATGTAAGTTAAGTTTCTTTCTATTGATTTAAGGCCTCCATTTATGGAAGTTTGTTCCGGCAGCCCTGGAGAATGAATACACCTGCAAAGTGTGTGTGTGTACGTGTGTACGCACACACACAGGCGCAGATAGATTTGTTTCTTTTTCCTTTTCACAAAAGAAGGAGGAAGGGAGCTGACATCCCCTGAGCTGTCAGTGCACGCCGAGCTGGCTGCCCTCACAGAGGCCAGCTCACAGAACTCCTGCCGTTCCCCACGGTCAGCACCCATTGACAGATAAGGAATCTGACCACAGAGAGACTAAGCTGGCCTGACTGTGGGTCCCACGGGCTTCAGAGACAGAATCGCCATTAGATTCTGGCAAGAAAAAAAATCATTAAAGGAAAGAAATGCCAGGTGTGGTGGCCCACACCTGTAATCCTAGCACTTTGGGAGGCCGAGGTGGGCGGATTAGCTGAGCTCAGGAGTTTGACACCACCCTGGGCAACACGGTAAAACCCTGTCTCTACTAAAATACAAAAGAAGTTAGTGTGGCAGTGTGCACCTGTTGTCCAACCTACTCAGAAGGCTGAGGCAGGAGAATGCTTGAACCTGGAAGGTGGAGGTTGCAGTGAGCTGAGATCATGCCACTGCACTCCAGCCTAGTGACAGAGCGAGATTCCATCTAAAAAAAAAAAAAAAAGAAAAAAGAAAGAAAGAAAAGATGCATATTAGGTAAACATGATGTCAGTCTTTTGCTGGGCACAAGAGAAATGGTGAGTGTCATACAAAGTTCTTACATTCAATTTGTGGAGTGCTCTGAACTTGTATGTTTTTTTTTTTTTTTTTTTTTTTCACAGAAAGAAAGAGGAAGAGAAAGGGGGAAAGAGAACAGGAGTCTTGTTCTATTGCCCAGGCTGGAATGCAATCTAAAAATAGGTATTAAAGACCTCTTTTATGCCAATAATTGTGCTTAACAACGGAGTCAGGAAGGAATAAGGGAAGAAAATAACAAACAAACAGCCAACCAATATTTCATTTAAATCTGTGAGATGCTATGCAATTGCCAGCGATTTACTTCCAATTATGTGGTCACTTTTAGAATAGGTGTAATAGAATACTGAGAAAAATGTATGTTTTGTGCATTTGGGGTGGAGAAGTCTATAGATATTTATTGAGTTTACTTGCTCCAGGTCTGAGTTCAAGTCATAAATGTCCTTGTTAATTTTCTATCTTGTTGATCTGTCTAATGTTAACAATATGGTGTTAAAGTCTCCTGCTGTTACTGTGCGGGAGTCTAAGTCTCTTTATAAGTCATTAAGAACTTGTCTTATGTATCTGGGTGCTCCTATATTGGGTGCATATATATTTGTGATCGTTAGCTCTTCTTGTTGCATTGATCCTTTCACCATTATGTAATGTCCTTTGCTTCTTTTAGTTTTTATTACTATTAAAGTCTGTTTTGACAGAGAAAAAAATAACAGCTGTTTTTTTTTTTTTTTCCTCTCCATTAGATTGGTGAATCTTCCTCCATCCCTTTGTTTTGAGTCTGTGTGTGTCCTTGCTTGTAAGATAGATCTGGATACAGCATACCGATGGGTTTAGACTTTTTATTCAATTTTCCTGTCGTGTCTTTGATTGAGACATTTAATCCATTTAAATTTAGGGTTAATATTAATATATGTAAGTTTAATATTGCCATTTAATGCTAGCTGGCTGTTTTGCCCATTAGTTGATATAGATTCTTCATTATGGTGATACTCTTTAACTTTTGGTAAGTTTTTGGGATAATTGATACTAGTTGTTCCTTTCTGTATGTAGTGCTTCTTTCAAAAGCTCTTCTAAAGCAGGCCTGGTGGTAATGAAATCTCTGAGTACTTGCTTGTTCGTGAAAAATTTTATTTTTCCTTCACTTACGAAGCTTCGTTTGGCTGGATATGAGATTCTGGGTTGAAAATTCTTTTCTCTGAGGATATTGAATATTGACCCCCACTCTCTTCTAGTTTGTAGGGTTTCTGCTGAGAGATCTGCTGTGAGTCTGATAGGCTTCCCTTTATAGGTAACCTGACCTTTCTCTCTAGCTGCCCTTAGAATTGTCTACTTTATTTCAACCCTAGTGAATCGGATGATTATGTGTCTTGGGGTTGCTCTACTTGAGGAATATCTTTGTGGTGTTCTCTGTATTACCTGGAGTTGAGTATTATCCTGCCTTACTAGGTTAGGAAAGTTTTCCTGAATAACATCCTGAAGAAGATTTTCCAGCTTGGATTCATTCTCTTCATGACATTCAGGTACACCTATCAAACGTAAATTAGGTCTTTTCACATAGTCCCATATTTCTTGGAGACTTTGCTTATTCCTTTTTACTCTTTTTTTTCTCTAATCTTGTCTTCTCATTTCATTTCATTAAGTTGGTCTTTGACCTCTGATATCCTTTCTTCTGCGTGATCAGTTCGACTGTTAAAACCTGTGCATACTTCATGGCGTTCTCCTACTGTGTTTTTCCATTCCATTAATTCACTTATATTCCTCTCTAAATTGTCTATTCTCATTAGCATTTTGTCAAACCTTTTTTCAGGGTTCTTAGTTTCTTTACACTGGGTTAGCAGATATTCTTTTAGTTCACAGAAGTTTCTTATTATCCACTTTCTGAAACCTAATTCTGTTAATGGAACACACTTGTTCTCCATCAGGCCTGTTCCCTTGTTGATGAGGAACTGCGATCCCCTGTAGAAGGAGAGGCATTCTGCTTTCGGGTATTTTCAGCCTTTTTATGCTGGTTTCTTTCCATCTTTGTGGATTTATCCACCTGTCATCTTTGTAATTGCTGACTTTCAAATTGGGTCTCTGAGTGGACATCCAACTTGCTGATTCCCAGCGCCGGAATCTGAGCAACCCACTGCCCCGGCTAAAACAGTGGCGTTGAGATTTGTGGTGCTTTTCTGCCTGGAAATCTCTGGTCTGGCTTCCCTCTTCAGTCCCTTTTTCAATCAGCTGAATGGGCGACTCTGCCTTCCCGGAGCTCCAAAGTCGACCAAAAGGGGACCCAGTCCCATTTACTCCGCACCGAGAACTGCTGTGCCAGGGTGCCGGCAAAACTGGTGCGCCGGCCACAAGAGTCGCGCTAGTGACCCGTGGGGCTCCTCCCCTGGGAATCTCCCAGTCCATGAGCAACAAAAATTCGTCTGAAAGTGTGGTGTCCACTCGTTCTCTGTGCTTTCACTGGGAGCTACAATCCTGAGCCGCTAGTAATCAGCCATCTTGGATCTCTCTAACAAAATGGATTCTGATAAAAGAACTTATGTAAGAAGTTCAACAAATTTCATAAATGGTAAAAAATATAAAAAGGCAAAAATAAAGAGAGCCATACCTAGTTACATAATAGTGACTATTAAATAATAAAATATATATATGTAAAGGCAAAAATAAAGAGAGCCATACCTAGCCACATAATAGTGACTGTGTCCTTGTAAACTGCTGAAAACCAAAGATAAAGAAAATAAACCTTGAAATTTGGCCAGATGTGGTGGTTCACATCTTGGGAGGCCAAGTCCACCTGAGGTTGGGAGTTTGCGACCAGCTTGGCCAACATGGTAAACCTCCATCTCTACTAAAAATACAAAAAATTAGCCAGGCATGGTGGCGGGTGCCTATAGTTCTAGCTACTTGGGAGGCTGAGGCAGGAGAATTGCTTGAACCTGGAGGCAGAATTTGCAGTGAGGCAAGATCATGCCACTGCACTCCAGCCTGGGTGACAGAGTGAAACTCTCTCTCCCTTAATAAATAAATACATAAACACTTTTTCCTTTGAATCTTTGTTTTTTTTTTTTTTGAGACAGAGTCTCACTTTGTAGAAACAAGGTCTCACTTTGTTGCCCAGGCTGGTCTTGAACTCCTGGCCTCCAGTGATCCTCCCACCTCAGCCTCCCAAAGTGCTGAGATTAAAGGCATGAGCCACTGGCCTCCATGGTGTGAATATATTACTTTTGTCTTTGCCATTGACCTAGAGATAGATATCTGGGTTGCTACCTACTTCCCCATGAACACCACCACCAAAAAGTGATGAATAATCTACTCTGAAATATAAACCTAGAACTGGGAACACAGCTGATACAGTTTGGGTATCTGTCCCCTCCCAATCTCATGTTGAAATGTAATCCCCAATGTTGGAGGTGGGACTTTGGTGGGAGGTGTTTTGCTTCATGTCTTTATGCCATCCTCACTCTAATGAGTGAAGTCTTGCTGTATTAGTTCACATGAGATCTGCTTGTTTAAAAAAGCCTAGAACTTCCTCTCCTCTCTCCTGTTCCCTATCTCACCATGTGATATGCCAGCTCTCCCTTCGCCTTCCACCATGATTGTAAGCTTCCTGAGACCTCACCAGGTGCAGATGCTGGCACTGTGCTTCTTGTTCAGCCTGTGGAACTATGAGCCAAGTTCTTGCTAAATTGCCCAGGCTGAGTTTGAATTCTTGGCCTCAAACAATCCTCCTCCCTTGACCTCCCAAAACACTGAGATTACAGTTGTAAGCCACTGTGCCTGGCCACCTTAAATATTTCCTTACATCTTATTCAGGAATTCAAGCTTCCCTTTCTGTGAATTTACTATTAATAACATTTTCCCACTTGTTTCAGTCTTATTTGTGTTGGCTTATAGGAATTCCATGTGTACACCTAATAATGATGCTCTGTGTGGTTTTAGATGTGGTAAATATCTTTACAGAGTCACTATTTGTCTATTAACTTAATATACAGTATCTTTTGTTAGACAATCATGTTAAATCTAGGAAACTGTAGAGTCCAGATTCAACCCAAGTCTGTCTGTCTTTGAGACTAACGCTCCTTTTACTAAAGGAAGATGGTAGTGAAGCTCTATGACTGACTAGAGTAATTTTTGCCACCTAAAAGCTTCTGTTTCTGGGTCATCTCTCAGATTGTTTTCCTAGAAAATGAAGGCTACCAAATACCCAACCATAGACTTCTTTCCTGGGAGACAGGGTACTCTGACCTTAGGTCAGAGTTTTCTGGGTATTGGAGCCAAAGCTGCTTCACAAACATTCTGACTTTATTTACCCTTGAGTGGGCCTGTTGTGCTGACTCTGCATATTAAAGGACTATGGAAAGTAAGTGGCATATCTCTCCCACATTAGGAGTGAGCAGATGAAAGAAAACTTTTCAGGTGGGGCACACTGGCTCATGCCTATAATTCCAGCACTTTGGGAGGCCTAAGCAGGCAGATCATGAGGTCAGGGCAGATCATGAGTTCAGGAGTTCAAGACCAGCCTGACCAACATGGTGAAACCGTCTCTACTAAAAATACAAAAATTAGCTGGGCATTGTGGCACACATTTGTAATCCCAGCTACTCAGGAGGCTGAGGCAGGAGAATTTCTTGAACCCAGGAGGCAGAGGTTGCAGTGAGCCAAGATCGCAGACTTGATCTTAAAAACCTTTAAACAAGACTTAGAAGTATCAAACTGAACTCTATAATTTAATTGCTTACCAGGTCAAAGCCCAACATTTGTTATAGGAAAACAAGAAAACTCACTCAACTACTTAAAATTCATATCAGTATCCAGTAAAAAAAGACACAAAATGCAACACAAGTTACTAATATCAGGAATGCTAACATCACTGCAGATAGTATAGACATCAAAAGAAATCTAAAAATTTAGATGAAATGGACATATTCCTTGATAAACAGAATGCCAAATTCAACTTTAAAAAAAGTAGAAAAACTGAATAGTTCTATATGTATTAAAAACTAAATTTGGGCCAGGTGCAGTGGCTCAGGTCTATAATCTCAGCACGTGGGGAGACCAAGATGGGTGGATCACCTGAGGTTAGGAGTTTGAGACCAGCCTGGCCAATATGGTGAAACCCCATCTCTACTAAAAATACAAAAATTAGCTAGGCATTGTGGTGCCTGCCTGTAATCTCGGCTGCTTTGTAGGCTGAGGAAGGAGAATTGCTTGAACCCAGGAGGTGGAGGATGAAGTGAGCCAAGATCATGCCACTGCACTCCAGCCTAGGCAACAAACAGAGCATGACTCTGTCTCAAAAATAAAAACTTTTTTTTTTACCATTTCTTTTTTTTTTTTTTTTTTTTTAATATAAAGATGGGGTTTCACCATGGTGGTCAGGCTGGTCTTGAACTCCTGACCTCAGGTGATCTGCCCGCCTTGGCCTCCAAAGTGCTTGGATTACAGGCGTGAGCCACCATGCCCGGCCAAATAAAAATTTTTTTTAAAAAATGAAAATGGGGGTATGCTGGGAGTGGGGCAGGGAAAAAACATGAACATGGGCATGGTGGTACGTGCCTGTAATCCCAGCAACTCAGGAAGCTGAGGCAAGAGGATCACTCAAGGCCAGGAATTTGAATCTAACCTAGGTGACATAATGAGACCTTGTGTCTTAAAAAATATTAAATTCATAATGAAAAAAAATTTTTTTTTTTGAGATAGATTTTCACTCTTGTTGCCCAGGCTAGAGTGCAATGGTGCAATCTTGGCTTACTGCAACCTCCACCTCCTGGGTTCAAGTGATTCTCCTGCCTCAGCCTCTTGAGTAGCTGGGATTACAGGCGTGCGCCATCATGCCTGGCTAATTTTGTATTTTTAGTAGAAATGGGGTTTCACCATGTTGGTCAGGCTGGTCTCAAACTCCTGACCTTAGGTGATCCGCCCATCTCTGTCTCACAAAGTGCTTATAGGGATTACAGGCGTGCTCCACCGCTCCCAGCCTCAAAATCTTTCCAACAAAAAAAGTCCTCTGGCTGGTGTGGTAGCTCACACCTGTAATCTCAGCACTTTGTGAGGTTGAGGCAGGTGGATCACCTGAGGTCAGGAGTTTTAAGATAACCAGACCAAAATGGGGAAACCCCGTTTCTACTAAAAATACAAAAGTTAGCCAGGCATGGTGGTGTGCACTTGTAGTCCCAGCTACTCGGGAGGCTGAGGCAGGAGAATCACTTGAATCTGGGAGGCTGAGGTTGTAGTGAGCTGAAATCGTGCTACTGGACTCCATCCTGGGCAACAGAGTGAGAGTCTATCTCAAAACAAACAAACAAACAAAACCCTCCCAGGCTCAGATGATTTCCCTGTTGAGTTATGTCAAATATTTAAGGAAGAAATATCAGTCCTACACAAATTATTTCAAAAAACAAAGGAGTAACGAACAAATTTTATGAGGCTAACATTACCCTGATAATAAAACCAGGTAAAGTCATTTAAGAAAAGTAATTATGAGAGATAGCATGGGGAGAAATGCCAGATATAGGTGATGGGGAGAAAGGCAGCAAATCACACTGCCATGTGTGTACCTATGCAACAGTCTTGCATGTTCTTCACATGTATCCCAAAACCTAAAATGCAATTAAAAAAAAAGTAAATACTGATCAATATTCCTCATGGTGATGGATGAAAATATCTTTTTAAAAATTAGCAAATTGGCAGCCTAGTATGGTAGCTCACACCTGTAATCCCAGGACTTTCGGAGGTCAAGGCAAGTGGATCGCCTGAGGCAGATAGTTTAATACCAGCCTGACCAACATGGAAAACGTTGTCTCTACTAAAAATAGAAAAATTAGCTGGGTGTGGTGGCACATGCCTGTAATCCCAGGAGGGATTACTCGGGAGACTGAAGCAGGAGAATCGCTTGAACCCCAGAGGCAGAGGTTGCAGTGAGCCAAGATGGCACCATTGCACTCCAGCCTGAGCAACAACAGTGAAACTCCATATCAAAATAAATTAAAAATAATAATTATATATACATATATATACCATGTTCATGGTTCAGAATACTCAATATTTTTAAGATGTTAATTTTACCCAAATTGATGTATAGATTAAATACAATAACTGAAAATAGTCAAAATTCCAGCAGCCTTATTTTTTTCAACTATAAAATAGCTAGCTAAATTTTCCAGCTGTATTTGGAAATGCAATTAACCTAGACTAGCATAAACAATTTTGAAAAAGAATAACAAGGCCAGGTGTAGTTGCTCACACCTGTAATCCCAGCACTTTGGGAGGCTGTGGCAGGTGGATCACTTGAGGTCAGGAGTTCGAGACCAGCTTGGCGCTCATGGTGAAACCCTGCCTCTACTAAAAATACAAAAAGTTAGGTGGGCATGGTGACAGTTGCCTGTAGTTCCAGCAATTTGGGAGGCTGAGGCATGAGAACTGCTTGAACCTGGGAAGCGGAGGTTGCTGTCAGCCAAGGTCATGCCACTGTAATGGGTGGCAGAACGAGACTCCGTATCAAAAAAAAGGAAAAAGAAAAAAAAGAAAGACATACTAGAAAACTACATTAAACAAGACATTTTGGTATTGTACCAGGATAGATAAGTAGGTCAATCAATCAGTTCAGGCATACAGTTTAGGTGTAAATCTACACTTATTTGGCCAATTGATTTTCAACAAAGGGGTTAAGATAATTCAATGGTCAAAAGATAAACTTTTGAACAAATTGTGCAGAAACAATTCATATTCATATGCATATTCATATTCAAAACATATTCATATGCAGAAACAATTAACTTAAACCCTTACCTCATACCATACACAAAAACTCAAAATAGATTCTAGACCAAAAAACAAACACTAAAACTATAAAACTTCTAGGAGAAAATATAGCAGAAACATTTACAATCTTGGAATAAGAAAGGTTTCTTGTATAGAACACAAAAGCACAACCATAAAGAAGCAATAGATAAATTATACTTTTTCAAAATAGGGAACTGCTTTATGAAAGATCAATTTTAAAAATGGAGGCCAGGTGAGGTGGCTCATGCCTGTAATCTCAACACTTTAGGAGGCTCTGGTGGGTGGATCATATGAGGTCAGGAGTCAGAGACTAGCCTGGCCAACATGGTGAAATTCTGTCTCTACTAAAAATACAAAATTCGGGATTTCCAGCTCCCTGGAATCCCCTCACACATAGTGGGAGCTAAAAAAAAAAAAACAACAAAACCAGGCATGGTGGCAGGTGCCTGTAATCCCAGCTACTTGGGAGGCTGAGGCAAGAGAATCGCTTGAACCTGGGAGGTGCAGGTTGCAGTGACCTGAGATTCTGCCATTGCACTCCAGCCTGAGTGACAAGAGCGAAACTCTGTCTTAAAAAAAAAAAAAAAAAAAAGAAAGGCCAGGCATGGTACCTCAAACCTGTAACCCCAGCACTTTGGGAGGCTGAGACAGGCGGATCAGGAGGTCAAGAGATTAAGACCACCCTGGCCAACATGGTGAAAACTCATCTCTACTAAAAATACAAAAATTAGCTGGGCATGGTGTCGTGCACCCGTAATCCCAGCTACTCAGGAAGCTGAGGCAGGAGAATCACTTGAACCGGGGAGGTGGAGGTTGCAGTGAGCTGAGATCATGCCACTGCACTCCAGCCTGGTGACAGAGCGAGACTCCGTCTAAAAAAAAAAAACGAAAAAGAAAATGGAAAGACATGATAACAGAGTGAAAGAAAATATTCACAATGAAGAAATCTGACAAAACTGTTGTTTCCAACAACTCAGTAATGGGAAGGCAACAATCTAGTTTTTAAAATGGGCAAAAGGTTGAAACAGATACTTTACAAAAGATGATACAAATGGCAAAAAGCACATGAAAACATGCTCAATATCATCAGTTATCAGTGAAATACATGCTGTGAATGATGACATAACATTACATATCCTCTCCATTGGATACACTTAAAAAGACTGAGAATTCCATTTGTTGAAGATGTGGAACAACAGAATGCTTATAAATTGCTGATGGGAATATAAAATTGTATAACCAATTTGCAAAATAGTTTGACAGTTTCTTACAAATTTACATATAAATTTACAATGCAAACCAGCTATTCCACTCCTATTTACCAGAGAAATGAAAGCATATATTCACACAAACACTTGTATACACAAATATACCTATCATTTTTATTTATGTTAGCTAAAAGCTGAAAACCACCCAAATGTCCTTCAGTAAACAAATAGATAATTGTACATGAAGTGAATGGACTACCATTTACCAACAAGAAGGAGGGAATTCCCGATTCACTTAACATCATGAAACTAATCAGGCCAGGTGCCGTGGCTCACGCCTGTAATCTCAACACTTTGGGAGGCTGAGGTGGGTGGATCACTTGAGGTCAGGAGTTCGAGACCAGCCTGACCAATATGGTGAAACCCCATCTTTAAAAAAATAAAAAAGAAGAAGATAATCTCAGAAACATGCTGAGTGAGAAAAAAAAAAAAAAGAAACCAGATAGAAAAAGAAAGTACTTACTGGCAGTAAGTACTGATGCAGTGTCTTACGCCTGTAACACCCATAATTCCAGCATTTTGAAGGGCTGAGACAGGAGGATTGCTTGAGGCCAGAAGGTCAAGACCAGCTTGGGCAAAAAAATATGACTGTGTTGCTACAAAGAATTTAAAAATTTATCTGGGTATAGTGGTGTGCACCTGTAGTCCCAGCTACTTGGGAGGCTGAGGCCAGAGGATCTCACAAGTCCAGGAGTTTGAGGCTAGTGTGGGCGACATAAGAAGGCCCTGTCCCTCAAGAAAAAAAAAAAAAAAAAAAGGGGAAATGGTCTTCAGTGTCTATGTTCGATACAAGATTGACTATATTTCCTTTGAATATACTGTTTTATTCACAAATGGTATCAAGCTGCTGAATGTGAGGACTCACAGCTACCAGGAAACTTTGTTTCTTCACTTTAACTCTTCTTCCTTGCTTTCTTACCTTCCTCCTCCTTAGCCCTTTCCTGACAACCATCAACGATTTTCATTTATAATGAATTTTATACTTGCAAAGGATTTTCAAATTTTATTTGATCTTCAGAATAATTTTTGTAGCCTGTGATAGGATTATTTACTCATTTAACAGAATGGAAGATAAAATGAGGGCCAGTGAGATAAAACATTTTACTTGCGGCAACAGTGTGTATTGTCACAGAACAGAATTGATGTTGTCTTTTTTCCCCTACCTTTTGAATAGTTTAGGATAAAAATCTTGCCAAACATAAAAATGAATAAGATGACTAGTTTATTTAAAAATATAATGATACATTGGCTGGGTGCAGTGGCTCACACCTGTAATCCCGGCACTGTGGGAGGTCGAGGCGGGAAGATCACTTGAGGTCAGGAGTTTGAGAGCAGCCTGGCCAACATGGTGAAACCCTGCTTTTACTAAAAATGCAAAAATTAGCCAGATGTGGTGGTATGTGTTTATAATCCTAGCTACTCAGGAGGCTGAGGCAGGAGAATTGCTTGAACCCAGGAAGGGGAGGTTGCAGTGAGCCGAGATCATGCCACTGCACTCTAGCCTGGGTGACAGAGTAAGATTTCGTCTCAAAAAAAAAAAAAAAGAAGAGAAAAAGAGAAAAAAAAAAGAAAAAAACACAAATTTTATGAAAAAATTTGTCTAAAATGTTTTAAATATTTGAAATAGGTTTAACACAGAAAGTATAGAATGCAAAGTTTCAATATCTATAGAATATCTTGACAATATCAGCCTGGGCTCTTAAGATGCCTTTGGGTGCTTGGTACTATTGATATGGGAGTGCTGGGAAGGGAAGAGTGTGGTCCCTTTAAATGATATGGAAGCAGGGAAGGGAAGTGCTGGGTAGAAGAGGGCATGGTCCCTGGCTAGGGGGCCCACCCCCACGGACCTGGGTGAGGACTGGCATTTCCTGCCCAAATTTTGCATTTCCCAAGACCATGCCATACCCCCATCCTGTGCCTATAAAAACTCCTGAGACTCTAGCAGGCAGACACACAAGCTGCTGTACATCAAGAGAAACACATCAGCAGAGGAATACACAGGCAGTTGGATGTAGAGAAGAGCACATAAGTGGAGTAACACACAGGCAGTTGGACGTCAAGAGGGACACACTGATAGGTACCAGCATGCCAGCAGGCCACTGATCGAAGGAGGCGGAGTTTTGCTGGGGCAGCGGGAGAAGAGCCCAGGCCGCTGAGCACCTGACTTCAGGAGAAAACCTTCCCACTCCATCCCCTTCTGACTTCTCCCATGTGCTGAGAGCTACCTCCACTCAATAAAACCTTGCACTCATTCTCCAAGCCCAGGTGTGATGCAATTCTACCGGTACACTCGGGATACAGAAAGCCCTCTGTCCTCGTGACAAGGTAGAGGGTCTAATTGAGCGGGTCAACACAAGCTGCCTATAGATGGCAAAACCAAAAGAGTGTCCTGTAACACACACTCACTGAGGCTTCAGGAGCTGTAAACATTCACCCCTAGACACTGCCGTGGGGTCAGAGCCCTACAGCCTACCTGTCTCTATGCTCCCCTAGAGGTCTGAGCAGCCGGGCACTGAAGAAGCTGGCCACACCACCATCGCACTCTCTAAGAGGGCGACAAGGGAGCTTTTCGCGTTTCAACTATCATCAAAGGTCTTGTCATTGGCATTCACCCACAAAAACCCCAGTGGGGAGCTGTAAAGGGAAGAATAATTATTTCCATTCCCTTACGGTATAACTTTTTTTTTTTTTGAGATGGAGTCTCACTGTGTCGCCCAGCCTGGAGTCCAGTGGCACATTCTCTGCTCACTGCAATCAATCTCTGCCTATCAGGTTCAAGAGATTCTCCCACCTTAGCCTCCAGAGTAGCTGGGGTTACAGGTGCACACTACCACACCTGGCTAATTTTTGTATTTTTACTAGAAATGGGGTTTCACCATGTTGGCCAGGCTGGTTTTGAACTCTTGACCTCAGGTGATCCATCTGCCTTGGCCTCCCAAAGTGCTGGGATTACAGGCATAAGCCACCACACGCAGCCAGTTTATAACTATTATGATCACTTCTCAAGCTCCCCTTTTCACTTTCTTACCTGCAGCCAGATATGTTTTTTTCTGTTTGAACAACAGCACTACTGTTTATAAGATCAGTTAACCAAGTGACAACCAAATGACTCCTGCAGTTTTTCGTCTCTCTCTTTTTTTTTTTCAGGCGGAGTCTTGCTCTGTCACCCAGGCTAGAGCAATCTCAGCTCAATCTCGGCTCACTGCAACCTCCGCCTCCCAGGTTCAAGTGATTCTGCTGCCTCAGCATCCCAAGTAACTGGGATTGTAGGCACCCACCACCGCACCCAGCTAATTTTTGTATTTTTAGTAGAGACAGGGTTTCACCATCTTGGCCAGGCTGGTCTCGAACTCCTGACCTCATGATCCACCAACCTCGGCCTCCCAAAGTGCTGGGATTACAGGCGTGAACCACCTCTCCCAACCTCATCTCTCTCTTTTTTTTTTTTGAGACAGAGTCTCACTGTGCCACCCAGGATGGAGTGCAGTGGCGTGATCTTGGCTCACTACATCTTCCACCTCTGGGGTTCAAGTGATTCTTCTGCCCCAGTCTCCCGAGTATCTGGGATTACAGGCATGTGCCACCACACCCAGCTCACTTTGTATTTTTTGTACTTTTAGTAGAGATGGGGCTTCTCCATGCTAGTTTCGGATTCCTGACTTCAGGGATCTTCCCGAAGTGCTGGGATTACAGGTGTGAGCCACCAAACCCGGTCTATTATACTTTTTAATGGCTGTGAAATATTTAATATACTGGATTCTTGCTATTTGCTTAACCAGACCTATATTCTTCAACATTTCTCTTTAGAGGCAGAGTGATTTAGTGGAAACAATGAAAAGTTTGAAAACAAATAACTTAGGTTTGACATCCTAGGTGAACCTCTTACTACGTGATCTTGAGTAAGTTATTTAACCTTTCTGAAACAGGTTTTTTTGGCTGTTATAAAAGAGGACATTTTTCTTTCTTTCTTTCTTTCCCACCTCCCTCTTTTTTTTTTAAGAGATGGGGTCTCGCCATGTAGCCCAGGCTGTAGTGTAGTGACTATTCACAAGCATGATGATCTTCACAGGCTGCAACCTTGATCTCCTGGTCTCAAGCAATCCTCCTGCTTCAGCGGGTGGATTACACCCTGGTAGGAAGGTGAGTTTTGAAAGGGATTATGCTTTTACTCTGCATTAAGGGGTGATTATATAAAGTCCCAGCTAAAATTTGGATACTAAATCAAAAGCCATAATTTCAGTATTTGGTAATTACCAATATGTAATGTGATTTTAAAAATCTCTCACACATAAAGCTCATTTAATATTCTGTATTATTGCCTTAGGATAAAGTCTCATAAATGGAATGACTGGGTCAGAGTTTAAACATTTTAATGGCAGTTAGAAACACATCTCGGGCTGGGTGCAGTGGCTCACGCCTGTAATCCCAGAATTTTGGGAGGTTGAGGTGGGCAGATCACAATGTCAGGAGTTCAAGACCAGCCTGGCCAACATAATGAAACCCCGTCTCTACTAAAAAAAAAAAAAAAAAAAAAATTAGGTAAGCGTGGTGGCGGGCACCTGTAGTCCCAGACACTTGGGAGGCTGAGACAGGAGAATTGCTTGAACCCGGGAGGCAGAGGTTGCAGTGAGCCGAGGTCGCGCCACTGCACTCCAGCCTTGGCAACACAGCGAGACTCTGTTTCAAAGAAAGAAAAAAAGAAAAAAGAGAAGAAAAAAAGAGAAAGAAACACATCTAACATTGCTTTTCGGTTTCCTTCAATTACACACCATTAGCAATGGATTGCACCACACACTGTATCTGATTCCCTTTATGATAATTATGAATATATTATGTGAAACCTTTTGTAGCTGATTGTTTTACTTTTCTTTCTGTGGAATTTGAACATTTTTCGTTTTTGAGTAGAAAGACCTGTCTGTAGGAACGATAGCTCAGACAGCCACGTGGGATGCGACTGCGTTTGTGGACTACATTTCCCAAAGTGCTCCGCGGGCGCGTCCACAGGAAGTCGCTGGAGCATCTCCCGCCTCCACGCCGAGGCGAAGAGGTTCTATCCGGGGCCTTGGCCCTTCTCTTTCCTTTCGCGCCGGTTGCCGCTGCGGAGCGCGGCGGGTCCATGTGCGCAGTGAGTGGCGCTATTACTGGCCCAGTAGCACCCGAGCCCCGGGTTTGACCGAGTCTGCGCTGCGATGGACCCCAACACAATTATCGAGGCCCTGCGGGGCACCATGGATCCAGCCCTGCGTGAGGCCGCGGAGCGCCAGCTCAATGAAGTAAGGACGCCCGGCTAGCGGTGGCGGCGGGCAGGCGGGCAGGCGGGCAGACGGGCAGACAGAGGTGGCAGGCCAAGCCCTCGGGGCCTGGCCGGAGGCGCAGACGGAGTCGTTGAGGGCCCAAACAGGAGGGTGGGGCGGACATCTGACGGCGAGTTCCACGCCGGGGCGCCTCGGTGTGGTGTGGTGGTGGTGGCTGCCGCCGAGGCTGCCTTTGCTTCGGATCCTGAGCTGGGCCTCTGGCTGCGGTCTAGGCATGAGGAGCCGGCTGAGGCGAGGCGGGCGTGACGGGTTGGACACATGGCCGGCCGCCCTCTGGCTCATTCTCAGCTCGTTCCTTACATTCAGGAGGGGGCGAAACTTACTGGGAGGTTTTTCAGACGTTTCCGAGACCAGTCTTCGCCGTCGCCGGGTTTGGAGGGGCTCCTGGGAATGCTGACTGGCTCATTGGGGGCTGCGCCTGTCATCCTTGTCACTTTACTGGGCTGATCAGTGGCCTGCCCTTCGGGCACAACTTCCTCCTCTCTGGCTGAGTTGCTAGGGAAGGCTTTCAAAGGCAAACCCGCGCCTCTTTGGCAGGTCAGGGGTAGTGCGGGATACTCACAGAATCTGATCCCTGCTCTTCTACTGTCATAATTCTTCAGTCGGCGAGCTGGGTTATATGGTTGAAAGGATCAGGTGAAGTGCACCCTTCTAAGTATAGCTGCACCACTGATTTCTTGAGTGACTTTGGGCCAGTCACTTACCCTCTTGATCCTGAGTTTTTTCCCATTCATAAAATCGCTGTAGAGTTGCTGTGACAGTCAGGTGAGATGATAATGTTAAGCGTGAGTGCCTTACCAGTTCAGATATTTCATTCTTTGAAGGGTGGTTTTGTTTTTTTTTTTTACCCCCGTATTTTGGGAGACTGCTCCTTGGAAAACAGCTTCATTGCATGGATATTTATTGTACTATCTCCAGCGTCATTCTTTGTTTCTAAACTTTTGCAGTTTTATGCATTAATGATCAGTATTTTAAAGCCTTCTTAAAAGGGCTGCTGTAAGTTCTTTGCCAGTTAGTAACCGTCTTTTTGGCGTACTGCTAAATCTGTCAGCTTTTCTGAACTTTAGTGTACTTTTTTTTTTTTCTTTTAAGACGGAGTTCCACTCTTGTTGCCGAGGCTGGAGTGCAATGGTGCAATCTTGGCTCACTGCTACCTCTGCCTCCCGGGTTCAAGCGATTCTCCTGCCTCAGTCTCCCGAGTAGCTGGGATTATAAGCATGTGGCACCCCACCCGGCTAATTTCTGTATTTTTAGTAGAGACAGGGTTTTTACCATGTTGATCAGGCTGGTTGGTCTTGAACTCCTGACCTCAGGTGATCCACCCACCTCGGCCTCTTAAAGTGCTGGGATTACAGGCGTGAGTCAGTGCTCCATTAACTGAAAAATAAATCACTCTTTAAAATTGAAATTTAACTATTTTAGGATTCTCGTCGCTGGTAAGTAAATAATTTAAAAACATTGTTTATATTGACTGACCAGAAACAACAGGAATATTACCAGTGGACTTTTTCAATGTAAAGAGCTACAGTAGAGATTCCTGCCCTCATGGAACTTACAGTTCAAGAAGATTATCCACAGTTTAGACAAATTAAATGTAAATTATTCCAGAATGTTAAATCTATTGGCCGGCCACAGTGACTCATGCCTGTAATCCCAGCACTTTGGGAGGCCGAGGTGGGGGGATCAAGAGGTCAGGAGTTCAAGACCAGCCTGGCCAACATAATGAAACCCCGTCTCTACTAAAAATACAGGCACCTGTAATCGCAGCTACTGGGGAGGCTGGGGCAGGAGAATGGCTTGAACCTGGAAGTCAGAGGTTGCGGTGAGCTGAGGTCGCGCCATTGCACACCAGCCTGGGTGACAGAGTGTTCTTTACATATACATATAAATCTATTTTGTATGTAAATGAGATCATTATACCATACTAAGTGATGATTACATGTTCAAATTTTTAGACTCAAAGTCACCTTGGGAGGAGCTTAGATATTTTTGGATATAAAATAGTGAGTTGAAACAAATTCCCATTTTGAACCATTACAAAACTATGGAATGAGTAATGGATCACTTTTTGTTTTGATTTGCTTTGTGGTAGACATGGGTTAAGGTGAACATTATTTTGCTTATGAAATGGTAATGTATTTACAAGCCTAGAAAAGCTGAAGGTTTAGTCATGGTCGTTTCTATCATAACTTTGCTCTAATTAGGTATTATTTTGGCTAAATATACTTGTGTGTAATTATTAATTTTAAAAATTAGTACTTGAAAGAGTTGGTTTGCCTCTACAAAAATTGGAGAAATACTTCCTGAAAATCTGAAATTCATTTATTCCTCAAATAGACATTGCATGTCTAGTTATATGCACTGACATCTTGTAATAGAGACCTGGGGTATTTCACAAGTTAGTTTTTGGAAGGTAAACAAATGATCAAAATAGTCTTCAAAGCCCCCCCTTTTTTTTTTTTGAGACAGAGTCTAGCTCTGTTGCCCAGGCTGGAGTGCAGTGGCGTGATCTCTGCACACTGCAACCTCAGCCTCCCGGATGCAAGCAATTCTCCTGCCTCAGCCTTCTGAGTAGGTGGGACTACAGGTGTGTACCACCACACCTGGCTATAAAGCTTTTTTTTTTTTACTTAACCATTAATACAGCAAACACTGCTAATCTGTCAAAGAAAATTTATTACATGGCCTTTATTTCTGTAATCCTTAGCTATTTATATTTCATACATTTCTTTCAATTATAACACCTAGATTTTTAAATATTCTTCCTAAGGTAAATTTTCTATTAGTATATTTACTTTCATTCCATTTTAATGCATTGCTTTCCTCTCTCCCATTTAAATATTTTTTGCTTTGACTTTCTTGTGGCAGAATATTGATTTCGGAGACAGATCTCAGATAAGTCTTGAATATGGTAAGAATGAGGAAGTAACATTTCTGAAAGGCTCTTGCTTTGGAGAAGATAGAAGAAGGAATTATTTTCTGATGTCTCTCATTCCACTGAAGCTGTGTTTTGGTTCATTTAGAGCCAAAGAAAAGGTTTATTGACATTTGGGTGAATCTTTTCACGAAGTGAAATAATCACTGACTCAATGTAAAATTTGTAAGTGTTATTAAACTATTTATAGTATAGATAGTTTCAAAACAAAATAGCGCTTCTGTCTCAGAGTCTTTGCACTTTACTGTTACACTGCTTGGAACGCCTTTCAATAGTTATCCCTTCCCCCAACCTGTTCTCTTATTTCCTTCCATCTCTGTTCAAATGTCTCCTTATCACTGAGGAGTTCTTTGACCACCATACTCCCTATCTCCCTTCACTTGCTTTTCTCTATAGCACTGATTTGTCATACATATTTTGCTCTTTTTTAAAATTAATTTTTTTTGGCTGGGTGCCTCGTGGCTTCAACCTATAATCCCAACACTTTGGGAGGCCGAGGCAGGCAGATCACCTGAGGTTCGGAGTTCGAGACCAGCCTGATCAGCATGGAGAAACCTCATCTCTACTAAAAATACAAAATTAGCTGGGCATGATGCCGTATGCCTGTAATTCCAGCTACTCAGGAGGCTGAGGGCAGGAGGATTGCTTGAACTCAGGAGGCAGAGTATGCAGTGAGCTGAGATCGTGGCACTGCAGTACAGCCTGGGCAACAGAGTGAGACTCTGTCTTAAATAAATAAATTATTTATTTATTTAATTATTCAAGCGGGTTCAAGTGATTATTCTGCCTCAGCCTCCCGAGTAGCTGGGATTACAGGTGCTTGCCACCATGCCTGTCTAATTTTTTGTATTTTTAGTAGAGATGGGGTTTCACCATGTTGGCCAGGCTGGTCTCAAACTCCTGACCTTGTGATCTGCCATCCTGGGCCTCCCAAAGCGTTGGAATTTCAGGTGTGAGCCACGGCTCCTGGCCTATTTATTTTTTGAGTTGGGGTCTTACTCTGTCACCCAGGCTGGAATGCAGTGGTGCCATCATGGCTCACTGCAGCCTCTTCCTCCTGGGCTCAAGCAGTACTCTCACTTCAGCCTTCCAAGTGTACCTGGGACCGTAGGGATGTACCACCAGACCCAACTAATATTTGTATTTTTTGTAGAGATAAGGTTTTATCATGTTGTCCAGGCTTATTTTTAATTTTTTTAGAGCCAAGGCCTTGCTATATTGCCCAGGCTGGAGTGAGTGCAGTGGCAGGTCTTGAACTCCTGGGCTCAGGCAGTCCTCCTGCCTGGCCTCCCACAGTGCTGGGATTACTGGTGTTAACCAGCATGCCCAACCTAGAAGTGGAATTTTTTTTTTTTTTTTTTTTTTTTGAGATGGAGTCTCACTCTGTTGCCCAGGCTAGAGTGCAACGGTGTGATCTTGGCTCACTGCAACCTCCACCTTCCAGATTCAAGCAATTCTCTTGCCTCAGCCTCCTGAGTAGTTGGGATTACAGGTGCCCACCACCACGCCTGGCTAATTTTTGTATTTTTCATAGAGACAGGATTTCACCATGTTGGCCCAGCTGGTCTCGAACACCTGACCGCAGGTGATGCACCTGCCTCAGCCTCCCAAAGTGCTGGGATTACAGGCGTGAGCCACCATGCTTGGCCAGAGTGGAATTTTAATTTTAATTTTAATTTTTATTTGGCAGAGTCTCACTTTGTCACCCAGCCTGGAGTACAGTGACGCAATCTCAGCTCACTGCAACCTCCGCCTCCCAGGTTCAAGAGATTTTCCTGCCTCAGCCTCCTGAGTGTCTGGGACAACAGGCGCGTGCCACCACACCCAGCCAGTTTTTTGTATTTTTAGTTAAAATGGGGTTTCAACGTGTTACGATGGTCTCCATCTCCTGACCTTGTGGTCCGCCAGCCTCAGCCTGCCAAAGTGCTGGGATTACAGGTGTGAGCCACCACACCCAGCTAAGAAGTGGAATTTTTAAAGCATTTTTATTTAAAATATGTAACATTTGGTATTCATTCACATAATAAACAATTGAGTGTTCATTATGTTCCAGAGACTATTTGGTCTTGGGGATACAAAGACTGCCCTTTCCTACACATGTGTAAACACACACACACACACACACACACACATACTTCATTTCTAAAAGAAAAATAAAACATTAAAATTTGGAATAGATTATCATAATTGACAAACAATCTCTTGGATTTCCTCCTGCTTTAGCTGCCAGTGTTCTGCTATGGAAACCTTTCTATATGCAAACCTTTACTCATGTTGCTTAAACTCTGTTAAGCTCCTATTACCTGTAACTAAAATTTTCCTATCCTTAACTTTCATGAAGCTCATCTTAAATGCCATTTTAAATCAGGAAATGTTTCTTCATATTCCTGCTTTACATTGACCTTTCCCTGCACTAACCTTCTGTGGTACTACTGTGTTAACTTAAAACTCATCTTCTTAGCACCTAATCTTATATTCTTCCTTTTATTTTAATTGTTAAATTTCATTTGAACTAAATGATTGCTAACTCTCCTTCCTACTCTAAAAGTTCACTAATCTTTAACTTGTTTAGCTCTAGTGGGACAGTGGAAATAAAATATTTAAATCAGGGTATATATATATATTTACTTTTTTTAGTCTGGCTCTGTCACCCAGAGTGCAGTGGTACAATCTCGGCTCACTGCAACCTCTGTCTGCCAGGCTCAAGTGATCCTCCCACCTCAGCGTCCCGAGTAGCTGGGACTACCAGGTACATGCCACCATACCTGGCTAAATTTTCTTTTTTTTGAAACAGAGTTTTGCTCTTGTTACCCAAGCTGGAGTGCAATGGCACGATCTCACTGCAACCTCTGTCTCCTGGGTTCAAGTGATTCTTCTGCCTCAGCCTCTCAAGTAGCTGAGTTTACAGGTACGCACCACCATGCTTGGCTAATTTTTGTTAGTCAGGCTGGTCTTGAACTTCTGACCTCAGGTGATCCACCTGCCTCAGCCTCTCAAAGTGCTGGGATTACTGGTGTGAGCCACCGTATCTGGTCAATTTTTGTATTTTTTATAGAGATAGGGTCTTGCCATGTTTTCTAAACTGGAATCGGAATTGAACTCCTGAGATCAAGCAATATTCCCGCCTTGGCCTCTCAGACTACTGGGCTTACAGTCATGAGTCACTGTGCCCAGCCAAGATCCATCTTTTAAAAAAACCCTTGGAGTACTAGCTGTAAGTAGCAACTCAACAAGCAATCGTTTCTGTTACAAAAATATTTGAAAAAATTTTTGTTTCTGTCAGGAGGCAGATACCATCCTTGATGCTGGAGATCCAACACTGTACACAAGAGAAAGTCCTGGTTCTAGTGAAGGTTGCAATTGAGTTGAGGTTTTTCTTTATTATTTTTTAAATTTATTTACTTTTTTTTTTTCTTGAGATAGAGTTTCACTCTTGTTGCCCGGGCTGGAATTCAATGCATGATCTTGGCTCATCACAACCTCCACCTCCTAGGTTCAAGCGACTCTCCTGCCTCGGCCTCCCAAGTAGCTGGGATTACAGGCATGTGCCACCAGACTCGGCTAATTTTGTGTATTTTTTTTTTTCTTTTTTTTGAGATGGCGTCTCGCTCTGTCGCCTAGGCTGTAGTGCAGTGGCATGATCCTGGCTCACTGCAACCTCCACCTCCCGGGTTCAAGCAATTCTCCTACCTCAGCCTCCTGAGTAGCTGAGGTTTCACCATGTCGGTCAGGCTGGTCTCGAACTCCTGACATTGCGATCCTCCCGCCTTGGCCTCCCAAAGTGCTGGGATTTACAGGTGTGAGCCACCGTGCCCAGCCATTTACTTTTACTTTTAATTTTTTTTAGACAGAGCCTCACTTTGTTGCCCAGGGTGGATTGCAGTGGCATAATCTTGGCTCGCTGCAACCTCTGCCTCCCCGGTTCAAGCAAATCTCCTGCCTCAGCCTCCTAAGGAGCTGGGACTCTAGGCCCCCGCCACCATGCCTGGCTAATTTTTTGTATTTTTAGTAGAGATGGTGTTTCACCATGTTAGCCAGGCTGATCTCAAACTCCTGATCTCAAGTGATTTGCCTGCCTCAGCCTCCCAAAGTGCTGGGGTTACAAGACGTGAGCCATTGCGCCCAGCCTATTTATTTCTTTCTGAGATAGGGTCTCACTTCAGTTGCGCAGGCTGGAGTGCAGTGGTGCAATCACAGCTCAGTGCAGTATCGACTTTCCAGGCTCAGCTGATTCTCCCGCATTAGCCTTTCAAGTAGCTGACACTACCAGCACGCGCTACCAAATCTGGTGAAATTTTTGTATTTTTAGTAGAGATGGGGTTTTACCATGTTGCCCAGGCTGTTCTCGAACTCGTGGACTCAAGCAATCTACCTGACTCAGTCTCCCAAAATACTGGGATTACAGGCGTGAGCTACCACACTGGCCGAGATTTTTAAATGTATTGCCGGGAAGATTTTTATGAAATACTCATTCTGAAGGATAATTCCCAGTCTGGTTAATTTAACAGCAAATGTCTATTTGCTAGGCACTGAGCCTAAGTAGTTAGATGCAGAGAAATTCATGATCACTACTGGTCTTTAGAATACATGTGGTCGGTATTATAATAAAGCTACATGTAAGTTTTAGATGAGGAAACCATTAAGTCTGGCTAAGGTGAATATGATCTGGGCATCGATAGTCTCCTCCCTGTTATATTTGCAGTCAAGAAAAATGCGGTAAGTGGAATTAGGGGGTTTACTCAGGAGCCATTTAAACTCTTAGTTCCTAAGCTCAAAATGGTATATAATGGTCACATATATATATTTTTTTGAGTGGAGTTTCGCTCTTTTTGCCCAGGCTGGAGTGCAGCGGTGTGATCTCGGCTCACTGCAACCTCTGCCTCCTGGCTTCAAGTGATTCTCTTGCCTCAGCCTCCCGAGGAGCTGGGATTACAGGTGTGCACCAACCATGCCTGGGTAATTTTGTATTTTTAGTAGAGATGGGGTTTACCGTGTTGGCCAGGCTGGTCTTGAACTCCTGACCTCAGGAGTTCGGCCCACCTCGGCCTCCCAAAGTGCTGGAATTACAGGCCTAAGCCACTGTGCCTAGTCTAATGGTCATATATATATATAGGCAGCAGTGCTACTTTCTCATTGCATTTGATAAGTTTCTTGATATTTTGCGGGGTTTTTTTTTTTTAAGCTCACACTATCCTGGATCACTTTTGGGATTGTCACAAATGGTTAACTATTACTGCTATATGTGCTATACCTTACTGATAAATGGTTCATTTGATTTCATTTTATTAAAAGTATTGCATTAATGAAAATATTAGGTCTGGAAAAATGTAAAAGAATGGCATATTTGTAGGATAATTTGGAATGTCTACAAATTAAGCAAAATATTTTAGGAAGACCAGAGTAGCCTGTAGTTTAGATAAAATTTCTTCACCAGGAGTATTTCGAAGTACTGTTGTGAATTTTGGAGGAAAGTCCCTTGGTACTTTGGTTCTTAGACAGGAAGTTATGCAATGACATAGCTTGTTAAAGATCTGAAAGAGGCTGGGTGTGGTGGCTCACACTTGAATTCCCAGCACTTTGGGAGGTCAAAGCAGGAGGAGGATCACTTGAACCCAGGAGTTCAAGAACAGCCTGGGCAACGTAAGGAGACCCTGTCATTACAAAAAAAAGTTCTTTTTTTTTTTTTTTAGCTGGAGTCTCACTCTGTTTCCAGGCTAGAGTACAGTGGCGCGATCTCGGCTCACTGCAGCCTCCACCTCCTGGGTTCAAGCATTTCTCCTGCCTCAGTCTCCTGGGTAGCTGGGATTACAGGCATGCACCACCACACCCAGCTAATTTTTGTATTTTTTAGTAGAGACAGGGTTTCATCATACTGGATAGGCTGGTCTTGATCTCCTGACCTTGTAATCCACCCGCCTTGGCCTCCCAGAGTGCTGGATTACAGGCGTGAGCCACCGTACCCGGCCTAGTGTACATTTTTCTTTTTCTTTTTTTTAAAGTTGAGCTTATTTTGGGGGACAGAGAAAGCATTGGGGAAGCTGCCTGTGGTTTTTGAGGTCTGTTGCTACAACCTGTTGTACTAAAGTTTTCATTTATGTTTTATAGTTAGTCATCAGTTCTTGAATTACATTCTTCATAGGGCTTCAAGACCTCATCTTCTTATAGCATAGATCTGATCATGTAAAAACCTTCACAGAAAGTTCACACTCATTAAATGTGTTGGATACTAGTTATATATTTCATTTTGTTAATAATCTCCTTGACATACCCCATACTACTTTTCCTATTTAAAGTCTTTTCTTCCAATTCCGGGTTTATGTCCCTTAGGTTCTAACTTGAAATTGTACTAATTAGTCCAATTGGAATTAAACTCTCAAAATAATTTCATACTGATCTTTTTTCTCTATAGTGTCTGGCACATTGTCAGTACTAGTAAGAAGAATGGAGTTGGGTTTGTTGAAGAATTTTGATGAGATGAATTAAGGGTGACTATTGAAATTATCTGGGTTGATGACAGGTAAAGAGAAGGTAAAGATGTCTAGCAAGGTGGTTTTTTTTTTGTATTATTTTGTATTATGGTTACGAGCTTTTAAAACTAGAGTATTAGGAGTTCTAGCCGTAATTAATGATGTGTAATGACTCATTTGTTGATTCAGTTCTTTGCTAGAATCCAGGAGCTTGAGGAGGGAACTGGGCATATAATTAGGGCCAGCATCCAGAAGTTACATTTATATTTTGACTCATATGAAAGATCTGTTGTAGCATATTCTGAGGCCTGTATTGATGTTTGCCAAACTGTTGACAATAATAGCATAATTGCCCAAATTTTTAAGGGTTTTTGTGATAAAGTTTGATGCTAGTTATATTTTTACTTAAGTTTATTTTATTTATTTATTATTTTTTGTGATGGAGTTTTGCTCTTTCGCCCAGGCTGGAGTGCAGTGGCACAATCTTGGCTCACTGAAACCTCCACCTTCTGGTTTCAAGTGATGTTCCTGCCTCAGCCTCACAAGTAGCTGGGATTACAGGCGCCCGCCACCACACCCGGCTAATTTTTGTAGTTTTAGTAAAGACTGAGTTTCACCACCTTGGCCAGGCTGTTTTTGAACTCCTGACCTCAAGTGATCCGCCCGCCTCTGCCTCCCAAAGTGCTGGTATTACAAGTATGCGTCACCACACCCAGCCCCTTTATTTTTTAAATTACCATAAAAATTTGAAGCATTCTTTTTAATGTGTGATAATTTGCTACAGGTATGCCAGAAAGTTGTTAAAGGTCAACCAGTACCTAAAAGAATTTTTTTCCCCTAATTGGAAGAGTTAATGTGTGTCTTTCATTTGTTTTATAATTATACAGATCTGGGTCTTTTTTCCTTCATCTTAAAATTTTCTTTTTTCTTTTTTTTGGAACCCAGACTGACCAATAAACTTTAAGTATAATTTACATACAATAAAGTTCATCTATTTTAAGTGACAATCAGTGGTTTTTAGTAGATTTATCTAGTTGTACAACTGTCTAGTTTTGGAACATTTCCATCACCACAATAAAATCCCTCATACCAGTTTACACTTTATCCCCCCCCATTCAACCTCTAGTCTAATATACTCTCTGTCTCAGTTTTTTTCATGAGACTTTCCTGTCTGTTATTTAGGATTGCTCTAAATTCATTTGTTACCTTCTTTCTTTTTGTTTTTCTTCGGAGTCTCACTGTGTCCCCCAGGCTGGAGTGCAGTGGTGCGAACTCAGCTCACTGCAGCCTCAACCAGATTCAAGCAGTTATCCTGCCTCAGCCTCCCGAGTAGCTGAGATTACAGGCATGTGCCACCATGGCTGGCTAATTTTTGAATTCTTAGTAGAGATGGGGTTTTACGATGTTGACTAGGCTGGTCTCGAACTCATAACCTCAAGTGACCGCCCGCATCGGCCTCCCAAAATGCTGGGATTAACGACCGGTATGAGCCACCGCTCCCAGTCCTCATTTGTTACCTTCTTTCGGAGAATATAAGGCTTCCGTCTTAGGGATTTCAGGTAGGTAGAAATTTGTACGGGGCAGCTAGATGGATGTCTCTGGTTGAGTTTTCCTGCTCTATTCTCGCTAACAGAAATATCCTCTCTTTCCTATTCGTACTCTAGCTCAGTTGTCTAAAAGTTGTGCTTTTTTTTTTTTTTTTCTGAGAGTCTTGCTCTGTCCCCCAGGCTGGAGTGCAATGGTGCGATCTTGGCTCACTGCAACCTCTGCCTCCCAGGTTTTGGTGGTGATTCTCCTGCCTCAGCCTCCCAAGTAGCTGGGATTATAGATGCCTGCCACCACGTTTGGCTGATTTTTTTTTTTTTTTTTTTTTAAGTAGAGATGGGGTTTCACCAAGTTGGTCAGGCTGGTGTCAAACTCCTGACCTCAGGTGATCTGCCTACCTCAGCCTCCCAAAGTACTGGGATTACCGGTGTGAGCTACTGCACTTGACTGAAAGTTTTGATTTTTTTCATCAATCACACTTTTAAAATCTATACTTACATGTTTTTGAAGGTAATTAATAAGGTTAATAAAGTGGTAAGTGATGACCAGGCATGGTGGCTGACCCCTGTAATCCCAGCGCTTTGGGAGGCTGAGGGGGCAGATCACTTGAGGTCAGGAGTTCAAGACCAGCCTGGCCAACATGGTGAAACCCCATCTCTACTAAAAATACAAAAATTAGCTGGGCGTAGCAGCGCACGCCCCTGTGATTCCAGCTACTCAGGAAGCTGAGGTAGGAGAATCACTTCAACCCGGGGGGCTGAGGTTTCAGTGAACCTAGATTACGCCACTGCACTCCAGCCTTGGCGATAAAACGAGACTCCATCTCAAAAAAAAAAAAAGTGATGAGTGCTTATTTTCATAGTTCATTGTTGTCGATTAAACTATTTACACATTTCAAGTATTGCAGTACAATGGCTTTTAGTATGTTGAGCACCCATCACCCAGTCTTTAAAACATTTCCATCACCCCAGGAAGAAAATTCGTATCTTAGGCAGTCATTCCCCATTCCACCCCGACCCCCATCTGAGACTTAGGCAATAATCCTATCTTTGTGTCTATATAGATTTGTCTATTCCAGATAGTTCATGTAATTGGAATCATAAAATATGTATTCTTTTGTGACTGGCTTCTTTCATACAACATAATGTTTTCAAAGTTTATACATGTTGTAACATGTATCAATACTTTTTTTTTTGAGGCGGAGTTTCACTCTTGTTGCCCAGACTGGAGTGCAATGGCATGATATTGACTCACTGCAACCTCCGCCTCCCAGGTTCGAGCGATTCTCTTGCCTCAGCCTCCCAAGTAGCTGGGATTATAGACATGTGCCAGCACACCCGTATAATTTTGTATTTTTAGTAGAGATGGGGTTTCTCTGTGTTGGTCAGTCTGGTTTCGAACTCTCGACCTCAGGTGGTCCGCCTGCTTCGGCCTCCCAAAATGTTGGGATTACAGGTGTGAGCCACCGCAACTGGCCTAGTACTTCAATTTTTTAATTGCTGAATAGCATTCTATTGTGTGTATCGATAAGACACATTTTACTTTCATTAGTTGATGGGCATACAGGTTGTTTCCACTTTTAGACTATTATGAGTAATGCAGCTGTGAAAGTTGGGGTAAAAATAGTCTCAATTTTGTTTTTTTATGTTAAATCTGGGTAACCAACACCCAGACCAAGATACATATAATATTTTCATTGGCCTAGAAAGTTTCCTTGATACTCTTACTATTCAGTACTCTTCCTCCTCCAAATTACTGTTTTTCTGACTTCTGTTACTACAGATTAGATTTGCCTGCCCTAATTCATATAATGTGGCTATACATCTGTGCAGCCAACAAAAACAGTGGTGGTTTTTGTTGTTTAAAGTTGAGATTTTGCTTTGTTGCCCAGGCAGGAGTAGAGTGGTGTGATCATAGCTCACTGCAGCCTTGAACTCCTGGGTCCAAACAGTCCTCTTGCCTCAGCCTCCTGGGTAGCTAAAACTACAAACACATGCTTCTGCTCCCAGTTATTATAATTTTTAAATTTTCTGTAGAGGTGGTGTCTTGCTTGTTGTCCAGCCTTGTCTTGAATTTGTGACCTCAGGTGATCCTCCTGCATCAGCCTTCCAAAGCACTGGAATCACAGGTGTAAACCACTTTGCTGCACAGTTTTTGTTGTTCCAACATAATCCCAAACCTAAACCAACAGCTTAATCTGGGGCTCTAATCATTTAAAGTAGTCTGTTTCAAATTAAGGAAAAGCTTCAGTGTTGGGACCTCAAGAGAGGTTGTATATACAAAACCATACATATGTGCTTTATGGGCGATTTAAGGAACTATAGGGTAACTTGGCTGTACATCTGTTTAAACATTACTGATGTTACAGCATAATCTGAGAAAGGGAGATTCTATTGAATATGGATATATAAAGGATATAACATTTGTTATGTCTTGATATTTGCTAAGATATTTTCTGTGTTGTTTTATATACTCCGTAGAGCCATCCTGTGAAGTAGATTTTATTATTCTTATTTTGTAATTGAGACTTAGATTTACTGAATCAACTTGTTGAAGGCTTAGCATTCTAGGAAGTGGCATCACCTGGATTTACAACCAAGACTATCTGATTGCAGCAGTTCATTCCAGGAATTTGTGATTTGTTGCAGGAGATCAGATGTATACTGTAATGTAAATGGTCTGAAAAGTGCCCTAGTAGTATGGATGATAGTGTCTTTTGTGGGCTCATCTATCTGTCTTAAATATAAAAACCTTTCTCACTCTACCCCTAGGCAATCACATCGGCATTTGTTTGTTGGCTCTTCCAATTCATTCAATGGATTTTTTGAATAGCTTAAATGCCAAGTGTCATATGAAGAACTGGGGATATAAACAGTATAGTCCTTACTCAGTGGGGCTTAGAGTCTAATTAATAGGAGAAACAGGCATAAGACCCATCTGCAAATATAGTAAACAAATACGTAATAAGCATTATGAAGAAAAATCATGATTATGAGAGCAGTAGGGAGCCCTACTTTAGTTTGGGTGATCAGACAGAAAAAGCTTCTCTAAGGAAATAATGTTTAAGCTGAGACTTAAAGAATGTGAAGTTGTGAACAGTTAACTGGTGGAGCATGCAAGAGAAGGATGATTGTAGGTAGAAAGACACAGCATGTACAAAGATTCTGAAATGATGTGTTTCTTTCTTTTTGCTTTTATTATTATTTTTGATTGACACATGATAACTGTATAATACATATCTGTGGGGTACTGTGGTATTTCAGTACATCTATACAACAATGTAATGATCAAATCAGGGTAATTAACATATTCATCTCAAATGTGTATCATTTCTTTGGGCTAAGAACATCAAAATCTGCTCTTCTAGCTATTTGAAAATATACAGTACATTGTTGTTCATTATAGTTACTCTACAGTGCTATAGAACACTAGAACTTACTCCTACTATCTAGCTGTAATTTTGTATCTGTTAAATATATTTCTTCCTTGTCGAAAGAACCTAAAGGCTTGTAGCTAGGGAAGTGGGGTTGTGTTGAGAGAGGTTTTAAAAATGAAGCAAGGACGGCGGGGTGTGGTGCCCTTTGCCTGTAATCCCAGTACTTTGGGAGGGCAAGGCAGGGCGATCACCTGAAGTCAGGAGTTTGAGACCAGCCTGGCCAACATAGTGAAAGCCCGACTCTACTAAAAATACAAAAAAAGTTAGCCAAGTGTGATGGCGGGTGCCTGTAATCCCAGCTACTTGGGAGGCTGAGGCAGGAGAATCGCTTGAACCCAGGAGGTGGAGTTTGCAATGAGCCTAGATTGTGCCATTGTACTCCAGCCTGGAGGACAAAAGTGAGACAACTCCTCAAAAAAAAAAAAAGGCAGGTACGAGATATCTTCATGTAGGGCCTTAGAAGGTGCAGTAGAAAGCTTGTTAAAAGGTTTGCTTAAATGAGATTGATTTATAATTTTAAAAGATCTTTGGCTGCTGCATGAATGATTGGGGGTACAAATAGTTAAGAGGAATGATAGTCAGTTGAACTAGGTTGGTGTTCATGGGAATGGAGAAAGTAGATGCATTTTTAAAAAGGATTCTGGATTTAGAATTGACAGGACTTGATATATAAAATTGGGTTGATAAAGAAGAAAGTGGTGAGAATTACTGTGAAGATAGTGATGAGAGGTTGGGAGAAGTGGTACAGGGAAATAGAGTAAGAACTTTGAGGGGAAAATGATGCTTTGTAAAGATAATGATTGGATGAGATCAGCTGGGGAGAAGAAAGATGGCCTATGACCAGGTCCTGGTGAATTCTAGCATATATAGATTAAACAGGATGAGAAATCAGTAATGGAGCCTGAGAAGGAGACAGACTAGAAAGAAATGGTATGCAGAATGGCATAGGTGGAAGGGTTTTTAAATAAGGTGATAGTGGTTTGCAGTGTTTACATCTAGAGTTGTGGAAAGGGTCAGTACCTCCCTTTCATCCACCTAACTCCTTCTGATCAGGTCGTCTGTGTTAGGAGATCCTCCTTTTGATTCTTCCATACTGCTCTCTACTTCTTCCATTACACACTTGTCCCTTAGAATCTATGAGGTGTTGTTGGTTCCAGGACTCCCACGGATACCGAAATTCATGGATGCTGAATGAAGTTCCTTATATAATATGGTGTAGTATTTGCTTATAACCTGTGCACATCCCCCTGAATGCTTTAAATCATTTCTAGATTTTTAATACTCAGTACAATGTAAATGCTATGTAAATAGTTGCTGTACTTGTATTGTTTAAGTACTTATCTTGTATTTCTTGACAACACTAAGTTGCCATGAGGTCACAGAGCCTGGTTTTCATATTCAACCATGTAGTCTCACCTCCTGCCATGATGTCTTGTACCACAAACACCTAAATAAGTAATTTTTGGAGTGATTGAAAGAATAAAGTTTCATTCTAGATTCTAATGTGAAGTCTTTTTTTCTTTCTTTTTTTTTGAGACAGAGTCTTGCTCTGTTGCTAGTCTGGAGTGCAGTGGCGGGATCTCGGCTCACTGCAACCTCCGCCTTCTGGGTTCAAGGGATCCTGCCTCAGCCTCCCAAGTAGCTGGGACTACAGGCACGCACCACCACGTCCAGCTCATTTTTGTATTTTTAGTAGACGGAGTTTCACCATGTTGGGCAGGATGGTCTCAATTTCTTGATCTTGTGATCCGCTCGCCTTAGCCTCCCAAAGTGCTGGGATTACAGGCGCGAGCCTCTGTGCCCAGACTAATTTTTGTATTTTTAGTAGAGATAAGGTTTCACCATGTTGGCCAGGCTGGTCTCAAACTCCTGACCTCAAGAGATTCAGTCGCCTCAGCCTCTCAAAATGCTGTAATTTCAGACATGAGCCACTGCACCCAGCCTTTGTGTTTTCTTTTTTTCTTTTCTTGAAACAGAGCCTTAATGTAGCACACAGGCTAGATGGAGTACAGTGGCCTGGTCTTGGCTCAATACAACCTCTGGCTCCAGGGTTCAAGCCATTCTCATACCTCAGCCTCCCGTGTAGTTGGGATTACAGGCATGTGCCTCCACACCTGGCTAGTTTTTGTATTTTTAGTAGAGATGGGGCTTTACCATGTTGGCCAGGCTGGTCTCAAACCTCTAGACTCAAGTGATCTGCCCGCCTCAGGCTCCCAAAGTGCTGGAATTACAGGGGTGAGCCACTGCACCCAGCCAGAAAATTCTCTTTAAGAATGTGTTTGCAGATTGGGGAAAAGTCTTTAAGAAGATACTAAAATAACCAGGCAGGGTGGCTTACAAAAATTAGCTGGGAGTGGTGGTGCGTGCCTGTAATCCTGGCTACCCGGGAGGCTGAGGCAGGAGAATCGCTTGAACCCTGGAGGTGGAGGTTGCAGTGAGCTGAGATTGTGCCACTACACTCCAGTCTGGGTGACAGAGCTAGACTCCATCTCAAAACAGAAGAAAAAATGCTAGTTGGGATAAATGGGTAGTGCAGTGGTATACAGGCAAATGCAAACATCCAAAAGTTTTAGAATTTAAGATATCATATTCCTTAAACTTCAGCATAAGGGAGCAGTGAGAAAAATGGCTGGAACCAGTTATGAAGAGCCTTTTGTGTGAGCCAAGCAGTGGAAATGTATTGAAGCCCCTTTGATCTGTTATCTTAAAGTATATTTATTTGCAGAAATTTAAAATATACTTTTTTTGTTTGTAGGCACACAAGTCTCTGAATTTTGTCTCAACACTGCTCCAGATTACTATGTCAGAACAGCTGGATTTACCTGTGAGACAGGCAGGCAAGTTTCCTAAATTATTTTGAGTGTATGTAATCTGTTGTTTAAAAGGTTCATGATCAAATAGCATAATTGTCTTAGGATGGCCCTTTGGCGATTCCCCCCGACCCCAGGTAATTTGTTTACCTTCGGTGTTTATAGTTTACATCAGGTACCTTGATATCTGGTGGCAGAGTTTAAAAGAATAATTTACTATTTAGTTGAATTAAAAGAGAAGCTTGTTCTATGTATTTTTAGAGTCCTTCCCTGACGGGTGATTCTAAGACCCAAACATGTTTGTTTATATAGTCATCTCTTACACCTTTTTGCTTTTGTCATTGTTTTTTAACAGCTTAAAAAGTATTATACTGTTTTTAGTTCCTGTTCAACATATTGAGCCACTTCCCTCAGTATCAAATAGTCTGAAAATGTGGCATGCTACTTTTCTGAATATTATGTTAGTCTGCAAAAATTAATGACGTTTACATTTTTAAATTTCTTTTTTACATTTTTTTTTTTTTCCTGAGACAGAGTCTCGCTCTGTTGTCCAGGCTGGAGTGCAGTGGTGTGATCTTGACTCACTGCAACTTCTGCCTCCCGGGTTCAAGCGATTCTTCTGCTGTTGACTCCCAAGTAGCTGGGATTACAGGTGTGAGCCACCGCACCCAGCCTCTTAATTTCTTCTTAATTTATTTGCAGATGTAATAATTTTGTTATGGGAAATATAAAGTACCAGTAATTTCATCATTCTAGAATAACATATTACATTTTTGCGTTATTTCTTGCTTTTCTTTTCCCCTGTACCTATTTTGTTAAAAATTTTGTTTTCCTCACTTCACTTAATGTTGTATAGTAAGCATTTCCCTTTTCTTTACATAGTTTTGGGCTTCAGATTCATATTTTAATGGCTAAATAATTTGTCATAATATGCCATATACAGTAAACTGTTTCAATTTTTAGAAACAGAATTTAGTCTCAGGTCTGTTTAGTTAACAGTGTATTTTCAGTGCCTAAAATGTTGCCTAGTACACTGTAGGTACTCAGGAAAAAAATGAATTTAAATTGTTTATCACTTTAAATTAATTAAATAACCTGGACTCTACTAAGCAGATAGGGTTTTGTTGTTGTTGTTTTGTTTTGTTTTGTTTTTGAGACAAACTGGCTCTATTGCCCAGGTGATAATGCAGTAGCACTTTCTAGACGCACTGCAACCTCTGCCTCCCTGGCTCAAGCCATCCTCCCACTTCAGCCTCCTATGTAGCTGGGACTATGGCACACACCACCATGCCACACTAATGATTGTATTTTTTGTTTTTTGTTTTTTCAGACAGAGTCTTGCTCCATTGCCCAGGCTAGAGTGCAATGGTGCAATCTCTGCTCACTGCAACCTCCTGGGTTCAAGCGATTCTCCTGTCTCAGCCTCCCAAGTAGCTGGGATTACAGGCATCCACCACCACGCCCAGCTAATTTTTTATATTTTTAGTAGAGATGAGGTTTTACCATGTTGGTCAGACTGGTTTTGAACTCCTGACCTCAAGTGATCTACCCGCCTCTGCCTCCGAAAGTGCTGCGATTACAGGAGTTAGCTACCACGCCCAGCCTAATTGCTGTATTTTTTGTAGAGATGGGGTCTTGCCATATTGCCCAGGTTGGTGTCAAACTTGTGAGCTCAAGCAGTCTACTTGCCTGGGCCTTCCAGAGTGCTGGGATTACAAGCGTGAGCCACCATGCCTGGCCATGAATTTTTTTTGAAAGCAAACAATTTTATATAAATGACTGAACTCACTGGTCAGCAGTAAATCTTTTTGAAAAAATTTCTAATTTAATGGAAAAGCATAATTTTATTGTCTCCTTTCCCTCCCTTTTCTGCATTTCTTCCCTCCCTCTGTGCCTCCCTCCCTTCCCCTGTTCCTTCCTTCCTTTCCTTTTTTCCACAGGATCTTGATCCTTGCCCAGGCTGTGGTGCAGGGACACAGTTATAGCTTACTGAATCTTTAACTCCTGGGATCAAGTAATCTTTCCGCTTTAGCCTCCCAAGTATCTGGGGCTACAGGAATGTGTCACCACACCCACCTAATTATTTTATTTAGTAGAGATAGAGTCTCAGTATGTTGCTGAGGCTGGTCTGTTTCTTTTTCTTTTTTTTTTTTTTTTGGTAGGGATGGGGTCTCACTGTGTTGCCCAGGCTGGTTTCGGCTTCCAAAGTATTGAGATTATAGGCTTAGCCACCACTCCTAGCCTCCAGGCTGGTCTTGAATTCCTGGCCTCAAGTGATCCTCTTGCCTCAGCCTCTCAAAGTGTGAGGATCAAAGACATGAGCCACTGTGCCTGGTCTTGTTTGTTTTTTATATATATTCAAGTCTCAGTTATCTTTTACGAGTGAAGTTTACATTTTCCCATTTTTAGATAAGAATCTGCCTTTAAATCCAAATTTTTAAAGAAGTTAAGTGTTTGGCATTTAGGAGTGATATTAAGAAATTCTAGAGACTTGGTTATATGTATTAGAAAAATAAATTACACTAGGAAATTGTTTTAGTATGTACAGAATTGGAAGCAGTTAAGCTATGGAATTGGTCAAAAAATTTAAAATATAAATAATTTAAAAATGATATCCTTGGGGCCGGGCGCAGTGACTCACACCTGTAATCCCAGCACTTTGGGAGGCGGAGGCTTGTGGATAATTTGAAGTCAGGAGTTCAAGACCAGCCTGGCCAACATGGTGAAACCCTGTCTCTACTAAAAATACAAAAAAATTAGTTGGGTGTGGTGGCGGACACCTGTAATCCCAGCTACTCAGGAGGCTGAGGCAGGAGAATCGCTTGAGCCTGGGAGGTGGAAGTTGTTGTGAGCCAAGATTGTGCCATTGCACTGCAATATGGGCAACAGAGTAAGACTGGTCTCCAAAAAAAAAAAAAAAGAAAGAAAAAGAAAGAAAAAGAAAAATTATGTCCATGGAATAATTGAATGAGATTCCGTTAGTGCATGGCATATGGTGGTTTCATCTGCTAGATTTTGAATGATTAGTTCATTCTATCTTTGTGGTAGAGCTCAAGCATTCTGGCTAGAGTAGACTGAATCATGAGATCCTTACAGTGCAGTTCCAAGGACTGTTTTGCTGGGGCAAAAAAATGTTTAAAATTACAAATCACGTAAGCATATATCTTATTCCTTTACTTAGAATGGACATATTCAGAGCCTGCATCCAGAGACGTTGGGACTGTTATGTGGTCTTAATATTGGTCTCTGTTCTGTTTTGGAGATAAAGAACCAAAATTCTGCAGAAGTATTAACCTGGATTTTGTTGGTCCTATATGCTGAGTCAACATTCTTTATTGTAGGTGTAGTTTGTCTTAAAACCTTGTTGAGGGGTATTTTAATAATACAGCCTTAATCCATTTGAAATACTATAAGATAGAATATTTAATTCCTAAATTAAAGAAAACTAGAGTTAGTTATTCTTGTTCAAATAAGTATAGGACTCGAGATAAGAATTGCTAATTAGGGAAGATCCAGTGTTTTGCAGAATTTAGGAATTACTTTTGGACAGTTTCCCTTTACAGTACATCTTACATACTTGTGATTCTCTTCTCTCCCTCTCTGGAAATGCTGCCTAAAAACCATTGCTAGCAACCTAGATTTTGCCACTTCATCAGTTTGTTAACTTTTGTCAAATAGCAATGTGAAAAGGTAGCAGTATGATAACTGACAGAAAAATAGTAATCTGTATTTGTGAACATAGTAAATTCTTCCATAACATAATTTGAATTTGAAGTAGTATGTTATTGAAATACTTAAATTTATAGACTTAAGAACCTTTATGTGCTATGATTTTCCTGTGATAAGAATTAGTTTTTTATGACTTCTGTGTGATTAGTTGTAGAAGCTATGTTGGGATGTTTATGGTGGTTTTGTCTTTAGAGGCTTCATTTAGAAAACTGATTTAACTCTCCTATGGAGAAAACAGGGTAAAAAGTATTGTGAATAAACAATTTTCTCTGGGGTTGTTTGCAGAGTTTTCTCACAACATGTGATTAGCAATAACTTTGTGTGTGATTACTGTAACTGAGTGTTCAATCTGTGTTATCAACTTTAAAAATAATTAAATGTAATGATTTGTTTATAAAGGCATAGCTTTACAAACTGGTCTGAAAGAAATACTTGGGGTATGGACACTTATGGGATTTTCACAGCACTTTCACAGTAAACATTCTTTTGTCAAACTGATCTGTATTTTAGGTGTTATCTATTTGAAAAATATGATAACACAGTATTGGCCTGATCGAGAAACAGCACCAGGGGATATATCCCCTTATACTATTCCAGAAGAAGATCGCCACTGTATTCGAGAAAATATTGTAGAAGCCATTATCCATTCTCCTGAGCTCATCAGGTATGTATTTTTAAAATTTACCCATTCTGCAGTTATGTATCTTTCCTGTGTTTTGTTTTCTTTGGGGGTTTTGGGGGTCTTTTTCAGAATATATAGGCCTATTATTTTTGTAGCAGAAAACGTATCCAACAAATGCTATTATAGGAGAATGCCTTTGTAATCTTTTTTTTTTTTTTTTTTTTTTTGAGATTCAGTCTTGCTCTGTCGGCTAGGCTGTTGTAGTGCAGTGGCACAGTCTTGGTTCACTGCAACCTCCACCTCCCAAGTTCAAAAGATTCTCCTGCCTCAGCCTCCTGAGTAGCTGGAATTACAGGCGTGCACTACCACGCCCAGCTAATTTTTGTATTTTTAGTGTTTTTTTTTTTTTTTTTTCTGAGACAGAGTCTCACTCTGTTGCTCAGGCTAGAGTGTAATGGCAAGATCTCAGCTCACTGCAACCTCTGCCTCCCAGGATCAAGCAGTTCTCCTGCCTCAGCCTCCCAAGTAGCTGGGCATGTACCACCATACCCACCTATTTTCAGTAGAGACGAGGTATTACCATGTTGGCCACACTGCTCTGGAACTCCTAACCTCAAGTGATCCACCTAACTCGGCCTCCCAAATTATCTGGGATTACAGACTTGAGCCCCAACGCCTGGCTGTTTTGTATTTTTAGTAAAGACAGGGTTTTGCCATGTTGGCTAGGCTGGTTTTGAACTTCGGACCTCAAGTGATCTGCCCACCTGGCCTGGCCTGTTATTTATTTTCTTACTATAGTTGGATTACGTTGATAAAACAAAATATATGAAACTTGTGGGCCGGGTGTGGTTGCTAACGCCTGTAATCCCAGCGCTTTGTGAGGCCCAGGCTGGGCGGATTACCTGAGGGCGGGAGTTCAAGACCAGCCTGGCCAACAGGGTTGAAATCCTGTCTTTACTACAAATATAAAAATTAGCTGCGTGTGGTGGTGAGTACTTATAATCCCAGCTAATTGGGAGGCTGAGGCATGAGAATCATTTGAATTCGTGAGACAGAGGTTGCAGTGAGCTGAGACTGTACCACTGCACTCCAGCCCAGGCAACAGAACAAGACTCCATCTCAAAAACAACAGACAAAACTTGTGAAAATAGGCCCGGTACAGTGGCCCATGCCTGTAATCCCAGCACCTTGGGAGGCGGAGGTGGGCAGATCACGTGAAGTCAGGAGTTCAAGACCAGCCTGGCCAACGTGGTGAAACTTGGTCTCTACTAAAAAAACAAAAATTAAAGGCCGGGCGCGGTGGCTCACGCCTGTAATCCAAGCACTTTGGAGGCCAAGGCAGGCGAATCACCTGAGGTTGGGAGTTCAAGACCAGCCTGACCGACATGGTGACACGCCGTCTTTCAAAACAAAACAAAACAAAACAAAAAAACAAAACTAGCCAGGTGTGTTGGCGCACACCTATAGTCCCAGCTACTTTGGAGGCTGAGGCATAAGAATTGCTTGAACCTGGGAGGCAGAGGTTACAGTGAGCCGAGATTGTGCCACTGCATTCCAGACTGGGCAACAGAGTAAGACTGTCTCAAAAAAAAAAAAAAAAAAACGTGTGAAAACAGTCCAGGCTCAGTAGCTCACGCCTGTAATCCCAGCACTTTTGGAAGGTGGGAAGATTGCTTGAGCCTCAGGAGTTCAAGACTAGCTTGGGCAACATAGCAAGATCTCAAACCTCCACCCCCCAAACCCCCTCCAAAAATTAGCAAAGTGTGATGACACATGCATATATTCCCAGTGCTTTGTGGAGCTAAGGTAGAAGGATTGCTAGAGCCCAGGAGTTGGGGGCTGCAGTGAGCTATGATGGTGCCACTGCACTTCAGCCTGGGCAAAATAGTAAGACCTGTCTTTAACAATAACAACAAAAAAATACTTGTGAAACATACTATGATAAGATGAAAGGGGATGAAGAAGACTATAGAATGCTGTCATATACTTTATAGTGTTGATATTTGAAAACTTTTATTTTTATAGGATTTTGCATAATTTTTTTTTTCTTTTTGAGATGGAGTCTCACTCTGTCATCCAGGCTGGAGTGCAGTGGCACGATCTCGGCTCACTGCAACCTCTGCCTCCCAGGTTCAAGCGATTCTCATGCCTCAGCCTCCTGAGTAGCTGGGATTACAGGCACCTGCCACCATGCCTGGCTAATTTTTGTATTTTTAATAGAGATGGAGTTTCACCATGTTGGCCAAGCTGTTCTTGAACCCCTGACCTCAGGTGATCTACCTGCCTCGGCCTCCCAGAGTGCTGGGATTACAGGCGCCTGCCACTGTGCTCGACCAGGATTTTGCAAAATTTTAAATGAGTACAATGGATTTTTTTTTTTTTTTTTTGAGATGGAGTCTTGCTCTATCACCAGGCTGGAGTGCAGTGGCATGATCTCAGCTCACTGCACCCTCCGCCTCATGGGTTCAAACGATTCTCCAGCCTCAGCTTCCTGAGTTGCTGGGACTACAAGCATGCGCCACCACACCCAGCTAATTTTTGTATTTTTAGTAGAGATGGTGTTTCACCATGTTGGCCAGGATGGTCTCTATCTCATGACCTCATGATCCGCCCACCTTGGCCTTCCAAAGTGCTGGGATTACAGGCGTTAGACACCGTGCCTAGCCTAATTGATATTCTTAAATGAAACTTGTTTATTGATGATAGTAATAAAAAATAAAAACACTTATATTTATAACATTTGTTGGGTTTCTTTCAAATCAGTAGGAACACATTGTTTTTGCTCAGTGACTTATTCTGAATTATGTGTTTTCTGTGTACATCTAAAATCACATGGGTTATTTGAAATTAGATTTTTGTCTAAACAGCTGTTTCCTTTCTATGAGTCAGCAAAATCTTATCTAGGTAGGATTTTATTCTCAGTGTTTATTTTTGGCTTTCAGGGTACAGCTTACTACATGCATTCATCACATCATCAAACATGATTATCCAAGCCGCTGGACTGCCATTGTGGACAAAATTGGCTTTTATCTTCAGTCCGATAACAGTGCTTGTTGGCTAGGAATTCTTCTTTGCCTTTATCAGCTTGTGAAAAATTATGAGTAAGTGTTTCTTTCAATTCCTATAGATCTTTGGAAGTAGGAAAAGTTGGGAAAATATAAGCTAATTTGAACATGTAAAAGTATATTTGGCATAGATACCAAAATTAGTGAATTATATGGCAATTTCAATTTATTCTTTTATTTTTGAAGTAGCATTCTAACTGCAGTTTCTTTTCTTGATTCTACTAAAAAACTCCTTGTGTTCTGTTTTCTAAATCATTGCCTCTTTACCTATTTGAAAACTAAGTTATATCTGAAGCAGGGCTCCTCTGTATGTGCTGACAAAAGTCCTTCAGATAAGTTTTTCTAAAATGTGAAGGTGGTCAGAATACATTGAGCATTAGAGCTGCTTATTACTTGTGGCTTTTCTTCTGTGAATTTTTGTCTTAACTTGGGTTCTTGATTAACTTCCAGAACCTCACTCTGATTCTTTAAGAAGAATTCATTGGAATTTCATGTGATCTTTTTTAATGAGTGTGTTTTGGGAGATTTACACTCACCTATTTCATTGTTGGCATATTTAAGCAAATCATAGTTCATATAGGTGATTAGTATTAGGAAAAAAGATTTTAGGCCAAGTGATTATTTTAGATCTGGCTTTAGGGATCAGGAAAAAAAGATCTAACCTGGAAAGTTGAGGTACAGCACTGAGAGTAGTAAGCTACATGTTGAAAGGGTTTTTTAAGTCTGTTGTGAAAGTAATAAAATTGATAGGCACATGAAAAATTTGATGTGGAGATATTATGAGGAAGGCGTAAGGAAGACTTTTATACCTTGATGGTGACTTTATAGCCAGTCCTAACAGCTACACAGATGCCATTGTGAGCCCTCTAATTCTGGGACTTGTAGTTAGCCTCCAATACCCTCTTTTCGTCTCATCTCAAAGTGGCTGATGAACTGCTGCTTTTGTTCTCTGAGCAGGATAGAAACATACCATTTACAGAATTGGTACTGGTGTTTTCTTGTGTTCCCACCAGCTACCCATCTTCCTCCTAAGGAATGTTCCAGCTGTTGCTCCAACCTCTGTCGGAGTGCCAGTTTTTGTAGTTCTGGTAAGTGAGTGACTGAAATTAGAGAGAATAAAAACAATAAGCTGTCAGTATCATTGAGGAGATTCAAGTCCCTCCAGTCCCATAATCTTAGTAGGAGGGAATATGACAGGGATTTTTAAATGGGAGGTACAGGAGGCTGCTACATCATTGGAATTCAGTTCATTTTCAGCCAGTGTTTCGTTGTGAAGCACAAGGTGTTCACAAGGGATCTGTGTGGACTGAAGCAGTTCTAAGAAAATTCATGAATGAGTTGGAATTTGTGGTGGTCTTCAAGAGCATAGATCCTCAGGAGATGCTTATCAGTTGAAGAAACACAAAGAACATTTAAGAGGAAGGCGTGTCACATCATATGGAGTGGTATGAACAAAGAAAGAGATGGAAATGTGAGACCCTGTTGTTATTGGGTAATGAGGAGATTGCTTTATGCATTGATAATTTCTAGTAAGAGGTTGGGGATAATTTTGGACTGGTAAGTTGGTACCATGTTAAAGAGGGTTTTGAGTGCAGAATGGGAAATTTGGATGTGATCTTTTAGAAACTAAGAACCACTGAATTTTTTTTAGCAGAATAGTGATAAGACTAGTATTTAAGGATTTTCTGTGAGTATGGTTCTCCAGTTTGACACATCACAGCCTTGTGGTAGTAGAATTTTATTAGTGTCATATTTTTATACTTTCAGGAACTTTCTCTTACAGGGATTAAGTTTGGTACCATAATTACTTTTATACTCGTTATCTTAGCTTAACAACTGTTACCACTCAACTCCCAGTCCACTATTTAGTGTATTGAGGGAGGTAGGAGAGAATACCTGACATAGAACAAGTATTTAAACTGTCTTAGGGAGGGTGATGGACCTATAATGCATAGAGAAAGCTGCATAATATTAGTTCTCACTTTCAGTGTTTAAAGGGAATTTTGTGTATAAATATAATCAGATCGGAGAGTGCAAACGGCTTTCTTTTGTGAATTCTTACTTTATCAACTCAAAGTTATAGATAACTTTTTAAAATATATGCTAAGTATAATTTCTTAGCACATTGAAGTAATATTTGAAATAATTTGTCAGTAGATTGTGTTAATAGCTTTAGCGGTCATTGTTAATGTGAAATTCCTTTTTGTATTTTTCATTCTTGGTGATTTACTTTGCTACTCATTTCACCTGGTAGGAAACAAACAAAAAAATCTAACTTTTAAAAAAGTCTCCCGTTATCATTTTCAAATGTACTCAGATACTCGATTCTTGAATATACTCTCTCTTAAGGAAGAGGGATACCAATAAATGAAACTGGGATGTGCTGTGGAAAACCAGTTTAAAGCTGTTTTGATAATCATCTATTCCAAAAAGATAAGCTGTGGCTCTTAGAATAATGATTTCTATAGTCAGTAATCTGTATTTTACAAATTTAGTCTGCCTGTTAACTCTTTAATAATGGAAGCTGGGGCTGGGAGCAGTGGCTCAGCCTGTAATCCCAACACTTTGGGAAACCAAGGCAGGCAAATCACTTGAGCCCAGGAGTTTGAGACCATCCTGGGCAACATAGTGGAACCCCGTCTCTACCCTTCTCCCTGCAAAAAAAAAAAAAAAAAGGGGAAAGTAATTAGCTGGGCATGATGGCACATGCCTGTAGTCACAGCTACTACTCAAGAGGCTGAGGTGGGAGTATAGTTTGAGCCTGGGAGGTTGAGGCTGAGGTGATCCATGATCACCACTGCACTCCAGCCTGGGTGACAGAGTAAGGTACTTTCTCAAAAAAAGAAAAGAAAAGAAAAGAAGCTATAATTGTTTTTGTATAGTTATAACTTATAAATTTGATTGTTTGATTTTTTTTTTTTTTTTTTTTTTGAGAGGGAGTCTCTGTCACCCAGGCTGGAGTGCAGTAGCATGATCTTGGCTCATAATTGGTAGCCTGTTGGTCACATTTTGTTGCCCTGTGGGTTAATAGAAGAACTTCTGGATTATGATGCTTTTTGAAATAAAATATTTTCTGCTTTATACATGCCACTTCTGCCTTAATGCTCTTGGTATGTAAATTACTTAAGGATGGTAATATATAATCAGTTTTATTTCTTTATCATCTGCTACTATTTATACAAATATAATCAAATACTTCCTAACCAGTTTAGAAAAAAAAATGTTAGAACAAAATCGTAAAAAGAAAGCATCTTGGATAAAACCTTGAGTAAAGATTATCCAGTTTTTTCTGAACATTTATTATGAGATCAGTAACCTTGGATTTCAGTTGCCCAGGTTCATGACTAACTATAATACTGAGAAAGATAGTTAATTTCTGTGCCTCAGTTTCCTCAACTATAAAAATGAGGATACTCATGTGGGCCTTGAAGATTATTGACTTCATTATACATGTTCAGAAAATACTGGATAATCTTACTCAAGGTTTTATTCAAGATGCTTTCTTTTTTTTTTTTTTTTGAGATGGAGTTTCAGGCTGGAGTGCAATGGTGTGGTCTCGGCTCACCGCAACCTGTACCTCCTAGATTCAAGCAATTCTCCAGCCTCAGCCTCCCAAGTAGCTGGGATTACAGACATGCACCACCATGCCCGGCTAATTTTTGTATTTTTAGTAGAGACGGGGTTTCTCTTTGTTGGTCAGGCTGGTCTCGAACTCCTGACTTCAAGTGAACCACCAGCCTCAGCTTCCCAAAGTGCTGGGATTACAGGCATGAGCCACTGCACCTGGCCAAGATGCTTTATTTTTATGGTTTTGTTCTAGATATTTTTCTTTTTCTAAATTGGGTAGGAAGTATTTGATTATATTTGTGTAAATAAATGCATAGTTTAATATATATATAAAGTTGTGGAAATAAATTCTTACAGAATTAGTTTGTATTCCTACTCAAAGGTATAAAAAGCCAGAGGAGCGGAGTCCATTGGTAGCAGCAATGCAGCATTTTCTGCCAGTTCTAAAGGATCGTTTTATCCAGCTTCTTTCTGACCAGTCTGATCAGTCTGTCCTCATCCAGAAACAAATATTCAAGATCTTCTATGCTCTTGTTCAGGTAATTACTACAGAGCAGTTTTTATATATAAAAAGTTAGTCTGCCGTTTACCATATTAAACATTAACAAGAATTTCAACATTTGAATAATAGTTACATTTGAAAATCTACATTAAATGGATGATTTTCTAGCAAAATATAAATTGCCAAAATAATAAGTCTAAACAAGCATACGTCCCCAAATACGTAGATAACCGTAATAAATCTTAAACTGCAAACGAGCAATGTCAAATTCCCTTAAGCTATTTACTACAACCAAATTAGTCATTTTAGGAAGTATCTTTCACCTTATAAGAATTAATGAATTTAGGCCAGGCACAGTGGCTCACGCCTGTAATCCCAGTACTTTGGGAGGCTGAGGCAGGTGGATCACCTGAAGTCAGGAGTTCAAGACCAGCCTGACCAACATGGAGAAAACCCCATCTCTACTAAAAATTCAGAAAAAGTAGCCAGGCATGGTGGCACATTCCTATAACCCCACCTACTTGGGAGACAGAGGCAGGAGAATAGCTTGAACCCAGGAGGCGCAGGCTGCGGTGAGCCAAGATCGCACCATTGCACTGCAGCCTGGGCAAACAGAGCAAAACTCTGTCTCAAAAAAAAAAAAAAGAAAGAAAAAGAAAATAATTTTTGAATTTGAAAACCAATTACTTGATTACAGTTGAAATCTAACACATATTCTGATATGCAAGATATACATAGATTGTCTCAATAAATACAAAACCTATTCCTAAACTTGTCACAAAAACACTGTATCTATGGGCTTTACTGGCACATGGTAATGGGTTTTATCATTTCTGTATGTTGCTCTGAATTTTTCTAGGATGAAAGCCACTAAAGAAATGGTTGGGTCAGTATTTGCAGTGAAATGTATTTACTTATAAAGCAGATTTTAAAAAATCAGGTAAATTCTGGTTCTTTTTGTACCATGTACCATAGAAAGGTTTATCTCATCTACCAAGACCTTTGGTTCAAGTCATACCATTACATTTAAAAATCTCATTTAAATGGATCAGAGCCAGGCATAGTGGCTCACACTTCTAAGCCTGTAATCCCAGTTACTCTGGAGGCTGAGGTGGGAGGATTGCTTGAAGCCAGGAGTTCAAGGCTATAGTCTATCCTGACAGAGCAAGACCTAGTCCCAAAAAAAAAAAAAAAAAAAAAAAAGAAAGGAAGAAAGATCTAGGATTTCACCTCCACTAAGATTATACTTGCCTAACTCTGTTGCTTGGTTGGATTTTTCATGTCTTTGCTAGAACTTTAAAGACATCCAAGTATCTCCCACTTTGAATCTGAGGGTACCTTAATGCCATTCTGTTGGACTCTTATGTGATTCTTTCAAGTAATTTGAATCAACACTAGTCTTTTCAATATTTTTTTTCTAACTGGTAGGATCACAACTTTTGGATTAAATAATAGGTCTTTTTGAAAACTATCATAGGGCATATGAAATAAGACAAAATAGTTTATCAACTCATTCTTTGAGACTAGCATACCCTGTTATAAAAATATAGCCCCATCTCACTTGTGAAAATAGATGTCCTGAAATCCCAAATTGGATATCTATTTTATTGGCCTACTGAGAGAGAGAGGATTTATTCCAGGAATACAAGAATGGATCAATAATAAGAATTTAATTTTTGTAATTAACCCTTACATCACATTAAAATAGAGACCTGTAACCATCTTCATGGATGTCAGATAAGGCATTTTATAAAAGTAAATAGCCATGTCTGCTTTGAAGAAAATAAACAACCGTTAGAATCCTAGAATAGAATCTTTCTTAACTTACTGAAATGTGTTCATTAGAAGTCTGCAATAGATATCATACCTTACAGTGAAAATAAGATACCCCAGTAAAATGGGAATATGGCAGGGATGCCCACTCACCGTTTACCGTTGTAGATAACAAGCAAAGAAATGTGTCTATGTACTAAAAGCAGGAAATGTGGATTGAATGAAATACTTTTGGTAGGTATTATGAAGAGTAAAAATAAGTGAGATTTTTCTTTAGCAAAGATTTTGAAATTTTAATTCTTGACTTTTATTTAGTATACACTACCACTGGAACTGATAAATCAACAGAACCTGACAGAATGGATAGAAATTTTAAAGACTGTTGTGAACAGGGATGTACCTAATGTAAGTTTCTGTATGTTCTCTTGTATTACTAAATATATTTAATGGTCTTTTGAAGACTTTAACTGGTGTTTCTTGTAACATTTTCTATGAACTTTTATAATTTGTGATGTATTTTTTTCAAGATTAGAGATAGCTTTTCGTTTGTTTACATATGCATTACATGTGTACGTTTACTTAGTGTAAAAAGTTGTAAAGGGTGATTTTTTTATATATTACAGATTAAGCACTTCTGTTATCCTTTTATTTTATCTTAAATCTTCTGTTTCTTCTTAGTTCTTAAATTAAGAGCTTATAGCTAGCTTTTAGCCTAGTTAATTTGTGAGATGCCCACATACAGAGGAAGAACTTGATTTACAAGTTGGCCAAACTTGATAGTTATGTTATCTTTTCTGAATAACTTTGAGAAATAACTCACATACCATAAAATTTACTTTTTTGAAGTACAACTTGGTAGTTTTTAGTACATTTAGAATTGTCCAGTTGTGTTATTTTTATAATCAAATTTTTAAAAGTTAATATTTTTCTTTATAATCTAGTTTTCTAGAGAGATAGGGGAATTTACAGATTACTGAATACCCGGTGTTTTTTTTTTTTTTTAATGTAGTCTCTCCCTCTATCACCCAGGCTATAGTGCAGTGTTGCAGTCTTGGCTCACTGCAACCTCTGCCTCCTGAGTTCAAGCAATTCTCTGCCTCAACCTCTGAGTAGCTGGGATTACAGGCGCCTGCCACCATGCCCAGCTAATTTTTGTGTTTGTAGTAGAGACAGGGTTTCGCCATCTTGGCCAGGCTGGTCTTGAACTCCTGACCTCATGAGTCACTGCGTCTGGCTGACCCAGTGTATTTCAAGCACTGTTATTAATATGTACTTATTTAACCCTCAAAATTCCTTCTGGGAGGGTTATGTAATTTGTCCAATATAATATTGTTAATCACATAAGTGAGACCAAAGTCCTGCTTTGTAGTTTAATTTTTCTTTTAAAGATTTGTTTCAAAAAGATTTACAAACAATGCAAAAGAAACAACATTTCTACACACTCCGCAGGAAACTAGTTTGGTGTATATTCTGTGTACATTTTTTTTTCTGTGTACATTTAATAGATATAAAATACAACTTTTTTGTTTTGTTTTTGTTTTTCCTTTACCTATAACATGAAATAAAATACAACTTTTAAAGGTCTTACATATTCTGCACCTTTTTGTGGTATAATTTATAATCTGTGCACCGATTATAAATAAGCAGTTCAGTGAGTTATCACAGTTATATGTACCCATGTAACCATCACCTCAGATTGTTTGCTTCATGGCCAGTTCTAGTCATCTCTGCCATCATCTCATTTCCCGCACAATAGATTTCATCTGTTTTAGAACTTAATAAGTAATCTTTTGTTTCTGGCTTCTTTCACTTAATATATTTATAATATTCTTTCATGTTGTATAGTGGTAGTTTATTCTTTTTTATTGCTGAGCCCATTGTATGGATATATCACAATATCTAGATGCTGATGAACATCCTGATAGTTTTACTTTTTCAGTATTATGAATAAAGCTATGAACATTCTTACGTGTCTTTTTGTGGTCACATGTTTTTTACACTCTTGCATAAATATCAAAGAAAGGAATTGGGTCATAGGGAAGGTGTATGTTTAACTTTGCAAGTAACTTCCAAAGTGTCTGTAGCATTGCTCTCACTAGCGATGTATGAGAGTATTCAATTGCTCTGTATATTCACTCCCTTATCCTACTTAAAAAATATGTCATGGATGTCTTAGGTCAGTGTATAATGATCCAGTTCCTTCTTTCAGTGATTGTGTAGTAGTCTTTTATGGATGTTACGTAATTAAACATTCTCTTATTAATGAATGTTCAGGATCTTGCTAGTTTTTTACCATTACAAATAGTATTGTAATTAATATTCTCATACACAAATTCTTGTGCGTTTATACTTACATATCTGAAACTAGATTTCTGAAATGATGTTCCTCATGCCCTTTTTATTGTAAAATATACTGACTTTGATTAAGCTATAATTGTCATGGCCTTGACTGTACTATTTAGATCTTGACTAAAATGTTTGGTTTTAAACTTGTAGAAGAATTTTAAGAAGCATGTCTTTTATAACCAACTAGTGAAGCAGTGAGGATGTCTCTTGGATTTAACTAGGGTTAATACTTTTCCAAGTCTAACCTTCTATTATGAAAGGCCAACATTAGGAAGCATTCACATTTTTGTCAATCTGTTTTCATCTCATGCTGTTCTTCCTGTGTTGTATTATCTCTATCATTAAATAAGTAACTTTTTTTTCTTTATTTGACATCCCTGAGACTGTGTAATTTACAATAAATAAGTATCTTTTTAAAGGAAACACTTCAAGTTGAAGAAGATGATCGGCCTGAGTTACCATGGTGGAAATGCAAGAAGTGGGCCTTACATATCTTAGCAAGGCTTTTTGAAAGGTAATCTTATCCATATATGGTGATTTAAATTAATTTTTTAAGGTTTTGATTTTATAAGTGCTGGCATAAAACATTATAAAGAAACAATGGGCATTTTGATGTTCTTTTAGATATGGAAGCCCTGGCAATGTTTCCAAGGAGTATAATGAATTTGCTGAAGTATTTCTGAAGGCATTTGCTGTTGGTGTCCAGCAAGTAAGTCTGTTACTAGTTTTTCTAAGTGGAAACATGGCATCTTTAAGTTAATTTCTGTCTTGTTTATTTCTAGTTTCTTTGACAGCTAAAGAGTTCACGTTTGGACCCTATTGCAGGTCTCAAACATTTTTGGTCTCAGGATCGTTTAATGTTTAAATTACTAAAGATACCATTGGGTTCTTAGGTGAGTTATATCCAGTGATATTTATCACATTAGAAATTAAAACAAAATTAAGCAGTTCATTAAAAAATAATAACAAGCTCATTACATATTAACAGAAACTTTTTTTTTTTGAGATGGAGTTTTGCTTTTGTTGCCCAGGCCGGAGTGCAGTGGTGCAATCTTGGCTTACCACAACCTCTGCTCCTGGGTTTAAGTGATTCTCCTGCCTCAGCCTCCCGAGCAGCTGGGATTACAGGCATGCACCACCATGCCTGGCTAATTTTGTATTGTATTTTCAGTAGAGATGGGGTTTCTCTATGTTGGTCAGGCTGGTATAGCCCGCCTCAGCCTCCCAAAGTGCTGGGATTACAGTCATGAGTCACCACCTTCAGCCTAATTACAGAATTCTAATTTTTTTTTTTTTTTTTTTTTTTTGAGATGGAGTCTTGATCTGTTCTCTGGGCTGGAGTGCAGTGGTGCTACCTTGGCTTACTGCAACCTCCACCCACTGGGTTCAAGTGATTCTCATGTCTAAGCCATCTGAGTAGCTGGGATTACAGGTGCCTGCCACCATACCCAGCTCATTTTTGTATTTTTAGTAGAGATGGGATTTTATCATGTTGGCCAGGCTGGTTTCAAACTCCTGACCTCAAGTGATCTGCCCACTTCGGACTCCTAAAGTGTTGGAATTATAGCTGTGAGCTGCCACGCCCAGCCCAGAATTCAAATTTTTGCTTGAAACCTCAAATTTAACACTGATAACATATTGTCAGCAATTTTCCTTAAAATGGTGTATTCATTTTATTCATTTTTGAGAAAAAATCTGTCATATTCATAGTCTAAATAACTATTGTCTATCAGTTGTTCTTTCAAGCATAAAATAGTGTTTCTTGGAATAAGTGACTATTTCAGCTTGCGACTCAGTCTCTTACCAAGTGTTGTAACCATTGTACTTTGATATGTAGTAGAACGGCTATATGTATACTTCTTACTGAATAATCATAATTTTTCTTCTCATCAAAGATATTCTTAAGGAAAACTTGTTCTGTAAGAATGTGGGTGTAAAGAGGCCGGTGGCTCACACCTGTAATCTCAGCACTTTGCAAGGCCAAGGCAGGTGGATCACCTGTGATCAGGAGTTCAAGACCAACCTGGCCAACATGACAAAACCCTGTCTCTACTAAAAATACAAAAATTAACTGGGCGTGGTGGTGCTCACCCGTATTCCCAGCTACTAGGGAGGCTGAGGCAGGAGAATCACTTGAACCCAGGAGGCGGAGGTTGCAGTGAGCTGAGATTACGCCATTGCACTCCAGCCTGGGCAACAAGACGAGACGCTGTCTAAAAAAAAAAAAAAAAAAAAAGAATACAGGGACTTTAACATCATACTGTCTTTATTCAAATAAGGCACCACAACATTTAACATCGTGGTTTTGTACCATTGATACAAATACTTATTTACTCAAAACCCAGCATTTTTAAAGAAAGCAGACAACATCGTTATGAAAGTAGCTTTAACCTAGTAGATCCTCTGAGGTAATCTTGGGAACCGCTAGAGGTTTGTGGACTGTAAGTATCAATGTTCTGAAACATGAATTAGAATTAGAAATATTGACAGATGCTAAATAGGCAGTTAACTGCTTTGGGTGAGGTTTTTCTAGAAGATGGCTTTAACAAGATAGGGCTTTACTGTAGTTTTTCAATAGGTAACATATGGGCCAGGTGTGGTGGCTTACACCTGTAATCCCAGCACTTAGGGAGGCTGAGACCGGAGGATTGCTTGAGGCTAAGAGTTCACGACCAGCCTGGCAACATAGTGAGCCACTGTCTTTAGCAAAGAAAAAAAAAAAAAAAACAAAGGTAGCATATACTTTTCTTTTTATTCTTAATCAGAAATGAGTTGAATTATTTTTAACAGAATATGGTTGTTTTTCTTGATGACCAGGGCATTAAGATATATGTTAACTGTTTTGACTGGCTTGTAAGTGGTTGAAATTTCTATTTGGACATTGATTTTTGATTGAAAAATTTTTTTCCAAGGTTTTATTGAAGGTGTTATATCAGTACAAGGAGAAGCAATATATGGCTCCTCGAGTTTTACAACAGACATTAAATTATATTAATCAAGGAGTTTCTCATGCTCTCACCTGGAAGAATCTGAAGCCCCATATACAAGTAATAATTTATCTGAAATGTTTTTATAGCAAATATAATAGAAATAACATCAGTTGCCATAAAGGTTGAAAACTTGCATGTTTGTTGAGTTGTGTTACTTAGTTTACTTTTGGTGGTTGTTTTGAGAGTATAGCAGAAAAAGGAGACAGAACACTCTCTGACATAAAGTTATGAGAGGTGTTTTGTGACTATCCAACTTACCTTTTAATCCAAAACTGTTATCTTCAAACTTGATTTAAGTTCTTACTCTTGGTCTATGATTACATTTTATCATGTAATTTGGAGTAACCAAGGGACTTTATTTCACCAGATTAGTTTCTAGCATAAGTGGCTAATCTCCTATTTCTATGAATAATTTATTTGCTTAATTTAGAGCTGTAGAATTTTATAGACTTATGTGCATATTTTTAGGATACTTACTTGCAAAATACGTACACTTACATCTTATAATTACTTGTTACAGAGAGGGGAAGTCCATGTAGTTAGATAGTTGACCTTAGAACACATTAAATGCATTACTAAAGTTTGATATTAAGCTTTAAAATTCATACCATAGTGTTACTTCGGTTTTAATACTTCGAGGAAATTTGAAGGTTTAAATTTGAAAACTGATGGCTACTGTTTTCTTAACTTTTAAATTGCAGGGCATTATTCAAGATGTTATTTTTCCATTGATGTGCTATACAGATGCTGATGAAGAACTTTGGCAAGAAGACCCTTATGAATATATACGCATGAAGTTTGGTAAGAAATATTCACCTTTTTAGAAACAAAAAGAAGTCAGTAATTAAGATTAGAGTGATTGTGTGTAGCCCACTTATGGGGTATTAGGTATCTTCTTTATTTTATTTTTTTGAGACGAGTTTCACTCTTGTCACCCAGGCTTAAGTGCAGTGGCCCAGTCTTGGCTCACTGCATCCTCTGCCTCCCAGGTTCAAGTGATTCTCTTGCCTCAGTCTCCCAAGTAGCTGGGATTACAGGTGCCTGCCATCACACCCAGCTGATTTTTTGTGTTTTTAGTAGAGACAGGGTTTCATCATGTTGGCCAGGCTGGTCTCAAATTCCTAACCTCAGGTGATCCACCTGCCTTGGCCTCTCAAAGTGCTGGGATTACAGGTGTGAGCCACCACACCATGCCCGGCCCTTCTTTGTTGTTTTAATGTAATTGATCCCTTGTGTAGTCCTTTTTGGGGCTATTCATTTTGGGGACCATTCATTATTGATAATCATCTTATTTTTAGCAGACACAAATTCAATACTGTTAAGCTTTTATTACTGAATGCCAAAACTGTTAGATATTCAAGATTACACCTCAACACTAAACGTCTCAAGTATACTTTTGGATCTTATGTTGGTCATCATATGTGTGGGAAATGAGAAAACACATTGGAAGCTGGAGTCACAGGAAGTCCCTGCACAGAACTAAAGAATTGTAATTTGGCTAATAATGTGGAGTATTGGTCCTTCCTCCTACTAGATCATCTGTGCTTTTTGCAGCTTGTACTTTTGTGACGCTATTGTGAAAATTCTTACATCAGTAGTATTTCATACGTATAATTTAAACTGCTAAGCTCTGGGTTAAAAAAGAAAAATGAAAACTATTAGGAATTCATGGATTAACATTTAATTTGTACAGGCCAGGTGTGGTGGCTAATGCCTATAATCCCAACACATTAGGAGGCCGAGGTGGGCAGATCGTTTGAGATCAGGAGTTCGAGACCAGCCTGGCCAATATGGTGAAACCCCATCTCTACTAAAAGTACTAAAATTAGCTGGGTGTGGTGGCAGACACCTGTAATCCATCTACATGAGAGGCTCAGGCAGGAGAATCGCTTGAACCTAGGAGTTGGAGGTTACAGTGAGCCGAGATTGCCCCACTGCACTCCAGCCTAGGTGACACAGTGAGATTCCATCTCCAAACAAACAAAAACACTTAATTTGTAAGGAAAAGACATGGAATTCTGCTCTTGCAAAATTACATGGGAATCTGGGATCATTTTCATACCTTAGGTAAAGATTAAGCATGTTTTTTAATGTTTTTGTGAAGAATGTAATGTTTATTGTCTTAATTTTAAACTTGTTCTCTAGATGTATTTGAAGATTTCATTTCTCCTACTACTGCTGCCCAGACACTTTTGTTTACAGCCTGTAGTAAGAGGAAAGAGGTAGGTTTATTTAATGTTTAGGTAACTTTTCCTATATTATTTAAAATTTATTCAACTATATACTCAGTTTTAAATGTCATATGAGTCATTTTGTTAGTGTGTTTTTTAAGTACTGTTGGCCTATTCAATAATAGTGCTTTTCTCTTTTAATCTAGGTACTGCAAAAGACTATGGGATTTTGTTACCAGATTCTTACAGAACCAAATGCTGACCCTCGAAAAAAAGATGGAGCCCTGCATATGATTGGCTCTTTAGCTGAAATACTTCTGAAGGTATTCTTTAGTGTATTTGTATGTGCATGAGTGTGCAAGTAGTTTTTTGGTTTTGTTTTTATTTGTTTATTTATTTTTGTTTTTTAGTATTTTTGTGTGTGCAAGTGGTTTTTAAAAATAAACAGCTAGCCAGTCACAGTGGCTCACTTCTGTAATCCGGGCACTTTGGGATACTAAGGTGGGCAGATTGTTTGGGCCTAGGAGTTTGAGACCAGCCTGGGCAACATACTGAGACCCCCATCTTTATAAAAATAAAAAATAGGCTGGGTGTGTTGGCTCATGCCTGTAATCCCAGCACTTTGGGAGGCCAAAGAGGGCAGATTGCTTTAGGTCAGGAGTTTGAGACCAGCCTGGCCAACATGGCAAAACCCCATCTCTACTAAAAATACAAAAATTGGCTGGCTGTGGTGGCGCATGCCTGTAATCCCAGCTACTCAGGAGGCTGAGGCAGGAGAATCACTTGAACCCAGGAGGTGGAGGCTGCGTGAACCAAGGTCATGCCACTGCACTCTACACTCCAGCCCAAGCTACAGAGACTTGGTCTCAATAAAAAAGAAAATTAACAGCCTTATGGGGTGTACAACTCAGTAGTTTTTATTATTCACAGTTGTATAACTATCACCCTCAGAAGAAATTCTGTATACATTAGCAGTCACTCTGCATTTCACCCCAAATCTCCCAGCCTTAGGCTACCTGTAGTCTACATTTGTTCTATGTATGGATTTGTTTATTCTAGACATTTTATATAAGTGGAGTCATAATATATAGTCCTTTGTGGGTGACTTCTTTCCTTTAGTGTAATGTTTCCAAGGATTACCCATGTTGTAGCATGTTTCAGTACTTTTTCTGTTTTGTTGCCAAATTATATTTCATTATATTAATATATCAGATTTTATTCATTCATTAGTTGTTTCTATTTTCTGGCTACTACAAATGTTGCTGTGAATATTCATGTTTAAGTTTTTTTGTTAGTTTTTGAGACAGAGTCTTGCTCTGTTGCCCAGGCTGGAGTGCAGTGGTGCAATGTCGGCTCATGCAACTACGCCTCCTGGGTTCCCTGCCTTAGCCTCCGGAGTAGCTGGAATTACACGCACCTGCCACCATGCCTGGCTAATTTTTGTATTTTTGGTGGAGATGGGGTTTCACCATATTGGCCAGGCTGGTCTTGAACTCCTGACCTTGTGATCCGCCTGCCTCGGTCTCACAAAGTGCTGGGATTACAAGTGTGAGCCACTAGGCCTGGCCCATGTTTAAGTTTTTATGTGGACATACTTTTTCATTTTTCATGGGTATATACCTATGAGTATGAATTGCTGGTCATAATTTGAGAAACCACAAGACCATTTTCCAGTGTCACTGTACCATTTATATTTCTACCAGCAGTATATTTTGATTATAGCCATCCTGGTGAATGTAAATTAGTATCTCTTCGTGGCTTTGAAACTTTTCGTGTGTTTATTGTCCATTTGTATATTTTTAGAGAATATCAATTCAAACTGCTTACCCCCATCCCACCCCTCCACTTTTTTTGTTTTGAAATGGAGTCTTGCTCTGTTGCCCAGGCTGGAATGCAGTGGCGAGATCTCAGCTCACTGCAGGTTCTAGTCTCCTGGGTTCAAGCAGTTCTCCTGCTTCAGCCTCCCAAGTAGCTGAGCATTTTTTTTTTTCACCCAGGCTGGAGTGCAGTGGCGTGATCTCAGCTCACTGCAACCTCCGCCTCCCGGGTTCAAGTGATTCTTGTGCTTCAGGCACCTGCCACCATTCCCAGCTAATTTTTTTTTTTTTTTGAGATGGAGTCTCACTCCAGCCCAGGCTGGAGTTCCAGCGGCACAATCTCAGCTCACTGCAACCTCTGCCTCGCGGGTTCAAGCGATTCCCCTGCCTCAGCCTCCCAAGTAGCTGAGACTACAGGCATGTGCCACCATACCCAGCTAATTTTTTGTATTTTTAGTAGAGATGGGGTTTTATCGTGTTAGCCAGGATGCTCTGGATCTCCTGGCCTCAGGTGATCCGCTTGCCTCGGCCTCCCAAAGTGCCAGGATTACAGGTGTGAGCCACTGCACCCAGTCATCTTTCATCTTTTCTGTACCTGTTCACCCATCCTTCTCTTAGTTTATAAAGTATATATTAAAGACATTCTCATCATTTGTTGTATAGGAGGCTGGGAATTAAGTGAGTTCTCTTGGCACGTTCGAGTATCTGGTTTATCTGTTCTTACCTTTCACTCAGCTTCTCTTAGTGGTAATATCTTAAATAGGTAGACACAGTTATCATGAACATGAAGTTCATTTTGGTATGTTACTATCAACTAATCTATGGATCTTTTTTAAATTTTGCAAGATTTACCACTGTGTCCTTTTTCCTGTTCCATAACCCTGTCTAGGGTCTCACATTGCACTTAGTTGTCATGTCTGATTATGTAAGTGGTAACATATAAGTGGCTTAGGTTTTTAATGTTTATTTAATGTGCAGTTTAAAGAACTCTTCCAAAAAGCTTCTTAGCACTTAGAAAATACTCAACTTGAATATTGAGAGTGCCTTTTTAGAGAAACACTTGAACCCAGGAGGCGGAGGTTGCAGTGAGCCAAGATTATGCCACTTCATTCCAGCCTGGGTGAGAGTGAGAGACTCCGTCTCAAAAAAAAAAAGTAGCACCTTTTTAGATAGCCAGTTTATTAGTTTCAAAGCAGGATTTTTTTTTTTCAAGTCATATTAGTTAGAAACTTTACCAGAGAGGTTTTTTCCTTCAACAAGTTTCATAAGAAATAAAATTCATAAGGTGACAAAACTAAGCAAACTTAAATCAGTCAGACACTGTTGCTTTTAAGATTTGGCATTATGGCTTTCTAATCAAGGAATGTGAAAACATGTCAAAATGTGTTCAGTGGTTTTTGGTGGTGAAGTTCTGGAATAAAAAAATTGGTTGTGGATCCTGGGGTTCAAAAAATCAGAATAAATATGTTGTGGCGTTAATAGTCATTTTTAACAGTATTAATCTATTTGGAAATTGAGACTATTGTATTTGGAACTGTATCAAAATAATTGTTGTTTATATTTACAGAAAAAGATCTATAAAGATCAGATGGAATACATGTTGCAGAATCATGTATTCCCTCTCTTCAGCAGTGAACTAGGCTACATGAGAGCAAGGGTATGTTTTAAAGCTGTATTATTTATATACTTCTGTCTTGTAATGAATGATTCTGTGGACTTTTATATCGAAACTTTTAAATGTTCACTTTGAAGGCTGTGTTTTATTTTAGGTTTCTGTTTAATGTACATGATTACATGGCTGCTGTAATGTGTGCATAGCTTTCATCTGTGTCTGGTAGCAGTGTCTGTCTGTGTTTTGCATTCAGATCTTGCTATCCACACAAATGCCATGCAGCCAAAGAGTAACTTGGGATCATAGTACTGGTCTAGTGTTGTCTCTAGACACATCTACCACTGGCCAGCCTCCAAAGTCCCATACACAGAACTCAGGGATTAGAGATTAGCTTGGGGGAATTTAAGGCAAGGTATCTACACTAACTCACTGTATTTTTACAAAAGGCTTGCTGGGTGCTCCATTATTTTTGTGAAGTGAAGTTCAAAAGTGATCAGAACCTTCAAACAGCCTTAGAGCTAACAAGAAGATGTCTGATTGATGATAGAGAAATGCCTGTGAAAGTAGAAGCTGCCATTGCCCTTCAAGTATTGATCAGCAATCAAGAAAAAGGTAAAGGATTTATATGTCAAGAAAAGTGAATGTTGGCCAGGTGTGGTGGGTCACGCCTGTACTCTTAGCACTTTTGTAGGCTGAGGCAGGAAGAATGCTTGAAGCCAGGTGTTCAAGACCAGCCTGGGCAACATCTCTGAAAAAATTTTTTCAGAATTAACTGGACATTATGTCATATACCTGTAGTCCCAGCTACTTGGGAGTCTGAGGCAGCAGGATCACTTGAGCCCAGCAGTTCAAGGCTGCAGTGTGCTGTGATTGCCATTGCCCTCCAGCCTGGGCAACAGAGCAAACCCCTGCCTCTTATTAAAAAAGAAATAGTAATGAGTGTCTTTATGCCTGATTGTAAAAAGGCATAATCCTAGAAACTTGGCATACTTCCTTTTTTATGTGAAGGTACTTTTTTAAAAAGCTCATTGATACACTCTTTCTCTTACAGCTAAAGAATATATCACACCATTCATCAGACCTGTAATGCAGGCTCTTCTTCATATTATAAGAGAAACAGAAAATGATGACCTTACCAATGTAATTCAGAAAATGATCTGTGAATATAGTGAAGAAGTTACTCCTATTGCAGTGGAAATGACACAACATTTGGTATGTTGTTCGAACCTATCGTTTTTGCAAGCATTTTAATTTGGCTCTCAGTATGTTCCAGATTGTGTCACAAGTGGCTTGCCTTACCTTATAGCAGCGGTCCCCAACCTTTTTGGTACCCGAGACCAGTTTTGTGAAAGATAATTTTTCCACAGATGGTCCAGGGGAGATGGCTTTGAGATGAAACTGTTCCCCCTCTTATCAGGCAATGGTTTCTTATGAGGAGTGTGCAACCTAGATCCTCGAATGTGCATTTCACAGTACAGTTCATGCTCCTATGAGAATCTCTGGCAGTAATACTCACTCACCTGCCATTTACCTGCTGGTCCTAACAGGTCATGGACCGGTACCAGTCTGCAGCCTGGGAATTTGGGATCCCTGCCTTATAGCAGATACTTGACAGACATTATTGTGTAGCACATAAAGACCTTGACAGATACTTAACTTACTTAATTCTAACACAATTGTGTGTGAGAATTATTCCTGTTCTACAGAGAAAAAATGTGAGATACAAAATGATTAAGTTAATCGCCTAAGCTAAGCAGGGTAGGGGTGAGATTCATACATGGGCCTTCATAGTAGTTGTATTTTTTTTTTTTTTTTTAATAAATAGAGATGGGGTGTCACCATGTTGGCAAGGCTGGTCTCGAACTCCTAACCTCAGGTGATCCACCCATCTCAGCCTCCCAAAGTGCTGGGATTACAGGAGTGAGCCACCGTGCCCGGCCCATAGTAGTTGTTCTTAACCTCAGGCATGACTGTCTGTGGAGAGGCCTGGAATGCTCAAAATAATCAGTTGAATATTACAAAAGATAAATCAGTAACCCCCTTGATGATTAAATATACTTTATTTGGGTGTTTTCAAGTGCTAATGAGCAATATTAATGAAAACTATTCACAATATTAAGTACTTTTTATACCTTGCCTCACTTAGTTCTCACGTTGTCTATGAAATCCCCGAGGGCCGGGCGCAGTGGCTCACGCCTGTAATCCCAGCACTTTGGGAGGCCGAGATGGGTGGATCACGAGGTCAGGAGTTCAAGACCAGCCTGGCCAAGATGGTGAAACCCCATCTCTATAAATTAAAAAAAAAGAAAAAAAGAAATCCGCGAAGTAGCATGCAGAAAAGGTCAAGAGAGGTCGAGTAACTTATTTAAGGTCACCCAATGAGTAGACCATTTGATTATAAAGCTTAAGCTCTTTATTTTCATTAATCAATTTGGAGACATTGATTTGTTGTGGTATCCCAATGAGAACATTCTAAAAATTGAAAGTATTAGACCAAAACATATTTATAATGCCTCAATGACAAACTTGAGTTATATTCTCTGTAATCTAGGCAATGACATTTAACCAAGTAATCCAGACGGGGCCAGATGAAGAAGGTAGTGATGACAAAGCAGTTACTGCTATGGGAATTCTGAATACAATTGACACACTTCTTAGTGTAGTTGAAGATCATAAAGAGGTAAGAAGATGATCCAGTGTTACAGTTTTTCAAGCCATTTTATGCTTTTTGGAGGCTGTAATATCTCTCTGGCTGTCTCATGGACCTTGTTACCATTTTCCCTTTTATAAAGATAGGATTGGTGCCTTATATTTTAAGTTCTAAAGCATTAGTAGAAGGAATAGGAAGCAAGTATTTGTTTTACTATCTTAGGGCCCAGGATTTTGGCTCCTCATTATGTTTTTCTCATATCCAGAAGGATGGTGGTTCCCAGGAAAAAAATGTTTTTATTAGTTTTCTTTTTATTTGTTTGAAAAATTTTGGTGAAATACACATAGCATAAAATTGACAATCCTAATCATTTCTAAGTATACAGTTCACTGATATTAAGTATATTCACATTGTTATGCAGCCATCACTACCATCTTCCTAGTTTTCTTCTCTTCCAGTTGTCTTTTGGAAAAGTAAGAGTTGTAATAATGGATTTTTGTTTTTGTTTTTGTGAGTCTCACTCTGTTGCACCCAGGCTGGAGCACAGTGGCGCGATCTCAGCTCACTACAACTTCCTCCTCCTGGGTTCAAGCAATTCTCCTGCCTCAGCCTCCTGAGCAGCTGGGATTACAGGCACCTGCCACCTCGCCTGGCTGATTTTTGTATTTTTAGTAGAGATGGGGTTTCATCATGTTGGCCAGGCTGGTCTTGAATTCCTGACCTCAGGTGATCTACCTGCCTTGGCCTCCCAAAGTGCTGGGATTACAGGTGTGAGCCACCATGCCCAGCCGCCCAATAATGGATTTTTAAAAATGGAATTATTTAAAACATATAGAAAAGAATAAAGAACTAGAAAACTATAACCAATACTTTACCTTTATTACATTTTTAACACTTAAAATGTTTCTTTTATGTTAAGAAAAACTGTTTCGGGGCGGGCACTGTGGCTCACGGCTGTAATCCCAGCACTTTGGGAGGCCGTGTTGGGTGAATCACTGGAAGCCAGGAGTTTGAGAGCAACCTGGCCAACATGGTGAAACCTCATTTCCACTAAAAATACAGAAATTAGCCAGGCGTGCTGACAGGCGCCTGTAGTCCCAGCTGCTGAGGAGGTTGAGGCAGAAGAATCGCGTTTATTCAGGTTGCAGTGAGCCGAGATTGCACCGCTGCACTCCAGGCTGGGTGACAGAGTGAGAGAAAGAGAGACAAAAACAATTTCAGATACATCTTCCCATAGAAGTAACACTGTCATGAATTTGGTGTTTATAATTCCAATCCAGATGCTTGTAATGTAATATATGTGTTATCTATAAATTATATGTTTTCAGCAAGTTGCCTTTTGCAGCATGAAGTTTTTTTACTTACTGTTTTTTGAGACAGACTCTTCCTTTGTCTCCCAGACAGGAGGGCAGTGGCACCATTTCAGCTGACTGCAAATTTTGCCTCCCAGGCTCAAGCCTCAGGCTCCCCAATAGATGGGAGTCCAGGCACCTACCACCATACTCAGCTATTTTTTTGTATTTTTAGTAGAGACGGGATTTCACCATGTTGGCCAGTCTGGCTGCAAACTCCTGACCTCAGGTGATCCACCCGCCGTGGCCTCCCAAAGTGCTGGGATTACAGGCATGAGCCACTGTGCATGACTGACTCCTTCATTTTTATAGTTGTTTTTGTTTTTTGAGAATGTTGTTTTTCCCTTTTTAGGCAAATTAAGCTGGCCATTCCTTGTGTTTTTCTCATTGTAATGGTATTTCATTACTTTTTTTTTTTTGAGGAGGACTCTAACCCAGGCCGGAGTACAATGACACAATCTCAGCTTACTGCAACCTCCACTTCCTGGGTTCAAGCCATTCTCCTGCCTCAGCCTCCTGGGTAGCTGAGATTGCAGGCACCCACCACTGTGCCCGGCTAATTTTTGTATGTTTAGTAGGGACGGGGTTTCGCCATGTTGGTCAGGTTGGTGTCAAACTCCTGACCTCAGGTGATCTGCCTAACTCGGCCTCCCAAAGTGCTGGGATTACAGGAGTCAGCCACCATACCTAGCCTTCATTACATTTTTATCTGAGATCACAGTTTCATGTCTAAGTCATTTTAAAACAAAGACTTAAGATCATTTCTTCACAATATTGACTTTATATTTAAGTGTACTGAATTATAGTATGCATTATCTTACTAAGTCATTCAGTGGGCGGTAGTTGCATATGATTTTTTTTTCTTCTCTTTTAGATAACCCAACAGCTTGAGGGAATCTGCTTACAAGTCATTGGTACTGTTTTACAACAGCATGTCTTAGGTATTATACTTCTGATTGTGCTAAGAATCTAGTGCTGTTTCACATAAGCATTTTACTAATGACTCAGTTTTCTCTTTTAGAATTCTATGAGGAGATCTTCTCTTTAGCACATAGTTTGACGTGTCAACAAGTGTCTCCACAGATGTGGCAGCTGCTACCCCTTGTATTTGAAGTCTTTCAGCAAGATGGCTTTGATTACTTTACAGGCGAGTCAAATCAGCATGGAAATACTGAGGGTTTTCTCTGCTTTATTTGTAGCTTATCATTTGAACGTATACTTTTGAATGTTCGGGACTGCTTCATAGTTCAGAAAAGTTATCAGTAGAAGTTAATGCTCACTAGTGATGGATGGTATTGATTTCTCTTATAAAATTTCATTATAATTTTAGGTTTATTCTTTGTAAACACACATGGATACCCACACACTCCCTCGTAATCTTCATATAAATTTAAATAAATGTTATAATTTTTATGTTTAACTAAATACAAAGACAATCACTTTAATAATAGGTTCATTTCTGCATTTAATTATAAATGAATATATTTTAATTAAAAGTGAATGTTAAGGTCAGGCATAGTGTGTCAGGCCTGTAATCCCAGCACTTTGGGAAGGTGAGAGAGCACTTCAGTCTAGTAATTCTTGACCAGCCTGGGCTATTAGTCAGACCCTGTCTCTAAAAAAACTTACAAAAATTAATTGGGTGTGGTGGGATGTGCCCATAATCCCAGCTACCTGGGAGGCTGAGGTTGGAAGATCACCTGAGTCCAGGATTTTGGGGTTACAGTGAGCTTTAATCTCACCACTGCACTCCATTCTGGACAACAGAGTAAGAGTGTCCCCCCCCAAAAAATAAATAATTAAAAAGTGAATGTTAGAGACAAAATGGTCTCATAGATTTGCCTTTTTCTAAGGAAATCAATAGCAAAGATAAAGCATTTGTATTAGTAAAGATGTGTAACTGATGTTTTTTATTAATATAGATATGATGCCCCTCCTTCATAATTATGTAACAGTTGATACAGACACACTTCTGTCTGATACCAAGTATCTTGAAATGATATACAGTATGTGCAAAAAGGTAGGTCATTTTTATATATCAGATTTCATGAGGCTTCTGCTATAAAATGTATGAAATTGTGAAGACTCATGTGGTACCACATTGTAGTAAACATGGATCTGATAGAATTAAGGGCTTTAAAAATTAAAAGTCATTGGTCCCTAGATGCCACAGTTTTGATAATTTTGTGTGCCCTCTGACACGGAATTTGTTTTTGAATTTTAGAGTGCCCAGAGTTTAACTAACATTGTCTTTTGGAATCAAAAGCAGGAAATAATCAAGAACTCTAGAGATTTTTGAACGGTTTAGGAATGGATAGAGTTGTTTTATGAAAGAAAAGCTTAGCGACTGTGGGTTTACAAGAAATAGGGGATGAATGTCTCCCTTCAGTTTTGGTTGGGGAAACAAATAGTTAAACTGGGTTCCATCAATATCAAAGTCAGTGTAATTGATTGCATTTGAATTTCTAGCAGTATCTGTTTCAGGTCATTAGAAAATGATTTGCTCCATGAAGTTTTTAGATTTCTTTCACTAATCTCTTTCCCCTCTGAACACGAAGTCACACATAATTATCTAGTCATGTTGGTCATTGTTTACTGCCAATTATACTGTTTATATTAATATTCTGGGAATACAGATATACTATTTACATTTCTGTTCCTGAACACTTAATCATTTACACTCATCTAGTGTTCACTAGCCTTCAAGTCCATTGTTTCTGTCTGGAGTTTGTAGGGCAACATTTGCCTTCCACAGGCTGCCTCTTCCTCCCTCCATTTCTCCCTCCCCTACTGTTTTTTTTTTTTTTTTTTTTTTTTTTTAAATATAATTTTTTTTTATTTATTTAAAATGAAAATTTAAATTTTTTTAAAAACAACATTATAATAAA